>JACBWV010000610.1:142049013-142226513 GCA_013435795.1 Chlamydomonas sp. ICE-L
ATCCCATATAGTGTACACATACAATATATAATACATACACAACAAGAACATATATATATATATATATATATATATATACATGTGACTTGCCCAGTTTCACATACTCAGGGTACAGATCAATATACAGGGTAGAGATCGATACTCAGGGTAGAGAGCAACATACAACGAGGACCACATCCAGGTTACGTTTTAAATTATTATTGTATATATATATGAGTTGCCTGGTTTCTCATTCTCAGGGTAGAGAGCAACATACAACGAGGACCACATCCAGGTTACGTTTTAAATTATTGTTGTATATATATATGACTTGCCTGGTTTCACATACACTCGGGGTAGAGATCCAAATTCAATAAGGACCATATCCAGGTTATATTTTTAATTCTTGTTTCATGTGAATATATACAAAACAAGTACATAGATATTACATATAATAAATACAACATATATAATATATACTATATACCGGTGACTAATATATAATGAATACAACATATAATTCATACAAAACAAGAATACATATAATATATAACAATGTGACTTGCCTGGTTTCACGTACTCAGGGTAGAGAGCTTTTCCATGGTTCTCAAGCCACTCCCCGTTTGGGTACTCCAGTCTTCTCTTTTGAAACAGATCCTCTAGGTACTTGGTGATGCGCGCAAGGGAGGCAGTGCCCAAACTGGTCTTGTCCTCATTCCCAGAGCTCTTGATGAGGTTGAAGCGCCTACATGATGAAAAAATAATATTGTATATGAATGGTGAGGTTGTTGTTGATGAGGTCGAAGCGCCTGTAAAGAAAATAGTAAGACATTGGAGGAGGAGATGATATGATTGTATGAATAGTTAGGTGAGCATCTAGGTGCACAAACTGGTCATCATGCCCAGAGCTCTTGATGAGGTTGTAGCGCCTACGTAGAGCACTTGAGGCATTAGTACAGATATCATATTGATGTTCCCTAGACATCAGGCAATTGGATGTGGATAGCTAGGCTAGCATCTACTTGCCCAAGCTGTGTGATGCGGGCAAGGGAGGCAGTGCACAAACTGGTCTTGTCCTCATTCCCAGAGCTCTTGATGAGGTTGAAGCGCCTACGTAGAGAAATTGAGGCATTAGTACGGACAAGGGATTTCTCCCCCGCTATATATAGCGATCGCTACTTTTGACCCTGTTTTGGCCCAAGTTGCCGCTATAACCCCCCCCCCCCCCCCCCCCCCCCCCCCCCCCCCTGGGCTGCTGTACATGTGATAGACCAAACCAAACCAGAACAGAACCAAACTCTGTCCTCAATTGCATCGCAAATCTTTTTCAGGCTTGCGCAGTGTCTCAGTATTTGTGCGCAGTATTTGTGCGCAGTGTCTCAGGGCATCCTTTGCCCGCCAGCACTAATGCCAGGGGACCAGCTGTAAATGTGATTAGACCATGCTGTTAACCAAACCAAACCAGAACCGAACTCACTCCCGATTGCATTGCAGATCTTTTTCAGGCTTGCGTGGAACACCTCAGGGTATATTTTGCCCGCCAGCACTAGTGCTAGGGTAGCTGCTGTAAATATGATAGACCGTGCTGTTAATCAAACCAGACCAGAACAAAACTCACTCCTCAATTGCATTGCAGACTGTTTTCAGGCTTGTGCGCAGTGTCTCAGGGCATCCTCTGCCCGCCAGCACTAGTGCTAGGGTAGCTGCTATAAATGTGATAGACCATGTTAATCAAATTATACCAGAACCAAACTCACTCCTCAATTGCATTGCAGATCTTTTTCAGGCTTGAGCGCAGTGTCTCAGGGCATCCTCTGCCCGCCAGCACTAGTGCTAGGGGAGCTGCTATAAATGTGATAGACCATGTTGTTAACCAAACCAGACCAGGACCAAACTCACTCCTCAATTGCATTGCATACCGTTTTCAGGCTTGAGCGCAGTGTCTTAGGGCATCCTCTGCCTGCCAGCACTAGTGCTAGGGGAGCTGCTATAAATGCGATAGACCATGTTGTTAACCAAACCAGACCAGGACCAAACTCACTCCTCAATTGCATTGCATGCCGTTTTCAGGCTTGAGCGCAGTGTCTTAGGGCATCCTCTGCCTGCCAGCACTAGTGCTAGGGGAGCTGCTATAAATGCGATAGACCATGTTAATCAAATTATACCAGAACCAAACTCACTCCTCAATCGCATTGCAGATCTTTTTCAGGCTTGTGCGCAGTGTCTCAGGGCATCCTCTGCCCGCCAGCACTAGTGCTAGGGGAGCTGCCTCTTGCACGAGCCTGGCAAGCAGGACCAGGATATGGGACTCCTCACTTTCGTTGGTCTTCAAGGGAGCTGTGATCTTGTCGATTGCATTGCTGACAGACAAGCGCTCCTTGAGAGCCTCTTTCAGTTTTTTCTCCTCTTCATTTACCTATGGTGTTGTGTGTGGGGGTAGGTGTTGAATGGTGTCGTTGCTGTTGATGGTTTTGTTGTTGATGATGGTATTGTGTGTGGGGGTAGGGGTTGAATGGTGTTGTTGCTGTTGATGGTGTTGTTGATGATGATGGTGTTGTTGTTGTTGATGATGGTGTCATTGTTGATGATGATGTTGTTGTTGTTGATGATGGTGTCGTTGTTGTTGATGATGGTGTTGATGGTGACAGACAAGCGCTGGTGGACAGTGTCGGTCAGTGTTCTCTCCTTTTCATTTGCCTATCAGTTGATGGTGTGTAGGGGTGTAGGGGTGGGATGGTGTAGTTGGTGTTGTTGTTGTTGATGATGGTGGTGGTGGTGGTGTTGATGGTGTTGTTGATGGTGACAGACAAGCGCTCCTGCAGAGTGTTGCTCAGTGTTCTGTCCTCTTCATTTATCTATCTGTTGATGGTGTGGGGGATGGGGGTTGGATGGTGTTGTTGATGGTGTTATTGTTGTCAATGATGGTGTTGTTGTTGTTGACGATGGTGTTGTTGATGATGGTGCTGTTGTTGATGATGACGGTGTTGTTGATGATGGTGTTGTTGTTGTTGATGGTGTTGTTGTTGATGATGGTGTCGTTGTTAATGATGGTGTAGTTGTTGCTGATAATGGTGTTGTTGGTGACAGACAAGCGCTCCTGCATAATGCCGTTCAGCGATGTCTCTGCTTCATCCGCATATCAATTGATGGTGTGTGTGGTGTTTGTGCGTGATGTGTTTGGTGTGTGTGGTGTGTCTTTTGTGTGTGTGGATGTGTGGGGTGGATGAGGGTGGGGGTTGGATAATGTTGTTGGTGTTAATGGTGCTGTTGGTGTTGATGATGGTGTCGTTGCTGTTGATGATGCTGTTGTTCTTGTTGTTGTTGTTGTTGGTGGTGATGCTGTTGGAGACAGATAGGCGCTCCTACATAGCCTCTTATAGGGTTTGCTCCGCTGCATCAGCTAAATTATTGGTGGTGTTCGTGGTGTGTGTGTGGTGGTGGTGTATGGTGTTGTTGGTGTTGATGGTGCTGTTGAAGTTAATGATGCTGTTGTTATTGGTGCTGGTGTTGATAGAGACAGACAAACGCTCCTACATAGCCTCTTATAGTGTTTGCTCCGCCGCATCCGCCTGTTGATTGTGGTGTTAGTGGTGTGTGTGTGAGTGTGTGGATGGATTGGCGTGGTGAGTGTGTGGTGGTGGTGGGAGTCATGTTGACCTTCATGAGCCTATTAAGTGTTAGGCCTTATGCCCCACAAGCCAACCCATCACAAGAAAAAGAAAAAAACATAGAAACACACACACATACCACTACACACACACCACTACACTACGTCATACACACACAGACCAATGTGTCTTACCCCTGCTGGCAGTAGGGACGTATTGTTACCAACAGCATCAACCACCACTACACTACAACGTCCTACACACACACCTCCCATGTGTCTTACCCCTTGCTGGCAGTAGGGACATATTGGTACCAACGGTATCGACCATAATGAGCTGCATCGCCATACAAACACACCATTACACTACATAGTCATACACACACACCACTACACTACAGAGTCATACACACACACGTCCCATGTGCCTTACCGCTGCTGGGAGTTGGGACATATTATTACCAACGGCGTCCACCATAAAGAACTGCAACGGCATACACACACCACTACACTACAGAGTCATACACACACACCACTACACACCACTACACTACACTACACTACAATACAAAGTCATACACACACCACTACTCACCATTACACTACAAAGTCATACACGCACACCACTACACACACACACCACTACACTACACTACAAAGTCATACACACACACCACTACACACACCACTACACTACAAAGGCATACACGCACACGACTACACACACACACCACTACACTACAAAGTCATACACGCACACCACTACACACACACACCACTACACTACACTACAAATTCATACACACACCACTACACACACCACTACACGACAAAGTCATACAAGCACACGACTACACACACACCACTACACTACAAAGTCATACACACACACTACACACACACACCACTACACTACAAAGTCATACACACACACACCACTACACTACAAAGTCATACACACACACACCACTACACTACAAAGTCATACACACACACCACTACACTACACTACAATACAAAGTCATACACACACCACTACTCACCATTACACTACAAAGTCATACACGCACACCACTACACACACACACCACTACACTACACTCAAAAGTCATACCCCCAACCACCACTACCAACCCCACTCCAACTACAAGTCATACACGCACACTACTCCACACACACACCACTCAAGTCATACACGCACACTCCACACCACCGAACCAATACCTCACAAAAGATCTAATACACACCCACACCACTACACACCCCACTACACTACCAGTCATACCCACACACACACCACTACACTACGAAGTCATACACACACACCACTACACTACACTACAAATTTATACACACACACCACTACACACACCACTACACTACCAAGTCATACACGCACACGACTACACACACACACCACTACAAAGTCATACACGCACACTACACACACACCACTACACTACAAAGTCATACACACACACCACTACACACACCACTACACTACAAAGTCATATACACACACACACCACTACACTACAAAGTCATACACACACACCACTACACTACACTACAAAGTCATACACACACACACCACTACACACACCACTACACTACAATTCATGCCTCACAACCACGACACCACCACACCACTACAAAGTCCTACACGCCGCCTACACAAACACAACACTACCCTACAAAGTCATAGCACCACACACACCACTAACACCCCACTACCCTACAAGTCTACACACACAGCCACCTACCACTACAACACTTACAAAGTCCCATACACCACACCAATACACACACACCACTACACTACAAAGTCATACACACACACCACTACACACACACCACTACACTACAAAGTCATACACACACACCACTACACACACACCACCACACTACAAAGTCATACACACACACCACAACACACACACACCACTACACTACAAAGTCATACACACACACCACTACTTACACACACCACTACACTACAATGTCATACACGCACACCACTACACACACACACCACTACACTACGAAGTCATACACACACCACTACACACACACACCACTACTTACACACACCACTACACTACAACGTCATACACGCACACCACTACACACACACACCACTTCACTACGAAGTCATACACACACCACTACACACACTCACCACTACACTACAAAGTCATACACACACACCACTACACTCACCACTACACTACAAAGTCATACACACACACCACTAGACACATGTCCCATGTGCCTTACCGCTTTTGGGAGTTCGGACATATTGTTCCCAACAGCGTCCACCATGATAAACTGCATCAGACGGCCATAACTGATGCTTGCATTCAAAGCGGCGAGCTTTTTGTCGATGTACTCGCTAGCGGCCGCTGCATCAGATGAACTGCCCGCCACATCTGCATTGCTTACACGCGAACCCTCAAGGGCACACCGCAGCATATCGGCAAGATGGTCCTGTATGTGGGTTGGAGTTAGTGGTGGTGGTGGTGGTGGTAAAGATGGTGGTGTTGACGGTACTCGCTAGCGGCTGCTGCATGTGATGAACTCCCCGCCACATCTGCATTGCTTACGCGCGAACCCTCAAGGGCACACCGCAGCATATCGGCAAGATGGTCATGTATGTGGGTTGGAGTTAGTGGTGGTGGTGGTAGAGGTGGTGGTGGTAAAGATGGTGGTGTTGACGGTACACGCTGCCTGCCGCTGCATCAGATGAATTCCCCGCCACATCTGTATTGCTTACACGCGAACCCTCAAGGGCACACCGCAGCATATCAGCAAGATGGTCCTGTATGTGGGTTGGAGTTAGTGGTGGTGGTGGTGGTGGTGGTGGTGGTAAAGATGGAGTTAGTGGTGGTGGTGGTGATGGTACTCACTGCTAGTCGCTACATCGTACGGACACCCTCCCACATCTGAAGTGCTTACACGCGAACCCTGAAGGGCACAACACAGCATATCGGCAAGATGGTCATGTATGGGGGAAGGGAGTTAGTGGTGGTGGTGATGGTGGTGGTAAAGATGGTGGTGGTGATGGTAATCACTGCCTGCTGCTGCATCGGATGGACACCCTGCCAAATCTGAAGTACTTACACGCGAATCCTTAGGGGTGACACACAGCATACCAGCCAGATTCAAAAGATGGATTCAAAATATGAATACAAAATTTGGATTCAAAACATGAATACAAAGCATGGATTCAAACCATGACACAAAATATGGAATCAAAACATGAATACAAAAAGATGGATTCAAAAAATGAATACAAAAACATGGATTCAAAACATGAATACATTAAGATGGATTCAAAACATGAATACAAAAAGATGGATTCAAAACATGAAAAAAAAGATGGATTCAAAAAATGAATACAAAAACATGGATTCAAAACATGAATACAAAAAGATGGATTCAAAACATGAATACAAAAAGATGGATTCAAAACATGAAAAAAAATTGGATTCAAAAAATGAATACAAAAACATGGATTCAAAACATGAATACAAAAAGATGGATTCAAAAAATGAATACAAAAACATGGATTCAAAACATGAATACAAAAAGATGGATTCAAAAAATGAATACAAAAACATGGATTCAAAACATGAATACAAAAGATGGACACAACAAATGAATACGAAAACATGGATTCAAAACATGAATACAAAAGATGGACACAACAAATGAATACGAAAACATGGATTCAAAACATGAATACAAAAGATGGACACAACAAATGAATACGAAAACATGGATTCAAAACATGAATACAAAAGATGGATACAAAACATGGATTCAAACATGAATACGAACCTTAATACAAACAAACAAAAATGATGTAAATGGGCTCCAGCTCCTTTTCCACCGATTCTCAAGTCCGTCCAAAGTCACCCACCACCTTATGTTTCCCAGCTGCCCTCCAAACTAACTTCCTACCTTCCCAACTAACTTCCTTACTAACTTCCTGCCTAATTAACTTCCTTCTCATTATGCACTTCCTTCCTTCCTTCCTAACTAACTAACTAACTTACCTAACTAAATAACTGCCTTCCAATTATGCACAGCTACCTCGATCTTCTTCAGGATCGGCGTACAAAAGCGTCCAATCAAGTTTGCCGGAAAAAAAGAGTATACTCACTAATTCTACTCACTACTATTATGTTATCATGTTGTGTGGCGTCTGCTACCAGTGCACTGCAACGTTGATGAAGCTTAAGAAGCTGGTTGTAGCGGGATTCCTCTCGCATTCATACTCGGGCGGTCTGTACCTCGTACAGCTAACGATATACACAAATTGATTTATACAAACTAGTTTCAATAAACATACAAAATTGTTAGATTATGTATGCAGACTAGTAGATTATGTGTGCAAACCATTTAGATTATATATCCAAACTTGTTAGATTATACATCCAAACTTGTTAGATTATATATACAAACTTGTCAGATGAACCATTTTCACCTTGAGATGTCAAGTGGAAGAAACAATGCACCCACGTCCATCTGAAGGTGACAAGTTCGATGCAGCGTCGCCTGCGACGCTAAAAATTGGCGGAGAGTGATCGCGACGGAGCGACAGGTGGCAACGGAAGCGAGTTAGTTACGAGACCGTTGGCTGACGTGTCGGGCTTCATCGCTGTCAGACGGATGGATGGATGGATGGATGGTTGGACGGACAAATGGGTAACACTGGGGGCTCCCGCCCCCCAGAAGGGGGGGCTCTGCCAAAAATGGATCATCTAACAAGTTTGTTTACATAATCTATCAAGTTTGTACATATAATATAAATAGTTTGTATATATGTGGAAGAAACAATGCACCCACCATCTTATCTATCGACACCCTGTGGGCACAGCCCGCAGTTTTTGCGTTTTTTGCACTAGAAAGCGCTGACCAATTTGACGTTTGTGCGCTTTAAGCGCTGACCAATTTGACAAAATGTAGTACCCTGCACCCACCATCTTATCTTTTCCCGCCTGCTTCCTTTTAAGATAACCAACTGATAGAGTTTGGCGTGAGGGTCAGTATACACCTAAGTTTGGCGTGAGGGTCAGTATACACCTAAGTTTGGCGTAAGGGTCAGTATACACCTAAGTTTGGCGTGAGGGTCAGTATAGACCTAAGTTTGGCGTGAGGGTCAGTATAGACCTAAGTTTTGCGTGAGGGTCAGTATACACCTAAGTTTGGCGTGAGGGTCAGTATAGACCTAAGTTTGGCGTGAGGGTCAGTATACACCTAAGTTTGGCGTGAGGGTCAGTATACACCTAAGTTTCATGATATCATTATTATTGATAATGAAGATATAGGCCTTTTAAGCCAGGGGGGGGGGGGGGGGGTGGGAAATCATAGCGTGGATATCAAAAACATACTTCTTGAACATCCCCCGGCACCCACCATCTTATCTTTTCCTGCTTGCTTCCTGAGGTTCTTCTCTATCTTATCCGCCCGCTTGACATTTTTCAGGCTACGTGGGAAAGGCCACCCCCCTTGGGGGTTGTCTATGCATCGGAGAATGACAAAGCGGAAGGCCTCTGGGTTGCTGGCAATGGTGGCAAGGGCTCCACTCTCCTACACACATAATACAGGAGAGTTGTGTGTTAAGTATTACAATCAACTGGGCTGTCCACCTAGCGGGCTGTCGATGCATCAGAGAATGACGAAGCAGAAGGCCTCTGGGTTGCTGGCAATGGTGGCAAGGGCCCCACTCTCCTGCGCACATGATATGTGAGAGTTGTGTCTTTAGTATTCAAAACAACTGGGCTGTCCACCTAGCGGGCTGTCGATGCATCTGAGAATGACTAAGCAGAAGGCCTCTGGGTTGCTGGCAGTGGTGGCAAGGGCCCCACTCTCCTGCGCACATGATATGTGAGAGTTGTGTTTTTAGTATTCAAAACAACTGGGCTGTCCACCTAGCGGGCTGTCGATGCACCTGAGAATGACGAAGCAGAGGGCCTCTGGGTTGCTGGCAATGGTGGCAAGGGCCCCACTCTCCTGCGCACATGATGTATGAGAGTTGTGTTTTTAGTATAAAAAACAACTGGGCCATCCCCCTTGGGGGTTGTCGATGCACCGGAGAATGACAAAGCATAAGGCGTCTGGGTTGCTGGCAATGGTGGCAAGGGCCCCACTCTCCTGCGCAGATGATATGTGAGAGTTGTGTTTTTAGTATTAAAAACAACTGGGTTGTCCACCTAGCCGGTTGTCAATGCACCGGAGAATGACAAAGCGAAAGGCCTCTGGGTTGCTGGCAATGGTGGCAAGAGCTCCACTCTCCTACACACATGGTATAAGAGGGAATTGTTTTTAGAAAGAAAGAAAACACTGGGTTGTCCACCTAGTGGGTTGTCGATGCACAGGAGAATGACATAGCCGAAGACCTCTCAGTTGGGGGCTAAGCAGTTTCACACCTTCCCATAACCGCTCCATATCTTACCTCCAAGCATGCCTGCACATTCCTGGGAACCAGTCTTGGGTTGACAAGCCACACCAACATTCACACACAGCCCTCCACACACATTTAAACACACTCACACATACACACACACACCTGTCCTTCATCTTACTTCCAAGCATGCCTGCACATCACTGGGAACCGATCTTGGGTTGATGAGCCACACCAACATTCACACACAGCCCTCCACACACATTTACACACACTCACACACATACACACACACACATCTGTCCTTCATCTTACCTCCAAGCATGCCTTCACATTCCTGGGAACCAGTCTTGGGTTGACAAGCCACACCAACATTCACACACAGCCCTCCACACACATTTACACACACTCACACATACACACACACACATCTGTCCTTCATCTTACTTCCAAGCATGCCTGCACATCACTGGGAACCGATCTTGGGTTGATGAGCCACACAAGCATACAACCACAGCGCTCCACACACATTCACACACACAAGATATCACACACAAGCATACACAAGAGAACACACATACTCATAAACTTCTGCCCTTCACCTTACCTCCAAGCATGCCTGCACATCACTGGGAACCGATCTTGGTTTGATGAGCCACACAAGCATACAACCACAGCGCTCCACACACATTCACACACACAAGATATCACGCACAAGCATACACAAGATAACACACATACTCACAAACTTCTGCCCTTCACCTTACTTCCAAGCATGCCTGCACATCACTGGGAACTGATCTTGGTTTGATGAGCCACACAAGCATACAACCACAGCGCTCCACACACATTCACACACACAAGATATCACGCACAAGCATACACAAGATAACACACATACTCACAAACTTCTGCCCTTCATCTTACCTCCAAGCATGCCTGCACATTACTGGGAACCACACGACAGTTCACCAGCCACACAAACGTACACAAGAGAACACACACACACCTCTGCCCTACATCTTACCTCCAAGCATGCCTGCACATCGCTGGGAACCGATCGACTGTTCACCAGCCACACATATGTTGCTTTGGTCAGACCTTGCACACAGCGTTGCACCGACTTGGACAGCATCTGCTTCGTGTTATGGTTCTGAAGATAGGATGTCTTGCTCTGGGACATGCCAGGAGAGTCCACCATCTTGAAGGCCACCTTGCCAGGTAATCTCATGGAAACACTCTGAAGCACGCCTGAGTTCACTTTCCCAACTGCTTGGGGGTGGTGGTGGTGGTGGTGGAGGTGGAAGGTGGGTGGTTATGTTGGTGAGGCTGGTGGTGTGTTTGGGTGTGGTGTTGTGAGGTGGTGGTAGTTGTGGTGGAGGTGGTGGGTGGTGTGTGGTGGTTGGGTGAAGGGTGGTGTTGCTGGTGGTGGCGGTGGTGGTGCGTCGGTTTGTGGGTTTTTGGTGCCGTGGTTTGCTGGTGGTGGCGGTGGTGGTGGTGGTGGCGTGCCGGTGGTGGTGCTTGTGGTGGCGGTTGTGGTCTTGGTTGCGGTGCCCTGTGGGGTGCTGGTGGTGGCGGTGGTGGTTGTTTGAGGCCGCTGTTCCCGTTTTTGTTGCTTGTGTGTTTGGCGGTGTTTGTTTTGTGTTTGGTTAGCGGCTGTCCTTGTTGTGGTTGCGGTGCCGGTGGTGGCTGGTGTTTGAGCGGTGGGGTGGTGGTAGCGGTGCCGGGTCATGTGTGCTGGTTTTGGCTGTGTTGGTGGTTGAGTGTTGTGGCGGTTGCGGTGGTGAGGTGCTGGTGGTGGCGTGGTGGTGTGGTCAGTGGTGGTGTGGTTGTGGCGTGCCGGGGGTGCGTGCTGTGGGTGCGGTGGTGGTGGTGGGTCGTGGGGGGGTGCGGTAGCCCCGGTTGGTGGTGCTTGTGGTGGCGGTGGTGGTTGGTGTGGTGTTGGAGGTGAAGGGTGGTGATGGTGTGGAGGTGGTGGTGTGGTGGTGTGGTAATCTCATGGAACATCTGAAGCACCCCAAGTTGCCTACTGGCCAACTGCCTGGTGGTGGTGGTGGTGGTGGTGGTGGTGGTGGTGGTAGTGGTGGTAATCTCGTGGAAACACTCTGAAGCACTCCAGAGTTGACTGGCCTAACTGCTTGGGGGTGGGGGTGGTGGTGGAGGTGGTGGTGATGGTTATGGTGATGGTGGTGGTGATGGTTATGGTGGTGGTGGTGGTGTAGGTGGTGTAGGTGGAAGACATAGGGTACGTGGTAGGGTGGGCTGGAGTGGAAGTGTCAATGCATGTGTGGAGGTGTTCATATAGGGTGGTAAGTTTGTACATAGATAGGTAGGCAGGTAGATGGGTAGGCATGTATATGGGTAGGCAGGGAGGTAGGCAGGCAGATACGAAAGTAGGTAAGCAGGAAGGTAGGCAGGCAGGTGGGTAGGCAGGCATGCAGGCAGGCAGATGGGTAGGCAGGCAAGTAGGTAGGTAGATGGGTAGGCAGGTAGGTAGGCAGGCAGATAAGAAAAGATAAGAAAGTAGGTAGGCAGGCAGGTAGGTAGCAGGGCAGGTGGGGTACGTCAGGCATGCAGGCATGCAATGGGGTAGGCAGGCAAGTAAGGTAGGTAGAATGGTAAGCAGGAGGTATGCAGGCAGATAAGAAAGTAGGTAGGCAGGCAGGTAGGCAAGCAGGTGGGTAGGCAGTCATGCAGGCAGGCAGATGGGTAGGCAGGCAAGTAGGTAGGTAGATGGGTAGGCAGGTAGGTAGGCAGGCAGATAAGAAAGTAGGTAGGCAGGCAGGTAGGTAGGCAGGCAGGTGGGTAGGCAGGCATGCAGGCAGGCAGATGGGTAGGCAGGCAAGTAGGTAGGTAGATGGGTAGGCAGGTAGGTAGGCAGGCAGATAAGAAAGTAGGTAGGCAGGCAGGTAGGTAGGCAGGCAGGTGGGTAGGCAGGCATGCAGGCAGGCAGATGGGTAGGCAGGCAAGTAGGTAGGTAGATGGGTAGGCAGGTAGGTAGGCAGGCAGATAAGAAAGTAGGTAGGCAGGCAGGTAGGCAAGCAGGTGGGTAGGCAGGCATGCAGGCAGGCAGATGGGTAGGCAGGCAAGTAGGTAGGTAGATGGGTAGGCAGGTAGGTAGGCAGGCAGATAAGAGTAGTAGGTCAGCAATTAGGCATGCAAGTAGCATGCAGGTGGTAGGCAGGCATGCAGGCAGGCAGATGGGTAGGCAGGCAAGTAGGTAGGTAGATGGGTAGGCAGGTAGGTAGGCAGGTAAGCAAGTAGGTAGGTAGGCAGATAAGAAAGTAGGTAGGTAGGCATGCAGGCAGGCAGATGGGTAGGCAGGCAAGTAGGTAGGTAGATGGGTAGGCAGGTAGGTAGGCAGGTAAGCAAGTAGGTAGGTAGGCAGATAAGAAAGTAGGTAGGTAGGTAGGCATATGGGTAGGCAGGTAGGCAGGCAAGTGGGTAGGCAAGTGGGTAGTTTGGTAGATAGATAGGCAGATAGGCAAGTAGGTAGATAGGTAGGCGGGCAAGTAGGTAGGTAGATAGGCAGATATGGAAGTAGGTAGGTAGGCAGGCAAGTAAGTAAGTAAATAGGCAGATAGGAAAGGAGGATAGGTAGGTAGGTAGGTTGGTGTGTAGGTAGGCAAGTAAGTAGGTAGGTTGGTAGTCAGCAGGTAGGTAGGTAGGCTGGTATGCAAGTAGGTGGGTGGGTTGGTGTGTAGGTAGGCAAGTAAGTAGGTAGGTTGGTAGTCAGTAGGTAGGTAGGTAGGCAGGTATGCAAGTAAGTGGGTGGGTTGGTTGGTAGGTCGGTTGGTAGGTATGCAAGTAGGTGGGTAGGTTGGTTGGTTGGTTGGTTGGTTGGTAGGTTGGTTGGTAGGCAGTAGGCAGGTAGCCAGCAGGTAGTCTGTAGGCAGGCAGGCAGTAGGTAGGCAGTAGGTAGGTAGTAGGTGGGTAGGTAGTCAATAGGTAGATAGGCAGGTAAGTGTCCATGTGACTGCAACACACCCCAGCATAGTAAAATATCAACACCACACTGGCGCCACTCGCCTGTGAAGCACAGGGACAAGAACTGCATCACCTCCAGGGCATTCTCCCAGTCACTGCTCCTACAACTCAAGGTCCCCCCCACCCCCCCTGTACACGCACACCACCACCACTCACACAGACTGCAACACCCCAGCACAGTAAACTAGCAACACCATGTAGGTAGCACGCGCTGCGCACCTGTAAAGTACAGGGACAAGAACTGCATCACCTCCAGGGCATTCTCCCAGTCACTGCTCCTACAGCTCAAAGTGACCCCCCCACACACACACACACCCCATCCCCCCCCCCACCCCCACCACACACACAGACCGCAACACCCCAGCACCGTCAGCAAGCAACAGCATGTAGGTAGCACGCGCACCTGTTTAAAAGGGACAGGAACTGCATTACCTCCAGGGCCTTCTTCCTGTCACTGCTCCTACAGCTCAAGGTGACCCCCCCACCCCCTCCACACACCTAACCACCCACAACCCCACCACACACCCAGACTGCAACCCCAGCTCAGTCAGCACGCAACAGCATGTAGGTAGCACGCGCACCTGTTTAAAAGGGACAGGAACTGCATCACCTCCAGGGCCTTCATCCTGTCACTGCTCATACTGCTCAAGGTGACCCCCCCACACACCCCACCCCCACCCCACCCCACCCCACACCCCAGCATGTAGGTAGCTCGCGCTGCGCACCTGTAAAAGTACAGGGACAAGAACTGCATCACCTCCAGGGCATTCTCCCAGTCACTGCTCCTACAGCTCAAAGTGACCCCCCCACCCCCCCACACACACACCATCCCCCCCCCCACACACACCACACACACAGGCCGCAACACCCCAGCAACGTCAGCATGCAACACCATATAAGTAGCGCACGCACCTGTGAAGCACAGCGACAAGAACTGCATCACCTCCAGGGCCTTCTTCCTGTCACTGCTCCTACAGCTCCATGTCAACCTCTTGCCCAGGAATCGCCTCAGCCACTTGGGTGGCGCTAGCTGGCTTAGCATCTCCTTTCTCTCCTCCTCACCAGGCTCCCCTCTGTCTGAAAAACACTCCCGAAGGTCCAAGTTACATACACTTCCCACACGGTGTACTGTGACAGCGTCCAGGGGACTTGAAGAGCTCTTGGTGATGTGCTTCCTGGCAGGAGAATAGAGTGAGTGTGTGTGTGTGTGTGTGTGTGTTTAGAGTGTGAGTGTGTGTGTGTGTGTGTGTTTGTGTGTGTGTGGTGTTGGTGTGTGTGTTTTTGTGGGGGGGGGGGGGGGGGGGTGGGGGGGGGGGGGGGTGGGGTGGTATTTTTGTATGAGTTGTGAGTGAGCGTGGTGGTGAGTGGTTGTGTGTGTGTGTGTTGTGTTTGTGTGTGATTGTGTGGTGTGGGTAGTGGTTTAATGAGGTGTGCAGTGGTGCTAAGTGTGTGTGAGTGTGTGAGTGTGTGTGAGTGTGTGTGTGTGGGCGTGTGTGTTATATTTGTGTGTGGGGGGGTAGTAGAGTAACGGCATCCAGGGACTTCAGATCTTGTGGTTCTCTGGCAAATAAGTGTTTGTGAGTGTGTTGAGTGTGTGTGTGTGGTTGGGGGGGGCCCACCCACCACCACACACCACCACTCTGCCCCCATACCCCTTCCCCCCCCCCCCCCCTCGCGCCCCTGCACTACACCCTGCCCCCCCCTCCCCTGCACACACAACCTGCCCTTCCCCCCCCCCCCTCCCCCCCCCCTCCCCTTAACACACACCCTGCCCCAAACACCCTGCCCCCCCCCCCTCCCTACACACACACACTG
Organism: Chlamydomonas sp. ICE-L; assembly: GCA_013435795.1. Lineage (NCBI taxonomy): Eukaryota > Viridiplantae > Chlorophyta > Chlorophyceae > Chlamydomonadales > Chlamydomonadaceae > Chlamydomonas > Chlamydomonas sp. ICE-L. The sequence goes on from JACBWV010000610.1 coordinate 142,064,811, forward strand.
CCCCCATACACCCTTCCCCCCCCCCCTCCTCCCTGCCACATACACCCGGACACCCTCCCCCCTCCCCCCCCCCCCCCCCTACACCCACAACACCTGACCCGCATACACCCTACCCCCCCCTCCCCCCCCCCTCCCCTTTCACAACAACCACGCGCCCCATACACCCCTTACCCTCCCCCCCCGCCCCCCTCCCCTACACACACACCCTGCCCCATACACCCTGCCCCCCCCCCACCCTCCCTTCACACACATCCGCTGCCCCATACACCCTGCCCCCCCCCCCCCTGCCCCATGGACACACACCCTGCCCCCCCCCCTCTCCTACTCACACACAACACTGCCCCATACACCCTGCCCCCCCCCCCTCTCCCCCCCCCCCCATCCCTACCACACACTGCCCCCATACACACCCTGTGGCCCCCCCCCCCCCCCCCCTCCCCTGCACACCACCCTGCCCCCCCCCCTCCCTACCACACAACCCCTGCCCCCTACACACCACTGCCCCCCCCCCCTCCCCCCCCCCCTCACCCTACACACACACCCTGCCCCATACACCCCTGCCCCCCCCCCCCCCCCCTCCCCTGCCCCCCCCCCCTGCCCCCCCCTCCCCTACACACACACCACCTGCCCCCATACACCAACCCTGCCCCCCCCCCCTCCCCTACACACCCACACTGAACCCGCCCTACACCCTGCCCCCCCCACCCCCCCCCCACCCCCCCCCCTCCCCTACGCACACACCCTGCCCCACACATTACGCCAAACACTATCCCTACGGCACAACCTGCTTCTAACAAGCTACTACCCTCACATAACCCCCACACACTTACCACACACACACTACGCCACACCCTAACCAACACCCACCCACCCACATACTACGGACACACCTGACAGCCTCACATTACCCCCACACACTTACCACGCACACGCTACTCCACACCCTAACCTGCAACCCACCACCCACATAGTACAAACACACCTGACGGCCTCTATGTCCTTTAGCAAGAGGAGGTGTGCGTGTAGGAGAGGGGGGGATAGTAGGTGTGGGGCAGTGTGTGTGTAAGAGGTGTGTGTGTGTGTGGTGGTGGTGGTGGTGGTGGGGGGGGGGGGGGGGGGGTACATACCACAACACACACCTGACGGCTTCTATGTCCTTCAGCAATTCGCTAGCATCGATGAAGACAGCCTCCCACACAAAGGAAAGCTCGTCGGGTCCCATGAACACCTCGGTAGGAACCACGGTGAGACCCGCCTCCCATGCGCCCGTGGGTAGGGGGCAGGGGAAGTTATCCTTGGAGGCGTAGTTGAACCTGTGTGTGTGTGTGTGTGTGTGTGTGTGTGTGTGTGTGTGTGTGTGTGGGGGGGGGGGGGGGTTGAGGTTTGTGGGTTGAGGTTTATCAGCTGAAGTTTGTGGGCACTACAGTGTGACCTGCCTCCGATGCACCGTGGGTAGGGGTCAGGGGAAGTTATCTTTGGAGGCGTAGTTGAACCTGTGTGTGTGTGTGTGGGGGGGGGGGGGGGGGGGAGATTTGTGGGTTTGTGGGTTGAGGTTATCAGCTGAGGTTTGTGGGCACTACAGTGTGACCTGCCTCAGATGCACTGTGGGTAGGGGGCAGGGGAAGTTATCTTTGGAGGCGTAGTTAAACCTGTGTGTGTGTGTGTGTGTGGGGGGGGGGGGGGGGGGGGGGGGGGGGGAGGTCTGTGGGCAGAGGGCAGTGGGTTGAGTTTTGTGGGTTTGTGTTTTTGGGTTTGTGTGTTAAGATTTGTGTGTTGAGGTTTGTGGGCACTACAGTGAGGCCTGCCGCCGAGGCGCCGGGCAGGGGAATTTATCCCAGGCGTCCTTATCTTATCTGAGGCGTAGTTGAACTTGACAAAGGCAAACATACAGCTTTTCCAGGGACTATTTGAATTTGAATTCGAATTTGAATGTGTGAAAGGCAAACATACAGCTTTTCAAGGGACTATTTGAATTTGAATTCGAATTTGAATGTGTGAAAGGCAAACATACAGCTTTTCCAGGGACTATTTGAATTTGAATTCGAATGTGTGAAAGGCAAACATACAGCTTTTCCAGGGACTATTTGAATTTGAATTCGAATTTGAATGTGTGAAAGGCAAACATACAGCTTTTCAAAGGACTCCAATCGTGCTCCAAATCAAACATATCGATTGCACAACAAATTTGGAAAAAACTAAAAACAAATGAAGACATATCTCCATAGGTGCCTAAGTCAGACCCTGAGTGATACGGATGGAGCGACTTAGGGCGTTTTCGGACTTAGGCACCTATGGAGATACTCAAAAAAATTGATAACAACTCAACATAACATAAAAACAAAATTGACAAAAGCAAGCAACGACTCCTGTTTCAGCATTAAGCAGCTGTTTTTGCTTCAAAACATCATCACCTCCCCCCCCACACCCACCCACCCCTCATCCCCCCATCCCCATACTTCTTCGCCAGGGCCTCCAACCGCCACTCCAAATATATCATATCGATCGCACAACAAATTTGAAAACAACTCATAACATGAAAACAAAATTAACAAATTTGACAAAGGCAAACAAAGACTCATGTTTCAGCATTAAGCAGCTGCTTTTACTTCAGAACATTATTTCCCCCATCCCCCCCCCCTCCCCCCCCCAATCTCCATACAGCTTCGCCAGGGCCTCCAACCGCCACTCCAAATCTATAATATCGATTGAACAACAAAATTGAAAAATACTCAACAAAACATGAAAACAAACTTGACTAAAGCAAACAAAGACTCATGTTTCAGCATTAAGCAGCTGTTTTTGCTTGACAACATCATTCTCGTCCTCCTCCTCCTCCTCCTCCGCCTCATCTCCCTCCCCCGCGTCCACCTCAGCCTCATCACCCTCCTCTGCGACCACCTCCGCCTCATCTCCCTCCCCCGCAACCACCTCAGCCTCATCTCCCTCCTCCGCCTCCTCCTCATCCCCAAACAGCTTCGCCAGGGCCTCTTGCTGAAACTCCATCTCCTCCATGCCCGCAAGCTCCGCACCAAGAATCACCCGCGCCTTGTCTAGCTCATGCTTCCCCTGGAGATAACAACTCAACAGAACATGAAAACAAACTTGACAAAAGCAAACAATGACTCACGTTTCAGCGTTCAGCAGCTGTTTTTGCTTGACAACATCATTCTCGTCCTCCTCCTCCTCCTCCGCCGCCTCATCTCCCTCCCCCGCGTCCACCTCAGCCTCATCACCTCCTCCTCCTCCTCCTCCTCTGCCTCATCTCCCTCCCCCGCGTCCACCTCAGCCTCATCACCCTCCTCCTCCTCCTCCTCCGCCGCCTCATCTCCCTCCCCCGCGTCCACCTCAGCCTCATCACCCTCCTCCGCGACCACCTCCGCCTCATCTCCCTCCCCTGCAACCACCTCCGCCTCATCTCCCTCCTCCGCCTCCTCCTCTTCCCCAAACAGCTTTGCCAGGGCCTCTTGCTGACACTCCATATCCTCCATGCCCGCAAGCTCCACACCAAGGATGACCCGCGCCTTGTCTAGCTCATCTTTCCCCTGGAGATAGTACAACGTCCCTAGGTCTTCGGACCCCCCCTGCTCCTGCAGCCACTGCTTCAGGTCAGCTTCATCCGGACAGTTGTTGAACATCACGGCGTTGGCAAAGGTGCTTTTAGAGCATCCTTCTGCACCCATGAGGTACACTTCGTTGACCCGGGCAGGGAAGCGAATTTTGTCCACGCCCTTGAGGAAATGCTCAACTAGCTTGTGGACGTCATCATCACCGGCGCCTGTACACCCCCCACCAGCTCCAGGACTGTCGGTGATCTTCCTGTGAGCGCAGTGGTGGTGGTGGTGGTGGTGGTGGTGGTGATGGTGTGGGAGGGGGCCGTAGAGTGTCAGTGACAGCGGTCCACTAGCTCGTGGACGTCATCATCGCCGACACCTGTGGACCGCCCACCAGCATCAGGACTGTTGGCAATCTTCCTGTGAGTGCGGTGGTGGTGGTGGTGGTGGTGGTGTGTGTTTGTGTGTGGGTGGTGGGGTGAGGTGGTGGTGGTGATTGTGTGTGGGAGGTGGTGGTGTGTGGGAGGTGGGGTGAGGTGGTGGTGGTGATTGAGGTGGTGTTAAGGAATCTTGTCCACGCCCTTGTGGAAGTGCTCTACCAGCTTGTGGACGTCATCATCACCGGCGCCTGTACACCCGCCATCATGCGTGGGTGGGTGGGTGGGGTGGGTGGGGTAGTGGGTGGGTGGGGTAGTGGTACCAGGCCTAGCAGTCTATCAACCTCGGCCCCCACACCCCTTTACCCCCCCACACACACACCAATCCCCGACACACATCCCTTTACCCCCCCCCCCCCACACCACACGTACACACCTGACACACATCCCCCCCCCCCCACACACACCCACACACACACCCGATCGTCACTTACTTGAGCCAAGCCCCCAGGTTTTCATAGACCGACCCAGCAGTCGATCATCTGTTGGGTCACAATCCCCCCCCCCACACACACACACACACACACAGGACAAACATGCCTTCCCCCCCCCCCCCCCCCACACACACACACACACACACGACACACAAATGCCTCCCCCCCCCCCCCCCCCCACACACACACACACACACACACACACATTGCCTCCCCCCCCCCCCACCACCACACACACACACACGACACACATTGCCTCCCCCCCCCCCCCCACCACACACACACACAACGACACATATTCCTCCCCCCCCCACACACCACACACACACACACACCCCACCCACGGACACACATGCCTCCCCCCCCCCCCCCACCCCCACACACACACACACACACGACACACATGCCTCCCCCCAGCAGTCGATCATCGGTTGGGTCACAACCCCCCCCCCCCTCCACACACACACGATTGTCACTTATTTGAGCCGAGCCCCCCGGGTGTTCACAGACCAGATCCAGCAGTGGATCATCCGTTGGGTCACGATCCCCCCCCCCTCCACCCAACACCCAACACCACCCCGGATACAAATCCCCCCCTACACACACAAACGACACACATCTCCCCCCCACACACACACCCGATCGTCACTTACTTGAGCCGTTGCCCCCAGGTGTTCACAGACCAGGCCCAGCAGTCGATCGTCCGTTGGTTCACGCCCCCACACACACACACACCCACACACACACCCACAAACACACAGACACACACACGCACGCACACACACACGATCGTCACTTACTTGAGCCTTGCCCCCAGGTGTTCACAGACCAGGCCCAGCTGTAGATCGTCCGTTGGTTCACACACACCCCCACACACACCCACACACACATACACACACACGCACGCACACACACACGATCGTCACTTACTTAAGCCGTGCCCCCAGGTGTTCACAGACCAGGCCCAGCAGTCGTTCGTCCGTTGGGTCACGATCTAGGACACCCATCCATGTATACGGCTCCTCCTCTTCCACTTCCTGCTGCTCCTCCTCCTTGACCTCACCCTCCACCCTGCCCTCCTCCTGCTGCTCCCCATCATGAAGGGGGGGTCCAAGCCTGGGCTTCTTCACGAACACTGACTCCGACTCGTCGATGAACTCGCCGTATGTTGAATAGCGTTTTTGGCGTACGACTGTTACACTGCCACGCGCCTCCCTGGCCACCACAAGGCAAAAATATAATTGTTATCAGTTATTGTATGTATGTGTGTATGCATGTTATTGTATGTATGTTATTGCATTTATGTGTGTATGTTATTGTATGTATGTGTGTATGCATGTTATTGTATGTATGTTATTGTATTTATGTGTGTATGCATGTTATTGTATGTATGTTTTTGTATTTATGTGTGTATGCATGTTATTGTATGTATGTTATTGTATTTATGTGTGTATGTATGTTATTGTATGTATGCTAGTGTATGAAGAGATTGGATAGGAAGAGTAGCGTTTTTGGCGTACGACTGTTACACTGCCACACGCATCCCTGGCCACCACAAGACAGACATGTAATTGTTATCAGTGTATGAAGAGATTTGATAGGGAGAATAGCGTATTTGGCGTACGACTGTTACACTGCCACGCGCCTCCCTGGCCATCATAAGGCAAATGTGTATTTTAATTTAATTGCACTTAGTATTCCACCAAGGACTGAGGAGGAAAGAGGCATATGCAATGAGCATGCACGAGAATAAATATCAGGGACATTTGTTTTTCCAGCTACTTTCAGCTACTAGCAATGCCCCTGATGTTTATTTCAGCTACTTTCAGCTACTAGCAATGCCCCTGATGCAACTATCAGCTACTAGCAATGCCCCTGATGCAACTATCAGCTACTAGCAATGCCCCTAATGCAACTATCAGCTACTAGCAATGCCCCTGATGCAACTATCAGCTACTAGCAATGCCCCTGATGCAACTATCAGCTACTAGCAATGCCCCTGATGCAACTATCAGCTACTAGCAATGCCCCTAATGCAACTATCAGCTACTAGCAATGCCCCTGATGCAACTATCAGCTACTAGCAATGCCCCTAATGCAACTATCAGCTACTAGCAATGCCCCTAATGCAACTATCAGCTACTAGCAATGCCCCTAATGCAACTATCAGCTACTAGCAATGCCCCTGATGCAACTATCAGCTACTAGCAATGCCCCTGATGCAACTATCAGCTACTAGAAATGCCCCTAATGCAACTAGCAGCTACTAGCAATGCCCCTGATGCAACTATCAGCTACTAGCAATGCCCCTAATGCAACTAGCAGCTACTAGCAATGCCCCTAATGCAGCTAGCAGCTACTAGCAATGCCCCTGATGCCCCTAATGTTTGTTTTAGCTACTTTCAGCTACTAGCAATGCCCCTGATGCAACTATCAGCTACTAGCAATGCCCCTGATGCAACTATCAGCTACTAGCAATGCCCCTGATGTTTGTTCCAGCTACTTTCAGCTACTAGCAATGCCCCTGATGCAACTATCAGCTACTAGCAATGCCCCTAATGCAACCATCAGCTACTAGCAATGCCCCTAATGCAACTAGCAGCTACTAGCAATGCCCCTGATGCCCCTAATGTTTGTTTCAGCTACTTTCAGCTACAAGCAATGCCCCCGATGCAACTATCAGCTACTAGCAATGCCCCTGATGCAACTATCAGCTACTAGCGATGCCCCTGATGCCCCTGATGTTTGTTTCAGCTACTTTCAGCTACTGGCGATGCCCCTGATGTTTATTTCAGCTACTTTCAGCTACTAGCCATGTCCCTGATACAACTTTCAGCTACTAGCAATACCCCTGATGTTTATTTCAGCTACTTTCAGCTACTAGCAATGCCCCTGATGCAACTATCAGCTACTAGCAATGCCCCTAATGCAACTATCAGCTACTAGCATTGCCCCTGATGTTTGTTCCAGCTACTTTCAGCTACTAGCAATGCCCCTGATGCAACTATCAGCTACTAGCAATGCCCCTAATGCAACTATCAGCTACTAGCAATGCCCCTTATGCAACTAGCAGCTACTAGCAATGCCCCTGATGCCCCTAATGTTTGTTTCAGCTACTTTCAGCTACTAGCCATGTCCCTGATACAACTTTCAGCTACTAGCAATGCCCCTGATGTTTATTTCAGCTACTTTCAGCTACTAGCAATGCCCCTGATGCAACTATCAGCTACTAGCATGCCCCTGATGCAACTATCAGCTATAGCAATGCCCCTGATGCAACTATCAGCTACTAGCAATGCCCTTAATGCAACTATCAGCTACTAGCAATGCCCTGATGCAACTATCAGCTACTAGCAATGCCCCTGATGCAACTATCATATCAGCTACTAGCAATGCCCTGATGCAACTATCAGCTACTAGCAATGGCCCCTGATGCAACTATCAGCTACTAGCAATGCCCCTTAATGCAACTATCAGCTACTAGCAATGCCCTTAATGCAACTATCAGCTATTAGCAATGCCCCTTATGCAACTATCAGCTACTAGCAATGCCCCTGATGCAACTATCAGCTACTAGCAATGCCCCTAATGCAACTAGCAGCTACTAGCAATGCCCCTGATGCCCCTAATGTTTGTTTCAGCTACTTTCAGCTACAAGCAATGCCCCTGATGCAACTATCAGCAACTAGCAATGCCCCTGATCCCCCTGATGTTTGTTTCAGCTACTTTCAGCTACTAGCAATGCCCCTCCAATGAGGTAGGGTGAAAGGCGCTTGTAAATCCCTTCCCGTGCCCTACCCTCTCATTGTAGCCAATGTCTATGCTCTCACTGCTGGTGCCCGTTCTACTCAGTCACTGCTACACTACCCCACTCTCTTCCCATGCCCCACCTTGCCACCCCCCTCTCATTGGGGTCATATCCACACTCCCACTGCTGGTGCTAGTGCTAGTGCTATTCTATCACTGCCACACTGCCACTACCCCACTCCCTTCCCATGCCCCACCTTGCCACCCCCCTCTCATTGTAGCCAATGTCCACACTCCCACTGCTGGTGCTAGTGCTAGTGCTATTCTATCACTGCCACACTGCCACTACCCCACTCTCTTCCCATGCCCTACCTTGCCACCCCCCTCTCATAGGGGTCAATGTCCACACTCCCACTGCTGGTGCTAGTGCTAGTGCTATTCTATCACTGCCACACTGCCACTACCCCACTCTCTTCCCATGCCCTACCTTGCCACCCCCCTCTCATTGGGGTCAATGTCCACACTCCCACTGCTGGTGCTAGTGCTAGTGCTATTCTATCACTGCCACACTGCCACTACCCCACTCACCTTCCCATTGCCACCCCTACCTTGCCCCCCCCTCTCATTGGGTCAATGTCCCACACCTCCCACTGCTGGTGGTGCTAGTGCTAGTGCTTTCTATCATGCCACACTGACCTTACCCCACTCCTTCCCATTGCCCTACCCCTTGCCACCCCCCTCTCATTGGGGTCAATGTCCAACACTCCCACTGCCGGTGCTAGTGCTGATGTGCTATTTCTATCACGCCACACGGCCACTACCCACTCCCTTCCCATGCCCTACCTTGCCACCCCCCTCTCATTGGGGTCAATGTCCACACTCCCACTGCCGGTGCTAGTGCTAGTGCTATTCTATCACTGCCACACTGCCACTACCCCACTCCCTTCCCACACCTTACCTTGCCACCACCCTTTCATTGCGACCAATGTCCATGCTCCCAGCAGCACGCAACTCCCCAAGTGGAACCCCATGGCCCCCGATGTTCAGCGTGTTCTCATCAAACTCAGAGGCTGTATTAATTGTTTTTTCAATTTCAAAGCACTAGCAGTGGGAGTATGGATACAGTTTTTTCAGCTACTTTCAGGTACTTCCAGCTACTAGCAATGTCCCAGATGCAATGAGGTAGGGTGATTGGCGCTTTTAACTCCCTTCCCATGCCCTACCCTTTCATTGTAGCCAATGTCCATACTCCCAGTGCTGGTGCTAGTGCTACTCTGGAACTGCTACACTACCCCACTACCTTCCCATCCCCTACCTTGCCACCACTATTTCATTGCGACCAATGTCCATGCTCCCACTGCTAGTGCTGGTGCTACACTGTCACTACAACACTACCCCACTCCCTTCCCATGCCCTACCTTGCCACCACTCTCTCATTGCCACCAATGTCCATGCTCCCAGCAGCACGCAGCTCCATAAGTGGAACCCCATGGCCCTCGATGTTCAGCATGTGCTCATCGAACTCAGAGGCTGTCTTCTCGGACTGTGTCTGGTAGTTTGGCTCAGTTTGGGACTTTACCTTGGCAAACTTGCCCTCGCAATATGTGAGCCATAGGCTCTGAGTAGGCTCAACCAGCTCTCCTACAAGTGTTGAGAAAAATTGTCTGAGAAGCTGGCACTTTCGGTTTTTGTTTGGGGGTGTGTGGGGGGGGAGGGGGGGCTGAAGTTGGGCTGTGTGGGGCGCAGACCACGGCCACCAAGCTACTTCTGGTAAGCCTGCACGCATGATGGCGTGACCCACACTCTTGACAATAGGAGAGGAGGGGGGGGGGGGGGGGGGGGGGGGGGGCAATTTAAGCATAGGCTCTGAGTAGGCTCAACCAGATGCCTTGCAAGTGTTGAGAAAATAGGTCTGAGAAGCTGGCACTCTTTCTGATGAATTTTGTATGCTTTGGGGCCAACTGCCCTGCAAGTGTTGAGAAAATCTGGCAGTTAAGCACAGTGTGGGACTTTACCTGGGCAAACCTGCCCTCACAATATGTCAGCCAAAGGCTCTGAGCAGGCTCAACCAACTGTCCTGCAAGTGTTGAGAAAATTGATAGTTTGGCGCAGGGCGGGACTTCGCCTGGTCAAACTAGCCCTTACAGTATGTGAGCCATAGGCTCTGAGTAGGTTCAACCAGCTCTTCTACAAGTGTTAAGAAAAATTGTCTGCGAAGCTGGCACTTTCGGTTTTTATTGGGGGGGGGGGGCATTTTAGCCATAGGCACTGAGTAGGCTCAACCAGCTCTCCTACAAGTGTTAAGAAAAATTGTATGAGAAGCTGGCACTTTCGGTTTTTGTTTTGGGGGGGGGATGGGGGGGGGGGGGGGGGGGGGGGGGGGGGGGGGGGGGGGCAATTTTTAGCCATAAGCTCTGAGTAGGCTCAACCAGCTGCCCTGCAAGGTGTTGATAATATAGGTCTGAGATTCTGGCACTCTTTCTGTTGATTTTTAATGTTTTGGGGCATCTCAGGCATAGGCTCTGAGTAGGCACAACCAGCTGCCCTACAAGTGCCAAGAAAAAAAAAACATGACTGGAGGGGCGTGGTATTCAGGGGACCCTCCTGAACGCCGCAGCTGGGGAAATTCACCATGGCAGACATAGCCAGGGTCCATGAATGGCAGACATAGCGAGGGTTGATGAATGGCAGACATAGCCAGGGTTGATGAATGGCAGACATAGCCAGGGTTCATGAATGGCAGACATAGCCAGGGTTCGTGAATGGCAGACATAGCCAGGGTTGATGAATGGCAGACATAGCCAGGGTTCATGAATGGCAGACATAGCCAGGGTCCATAAATGGCAGACATAGCGAGGGTTGATGAATGGCAGACATAGCCAGGGTTGATGAATGGCAGACATAGCCAGGGTTGATGAATGGCAGACATAGCCAGGGTTCATGAATGGCAGACATAGCCAGGGTTCATGAATGGCAGACATAGCCAGGGTTGATGAATGGCAGACATAGCCAGGGTTCATGAATGGCAGACATAGCCAGGGTTGATGAATGGCAGACATAGCCAGGGTTGATAAAATAGGTCAGAGATTCTGGCACTCTTTCTGTTGATTTTTAATGTTTTGGGGTATGTCAGCCATAGGCTCTGAGTAGGCTCAACCAGCTGTCCTGCAAGTGTTGAGAAAATTGATAGTTTGGCGCAGGGCGGGACTTCGCCTGGTCAAACTAGCCCTCACAATGTGTCAGCCATAGGCTCTGAGTAGGCTCAACCAGCTGCCTTGCAAGTTTGGATAGATATCTTTATGAGACGCTGTCTCTTTCTGCTGATTTTGTATGCTTTGGGGCATGTCAGCCATAAGCTCTACATAGGCTCTGCGAGTGCTAATTACATCCGGTAGTTTGGCGCAGTGTGGTATTTATTATTGAATTAATATGTTTGCCTTGTTTCACCCAAAAAGTTTGGACCCCTTTAACATGCTCAGTGTAGGCGCAACCAGACTACCAACTACTACCGCCCTGCAAGTGTCAAAATAATAATATAATAATAATATAATTCAGCAAAGAGCAGAGGGCTTGGTTGGCAGCCAAGGGGAATTGAGAGAGTATCTGCACCTAGGGCCTAACACACAGGCGCTCCACAATTGACCCACTGTCGAGAATGGGGGAGACCTCAAATATAGAAACCAAGCTCTCCACACTGGGCTTGAACAGCACCACTTGGATGTGCAGGAAAGAGCAGAGGGCTTGGTTGGCAGGCAAGGGGAATTCAGAGACATTATTGGAATCTAGGGCCTAACACACATGTGCTTTACAACAGACCCACCGTTGAGAATGGGGGAGAACTCATAGATTGCAAACAAGCTCTCCACACTGGGCTTGAATAGCACCACTTGGATGTGCAGGAAAGAGCAGAGGGCTTGGATTGCTGCCAAGGGGAAGTCATCGGCATTATTGGAATCTAGGGCTTTACACACATGCTCCTTCAAATCTATTTCGCTCAAGTGCGCGAGGAGATCCGGGCACAGGCTAGGATGGTGAGCCTGGTCGACAGGCAAGGATAGCCGAACACTGGCAAGAATGGCCGGGGCATCGGTCTCCAAAAGATTCTGAAACGACAGGGATTGGGCAAAGGTGGTGGTTGGTGGTTGGTGGGGGGGGGTCATGGTAGGTGGGGGGGGGATTGAGATTGGGATTGAGTAGGGGTTGTAGTACAAGTGCGCCAGGTGATCCGGGCACAGGCTAGGATGGTGAGCCTGGTCGACAGGCAAGGATAGCCGAACACTGGCAAGAACGGCCGGGGCATCGGTCTCCAAAAGATTCTGAAACGACAGGGATTGGGCAAAGGTGGTGGTTGGTGGGTTGGTGGGGGGGGGGTCATGGTAGGTGGGGGGAGGATTGAGATTGGGATTGGGTAGGGGTTGTAGTACGAGTGCGCAAGATGTGGCTGGTCGTTTAGAACACATGCAAGGATAGCTGGACACTGGCAAGAATAGCTGGGGCGTTGGTCTATAGAAGATTCTGAAACGACAGGGATTGGGCGAAGGTGGTGGGAGGTGGTGGTTGGTGGGAGGTGAGGGGGTGGTGGGTGGTGTTGCTGGAGGTGGGGTGGGTGGTGGTGGGGGAAGGAGAGGGATTGAGATTGGGTGGTGGTGATTGTGTGCAAGTGTGCCAGGAGATCCGGGCACAGGCTAGGATGGTGTGCCTGGTCGACAGGCAAGGATAGTCTAACACTGGCAAGAACAGCCGGGGCATCGGTCTCCAGAAGATTCTGAAACGACAGGGATTGGGCAAAGGTGGTGGAAGGTGGGAGGTGGTGATTGGTGCTAGGTGTGGGGGTGTTGATGGAGGGGATGGGGGGAGATTTTAAGTTGGGAAGGTATGGGGTCGGGGTGTTTGGGGTTGTAGTACAAGTGCGCAATATGGGAGGTTGTTTAGAACACATGCAAGGATAGCCTGGCATCAGTCTCCAGAAGATTCTGAAACAACAGGGATTGGGTAGAGGTGGTGGGAGGTGGTGGGAGGTTTTGGGTTTAGGTTTGAGATTGTTTTTGTAGGTGCTGCATATTGTCTGGCTTTCATTAATGGCTTTCATTAATGGCTTTCATTTATGGCTTTCATTAATGGCTTTCATTAATGGCTTTCATTAATGTGCTCCTCGAAATCCTCGTCACCCAAGAGTGCACGATGTGGCTGGTCCTTTGATCTATTGTACTCCATTCTGGTGCCACCTGCCGCTCTGATAGCTAGCACCTTCCACTAATTGTCTACGTCAATTGCGACGTGCCTAGGACGTGTCAACACAACACAGAAGAACAGGCACAACAAACGCAACACTACACAACACAACATAACACAGAAGAACAAACGCAACACTACACAACACAACATAACGCAGAAGAACAAACGCAACACTACACAACACAACATAACGCAGAAGAACAAACGCAACACTACACAACACAACATAACGCAGAAGAACAAACGCAACACTACAACCAAAAAACAACAACACTAACACAGAAGAACAAACGCAACACTACACAACACAACATAACGCAGAAGAACAAACGCAACACTACAAAACACAACATAACGCAGAAGAACAAACGCAGCACTACACAACACAACATAACGCAGAAGAACAAACGCAACACTACACAACACAACATAACGCAGAAGAACAAACGCAACACTACACAACACAACATAACGCAGAAGAACAAACGCAACACTACACAACACAACATAATGCAGAAGAACAAACACAACAAAGCACAACACAACAAATTTAACACAACAAACTCAACACAACAAAACGCAACAGAATAGAACAAAACGCAACACAACACAGAAAAACAAGCGCACCTGAATCAGCTTGAGAGACAGAAGAACAGACAGAACACAACAGGCGCAACATAACACATCACACAAGAACAGGCGCACCTTAACCAGCTTCAGACACATAAGAACAAACACAACACAACCAACACAACAAAACGCAACATGACGCAACACAGCACAACACAACAAGGAAGATCAGGCGCCCCTTGATCAGCTTGAGACAAATAAGAACAAACACAACACAACCAACACAACAGAACGCAACAAAACAAACACACAGAAGAACAGACGCACCTTAATCAGATTGAGACACAGAAGAACAAACATCACACAACAAAGCGCAACACAACACAATGCAACACAACAGACCAGAACACAGAAGAACCGACGCACCTTAACCAGCTTGAGAGACAGAAGAACAGACAGAACATAACAAACGCAACAAAACACAACAGAACAGAACACAGAAGAACAGACGCACCTTAATCAGCTTTAGAGTCAACTTCTGCAGGTTTGCCGACAGCACCCTATGAAAGCAGGGAACAAAGGAGCGTTCATGCATGTTCATGTTTAATGTTAGCGTTAGTGGTAATGATAATGTCAATGTCAATGTTAATATTTTATGTCAATGTTCTTTTTATACCATAGTTGAGAGAGCACTAAGAAAGGAGGTTGGATTTATACACTAATTGAAACAACCGATAGCGTACTTTGCCAATTTGGGGGGTCGGGTGTGTGTATAGGTGTGGGAGTTGGGTGTGGGGTGCAGCATGTCATGTAGGTCAACATGTACAGCGCACACAGAGGGCGGTACCTACAGAGTGCATAACATGTTTTATATATTGGTTGGTTGGGTTGGTTGGGTTGGTTGGGTTTTATATATCATGTTTATATATTGGTTGGTTGGGCCACTACCTTGTGGATCTTAGTCTTATGGAGTTTGCCTTAATGATGTCTTTATTCATTGGCGTAATGTGACTCGCACACACATACACCACCCACTGCCCCCCCCCCCCCCACCCCACCCCACACACACACACACACACACACCACCCACTACCCCCCCCCCCCCCCCCCACCCCACCCCTTCACCACACACACACACACACACACATATACGCACACACTAACCACTACCCATCCATAACCCTCCCCCCACAAACACACAGTACCCCCCCACCATCCACACACACACACCACACACTCTACACCACACTAACCGCCACCATCCACTTCACACTACCCCCCCCCCCACCCCACCCACACAAACACACACACTACCCATATCCCCCACCACATTGGCGTAATGTGACTCGGACAAAGAAGGCAAATGAAAATGTTAAGGTTTGGTTTTAGGTCTGGATTTGAATTTGGATTTGCATTCGGGGTTGGGTTGGGTTGGGATTGGGATGGGTTGGCTTGGGTTGGATACTCACTTTGTTCCCCACAGAGGTTCACATATGGCAGCTACTAGTTAGGTTAAGGTCAGGATTTAGATATGAATTCGGGTTTGGGTTGGGTTGGGTTGGGTTGGGTTAATGGGTTGGGTTGGGTTGGGTTGGATACTCGCTTTGTTTCCCACAGCACTTCACAGCAGGCGGCTACGACTCCATACACAGCCCTTGGTAAGGTTTAAGTTTGGATTTGGATTTGGATTTACATCCGGGGTTGGGTTGGGTAGGATACTCACTTTGTTCCCCACAGCAGTTCACAGAAGGCGGCTACTACTCCTGACACTACCCTCGGTGAGGTCTGGGTTTGGATTTGGAGATACATTCGGGGTTGGGTTGGGTTGGTTTAGGTTAGGTTGAGTTGCATACTCACTTTGTTCCCCACAGCAGTTCACAGAAGGCGGCTACAACTCCTGACACTACCCTTGTTTGCCTGGGGGCCAGGGTGGATAGTTGCGAAAGGTACCGGGCCCTTGCGAACTCTTTCCAATCCTGGATGGCGAAGCCTTGACGCACGCCCTCCCTGCGACATGGTTCAGTTTGTGCGATGGAGGGTTTCAATATGATTGTTTGTGTGCCATGGAGCATTTCAATACCATTGACTGTGTGGGATGAAGTGCTTTTGAACATGTGGATGGGAAGATAAGGGAGGGCACTTCCATGAGGTGCCTGGACCTTGAAAACTCTTCCCAATCCTGGATGACTAAGCCTTGACGCACGCCCTCCCTGCAATTTCATCCAATGTGTGCCATTGGGTATTTCAATACCATTGACTGTGTGAGATAAAGAGCTATTGAACAAATAGATGGGAACATAAGGGAGGGCACTTATATGCGTTGCCTGGACCTTCAAAACTCTTTCCAATCCTGGATGACTAAGCTAAAAAAGAAAATGGAGCTCCGCATCACCGTGCTCGAAAGCAGGTTGACAGTGAAGGACAGTGGTGTGTGTGTGGACAGTGGTGGGCAGTGTGCGTGTGGGTGGGTGGGTGGGGGGGGGGGGGGAGGGGGGGGGGGGGGGGAGGCTCCCGCAAGATATTATACACGCAAGATATTTTAGAATATGGAAGTAGCCCTGATAATAGTGCCACCTTTTACTTTGCCTGATGTCAGAACAGTAGACTACATGGCCTCCTGCTGCCCAGAATGTGTTACCTGGAACAGGCTCTCCACTGCCCCCCACCCCCCCACCCACCCACCCACCCGCCCGGCCCCCTCCCCCATTCCCCCCCCCCTACACCCTGGCCCCCGCCCCCATTTCCCCCCCACCCCTGATAATAGTGCTTGCTTGATGGGGGAATCTCTATGTCATCCCCAGCCCAGACCCAGCCTCCCAGCCCAGTCCCAGCCCAGCCCAGCCCCAGCTTAGACCCATCTCCCTCATCAAAACCCGGTTGCCTGCCCCCCCCCACCCACCCACCCGCCCCACCCAATATGGAAGTAGTGCTGATAATAGTGCTTGCTTAATGCAATGTTGCCTTTCTTTTTCAAAGGATTTATTTGAAAAAAACGGTTGTTGTGGAGCGGGCTGGTCAGGTTTATATGCAGAAATAAATGTAATGAGTGCTGACAAAAATGCTTGCTTGGTGCAATATTGCCTTTCTTTTTCTAAGGATTTGTTTGAAGAACCCGGTTGTCGTGGAGCGGGCTGGTTAGGTTTATATACATGGATAAATTAAATGAGTGCTGACAAGAGTGCTTGTTTGGTGCAATATTGCCTTTCTTTTTCTAAGGATTCGTCTGAAGAACCCGGTTGTTGTAGAGCGGGTTTGACAGGTTTATATGCAGAAATAAATGAAATTTGTGCTGACAAAAATGCTTGCTTGATACAATATTCCCTTTCTTCTTCCAAGGTTTATTTGAAAAACCCGGTTGTTGTAGAGCGGGCTTGACAGGTTTATATGCAGAAATAAATGTAATGAGTGCTGACAAAAATGCTTGCTTGGTGCAATATTGACTTTCTTTTTCTAAGGACTTGTTTGAAAACCCCGGTTGTCGTAGAGCGGGCTTGACAGGTTTATATGCAGAAATAAATTAAATGAGTGCTGACAAAAATGCTTGCTTGGTGCAACATTGCCTTTCATTTTCTAAGGATTTATTTGAAAACCCCGGTTGTCGTAGAGCGGGCTTGACAGGTTTATATGCAGAAATAAATTAAATGAGTGCTGACAAATGCTTGCTTGATGCTAGTGCTTGCTTGATGCAACATTGCCTTTCTTTTTCTGAGGATTCGTTGGAAGACCCCACCCGTAAGTCGTGAAGCGAACTTGTCTTGGGCCAACAATGGCATGTCCATGACAATGTAATGTAATGTCCTGTCATCTCTTATCTTGTATTGTATTGCATTGTATTGTATTGTATTGTATTGTATTGTATTGTATTGTATTGTATTGTATGTAATGCATAATAGTATATAATACAATGTGATTGTGTGGGGGGTGGGGCGAGGCGGGTGGGTATGTGTGTGTGCGAGTTTATGTGTGTGTTTGTGTGGTGGTGGTGGTGTGTGTGGTATAATATTCTCACTCACCCCTCTTCAAGAGTGCCCACCAATGTAATGTAATACACGACATGATACAATGTAATGTATTATATTCTCACTCACCCCTCTTCAAGAGTACCCACCAATGTAATGTAATACACAACATGATACAATGTAATGTATTATATTCTCACTCACCCCTCTTCAAGAGTGCCCACCAATGTAATGTAATATACAACATGATACAACGTAATGTATTATATTCTCACTCACCCCTCTTCAAGAGTGCCCACCAATGTAATGTAATACACAACATGATACAATGTAATGTATTATATTCTCACTCAGCCCTCTTCAAGAGTGCCCACCAATGTAATGTAATACACAACATGATACAATGTAATGTATTATATTCTCACTCACCCCTCTTCAAGAGTGCCCACCAATGCAATGTAATACACAACATGATACAATGTAATGTATTATATTCTCACTCACCCCTCTTCAAGAGTGCCCAGCAAGTGTGAGCTCCTCACATCGTTGCGATTCACATCAGATATTGCCTCATGCACCTTCACCTCCTTTCTCACTCACCCCTCATCAAGAGTGCCCACCAATGTCATGTAATGTAAGACGGAATAGAATACGATGCAATGGAATGTACAACATGACACAATGTAATGTATTATATTCTCACTCACCCCTCTTCAAGAGTGCCTAGCAAGTGTGAGCTCCTCACATCGTTGCGGTTCACATCGGATATTGGCTCATGCACCTTCACCTCCTTTCTCAGCTTTATCAGCACGTCTTTCAACTTTTCATCAGACTCTGCCCAATCGGTACCACAGAGACCTGCCCAAGAAGTTAGTGTGTATGAGTAAGCTTGGAGTATGTGTGTGTATGAGTGAGCTTGGAGTCTTTCAACTTTTCATCGGACTCTGTCCAATCGGTTCCTCATAGACCTGCTTAAGTAGAAAGTGTGTATGAGTGAGCTTGGATTACTATAAAACTGTTGCATCCTTGCAAAACTTCTTATCGGACTCCCTCCAATCAAAACCACAGAGACCTGCTCAAGTAGATAGTGTGTATGAGTGAGCTTGCATTACTATACAACTGTTGCATGCTTGCAAAACTTTGTATCTGTCTCCCTAAAATACACAACTTCTTATCGTACTCCCTCCAATCAGACTTGCACAAGTAGGTAGTGTGTACGAATAAGCTTGGATTATTATTATACAACTGCTGCATTATTGCAAAACTTTGTGTCGGTCTCCTTCCAATCAAAACCACAGAGACCTGCTCAAGTAGATAGTGTGTATGAGTAAGCTTGGGATATTACTATAAACCTGTTGCATTATTGCAAAACTTTGTATCTGTCTCCCTAAAATACAAAACTTCTTATCGTACTACCTCCAATCAGACTTGCACAAGTAGGAAGTGTGTATGAGTAAGCTTGGAGTATTATTATACAACCGCTGCATTATTGCAAAACTTTGTGTCGGTCTCCGTAAAATTAGAACCACAGAGACCCGTGCAAGTAGATTGTGTGTATGAGTGAGCGTTGAGTGTTAGGTGTGGTTTGGCACAAAGAGACCCTGCTCGTGTTCCTTGCGTGTATGAGTGAGCGTTGAGTGTTAGGTGTGGTATGGCACAAAGAGACCCTGCTCGTGTTCCTTGCGTGTATGAGTGAGCGTTGAGTGTTAGGTGTGGTATGGCACAAAGAGAACTGCAGCCTACTTCCAACACTTCATCATACGCCGTCCAACCGGAGCCAAAGAGACTCTGCTCGTGTTCCTGCGTGTATGAGTGAGCGTTGAGTGTTAGGTGGGGTATGGCACAAAGAGAACTGCAGCCTAATTTCAAGTGCAGCCTACTTTCAACTGTTCATCATACGCCTGACCCAAGAGCGGGGGCATGCGGGGTGCACATCTGAACTTGAACTTGGTTACATGGCTTCAGCAGCCCAGGCAGTAAAGAAAGAGTGGGAGGTGGGGAGGTTGGATTGGATTGAATTGTTGAACATGGGTTTTCGGCCAACTTGAACTTGGTTACATGGCTCCAGCCAACTCTGAGCTGCTCACCGTCTTCCAGTTCAAACTTTGCTCAATCGGAGCCAAAGAGACCCCACTCATGTTCCTTGCGTGTATGAGTAGGGAACGGCAAATCATATGATGTTGACCAAAGAGGAGTATGATATCATATGATATCATACAAATTTCATATGATTTAATATCATATGATATGATGCCCCAGGCCAAAGTTAGCTAGTCAGACCGCTGGCATCATATGATGACATGATATCATATGATATCATAATGCCGATCCCTACGTATGAGTGAGCGCTGAGTGTTGGGTGTGTGATGGCACTTATAGAACTTATACACACAGACAATTCAACCCCACTGCTGACTGAGCCACGCACTATATACACACACTACCCCTGGACATCCATCCATGACTATACCCTCGCCCATGATCATGCCCACACACATGCACATGCCTAGATACCCACACACATGCCCATGGCCAAGATTTTATTCCGATACTCATGCCCATCCATCCATCCATGCCTATGCCCTCGCCCTTGCCACAACTGCATACCCACCTACATGCTATTGTCCATAACTGCATGCCCATACCTACACGTCCACCCACATGGACATACCTAGATGCCCATACACATGCACATGGCCAAGATTTTATTCCCATACCCATACCCATGCCCATCCAACCACCCATGCCTATGCCCTCGCCTATGCCATGACTGCATACCCACCTACATGCTAGTTTCCATAACTGCATGCCCATACCTACACGCCTACCCACATGCACATGCCTAGATGCCTACACAAATGCCCATTGCCTTGATTGTATTCCCATACCCATGCCCATCCATCCATCCATGCCTATGCCCTCAACCATGTCCATGTCTATAACTGTATGCCCACCTACATGCTCATGCCCATTACTTCTTGCACATACCTACACGCCCAATATCTGAAAGCACATGTCCATCACTGCATGCTCATGCTCTTACCTATGATTAAATGCACGTGCATATGCACATACACATGCTCACATGCCCCATGCCCATGCCCATGACATAGACAATGTACCAGGACAGCTCAAGCTCGCAACTTTTCTGCACCCCAGGCCACAAGTGTTGACTTCTAATGATTTGGACCAAGACCGTCAACCTTGTCAACACTCTGACCACTGGTATTCGCGATTTCAAAAAACGCACATGTAGGAGGACAGCCTGCTAGTGATTTTCTGGTGGATTTCTTGTCAGTGGGGCGCAAATATCTTGTCATTCCATCGACGGAGCTTTTCAGGAGCCAGGCCGGGTGGGATGGTGTCGCTGCGACTGGCGCTACAGCGCTGAATTGCGTTCACGGACAGGTTTGTTTGAGAGAGTGGAAAATATGTTTCGTTATTGGAAGGATGCGTAGGATGTCGATACTGCCGAAGATGATGGGCAGCCTGAAAGGCTAGAGCCAGGTAACCAAGGTCAAGGTCAAGTCCAGCGTTGTATGAACGCAATTCTCCGTCTCAACGAGGGCGAGGGACGGCGAGGGAGGCCCTTCCTTTCTGAAGACTGAAGACTTTCGAGCTGAAACTTTGTTGAGAAGACCCGATTCGGTTTCTATCAGCTTGTAAGCACTCCGTAGAGTGGACAGAGATGCTTGCGTGAAGCAGACGCGCCAATCTATACACGGAGACGAGAATAACGTTACAAGGACAGGAGAGCCATCAAGGGGCACCAGAGGAGGAAGGAGCGGCAGCCAGTACCCTGATCAGGGTACAGGCTATACAGTCCGTGTCAGGAGAACCGGTGACGCAGTCCACAGGAAGCTGTCACTACGGGAAGCTGTCACAGTACTGTCAGGGCCGATAGTTCTAAGGGAGTACACAAGGAGTCACCAAGACATAAAACAAATGAGAGCACCGCTATTCATGCTGATACTCCACCTATGACGCAGGTGACATACAATACTAGTACTCCACCTATGGCACTGGGGACATAGAACTATATGTAACAAAGATAAAAAAAAAAAAAAAAAAACTCCGAATGAACGAGAGAACCTCAAATGAACCCCAAAGGGGGGAAAGGAAGGAATGAGACGAGGCAAAAAACCAAAGTTTGCCAAGTGGATAAAAGAGGACAAACTAAATATCAAAGTCGGGTAACAACGGTATAGAAAACCCGATCCGGGAATAGGAACCTAATGCCAATCAATGATAACTAAAAAACGCAAATGTAACCAGGAAAAAAAAATCCTAAGGAGAAGCGGTCATTCCGAACATGCGGATGAACCGCCAGAACACAGCAGGATCAAGGGGCTTGGTGAAGGGGTCAGCACAGTTGTCCTTAGTGTTAACATAGGCAACATCCAGTGAACCATCCTCCACCAGCTCCTTGATATAGTGATGGATGGCATCAATGTGCTTGTTGCGAGGGAGCAGCTGCCAGTCATTGGCCCAGCTCAAGGACCCCAAGTTGTCACCCTGAATGGTAACCAGGTCACAAGGCAAGCCCAGATCAACTCTCAACTTCTTCAACCATTGCACCTCCCTGGCAGTCTGAGACAGGGCCTGATACTCTGCCTCACTAGAGCTAATGGCAACAGTGGGCTGCCTCTTGCTCATCCAGTTCACAAGACTGCCCCCAGCAAGCACAGCATAGCCCGTCTGAGATCTCCTGTCAGACGCATCATCAGCAAAGGATGAGTCACTAAAGACAGTGAAAGAGAACTCAGGGCTGTGAGTGTAATTGAGTCCCAGGTGGGAATGTTCTCTCAAATACAAAAGCAAGCGCTTGGCTGCCCCCCAAAGGGGAGCAGTGGGGTGAGCAGAAAACCTGGACAGGTAGCTGACAGCAAAAGAAATATCAGGTCTGGTGCAGGTAGCCAGATATAGCAAAGCACCGACAAGAGAGAGGTACTGGCTATTAGAGGCCAGGGGCTCTCCAGGAGGGTCAGTGATAGTGCACTTGGCCATGGGAACGGAAAACTTGGGCTTGGCTGCAGCAGTGAGACCAAACTGCTCCACCAGCTCAACAATGTAGGAATGCTGGGAGAGGTGGACTTTGACACACCTGCCATCAGAGTCAAGGGTAAAGTCCATGTCCAATGAGAGAAACTGAACCGGTACACCCATTTCTTTGACCTCCCAGCCAGCAGCTTCCATTTTCTTGATCAGTAAGGCATACAAAGCCAGATCACTAAAAGCACAGATGAAATCATGAACATAGGTCAGGACATAGCTCCACCCACCAAAAGAATCCCTCCTAAAATACAGAGCAGGTTCTGCCTTACACATAGTAAACCCATGTGCAACCAAAACCCGCTTGACATCCATGCTCCAAGCCCTGGGTGCCTGCTTCAAACCATAAAGGGACTTGATCAGCTTGCACACAAGGGGAACACCGTTAGGACCAAGTACTGTAAAGCCCTCAGGCTGGTGGCAGTACAGGTCCAGACCAGGTTCCAGCTTTGCATTCAAAAATGCAGTCTTGATATCCAGCTGCCGAACAAACATTTTCTTATGAGTGATGGCAGCCAGGAGTACCCTCAGACCTGCTTTAGAGGAGACGGGGGCATATACATCATGGAAGTCCAGCCCAGGACGCTGGAGAAAACCTCGTACCACAAACCGTGCCTTAAAACGCACAGATCCATCAACTCCAGACTTCTTCACAAATAACCACCTGCCAGACAGAATCTTTTGCCTATATCAGCATGAATTGCGTTGCTCTCACGCGTTTTATGACTTGGTGACTACTTCTGTACTCCCTTAGAACTATCGGTCCTGACAGTACTGTGACAGCTTCCCGTACTGACAGCTTCCCGCAGACTGTGTCATCCTTTGAGTGACTCAGTGGTGACAGCTTCCTGTCAGCTAGGTTACCGTTGCATCTCTATGTGGATATACCTGACTTAGGTTCTAGTTAGGTTATAGTCAACGGTCTCTTCCACCACTGGTGCCCCTTGATGGGTCTCCAGTGCTTGTAAAGCTATTCTCGTCTCTGTGTATAGATTGGCGCGTCTGTCTCCGCTGCATACATCTCTGTCCACTCTTAGAAGTGATTATAGCTGATAGGTTACGGGCTTCATCTCTTTCTACCACTGCTTTATAATGCAACTTCCTCGTGGGCCTCCTGCCGGCTTCGAGAAGCTTACCCCACAGAATGGTTTGTCTTGGTCGCGTGGTATGGAGAGCGTCATTATCTCTAATGGCTGCGACCGGATTCTTCCTTTCAAGATCCGTGTTCCCACGGATTGGCTTGATGATTGTGCGCCAGCGGCCTCTGCTGCCTTAGATGAGTCTCCTTCCGCCATCATGGAAGCCATCCCCCCCAGCCATCCCACCATTTCTCTCCCTCCTTCTCCTCTTATCCAACGCCTCCGTCCTGAGGTAGAGGATATTCTGATGCGTCTATGCTGTGTCTCGACACAGATCATCAAGTACAGGAGTTCTCCTCCGCCTGCTGATGCTCGCTTCTCCTATGACCATGCTGATCTTGCTCGTCATAAGCATGGAGATGGTTACTACACTGACAACACTGAGGATGACGACGAAGAGGCAGATCTACCGAGTAGTGACTTCGGTGGAGTTTCTCCCTCCTCTGCCACTCGTGTCTTTGATTCTCCAGTGTTTGAGCATCCACTGGCGCCTCCTCCTCCTGTCTTGAGGCCTCCGTCTGCTCCTCCTGTTCCACCGTCTGGTGGCTACAACACTCGGTCTCGCGAGACTGCTGCTGCGAGTGTCTCCAGCGCTGCTGCTGACCCCTCCCTGGAGCCACCTCCACTTCCACCAGTGGATCTGCCCCCTTCCCCTTCTCCTTTTCCTCCCCCCTTGCCGCTTTACCCTACTCGCTCACTGGGATGCTTATCCTGGGAGCACCTGCTTGATGGCTCCCGTCCTATGACCATGGATGTGCGGATGTCCCGCCTTGTTCGCCAGGAGCAGAATGCTGGTGACTCTTTGGACCGCACTTTGTACGGTAGGATGGATCAGGCGGCCACTAGGGCTAATGTAAATCAGAAGGGGGATCCGCGGGTGATGATTTTCTCTGAGTTGGGCCATGCTAGCCGTGCTTTTCTCGGGCCTGTGCAGGCGGGTATTTCCTACCCTCGTCCTGGTGGTGCAACCTTTGGTGGATCTGGTGTTAGAAATGCGAATCTTCGCAAGTACCAGTTTGTTTCAGTCCCTCTCAGCTTTGTTCCTCCTAGGCCAGATTTCGAGCTACTTGTGCGTGTTGCGAGTTCCTTGGGTGAGATTAGAAACCTTGATGACCAGCGTGCGTATGATGCTGGCATCGCTGCTGAGTACTTTCTGGCTGTTCGCGCGATGTATGATGTTTCGCCGGCTTCCCCTGCTGCATCACCACCGGCCTCTCCTAGTCAGTCTCGTGTAGATCCTGCCCTGTTAGGATTTAGTACCCTGCCCCTTGCGCGCCAGGAGTTCATGTGTCTCACGATGATGCTAGCAAACATGACGGAACCGATGGTACAGGTCTATCAGGATTTTGCTACACCTCGCGATATCTTTGTGCATATCAAGAGGCAGCATTCTGATACCCTTGCTGCTCGTGTCCCCCTCATGCTTGTTGAGCTTCGTAGTGTAACTATGAACAATTCTGAACCTGTAGACGTGTTCTTCCGCAGGGTGCGGCAGTTGTGTACTGACCTTCGCAGTGCGGGATACCCGCAACCGCAACGTCACGCGATGCACACGATTATCAATGGCATCACTCACCCTCGCTTCGATTCGCTGCGCCTACAATTTGGTTTCGAGCTGTACCAGAACAAAACTGTTGATTACTGGACCTGTCTTGCAGCATATAGATCATTAGATTTTTTGAATGTGTCTCTCCCCAGGTCTGATCCAAGGCATCCTGGTTGGTCCCGTGACTCTCCCCCAGTCCCTGCCCATGCTGCCATCCAGCGTGGCCGGGGGTCTGGTTCTCAGAGTTCCGGGGCTCCCAAGAGGCACTTGGATTGCACTTGGGGCCCCTGTCCTTCCAAAACGACCCACTCGGAGGACCGTTGCTGGACGAAGCATCCGCACCTGAAAAGGTCCAAGCCTGGTGTACCGGGCGGTGAACCCGTGCCCATTGCCTTGGCACTTCCAGGTTCGTTGACTCGCCGGCAGTTGTCCTCCTTGCAGGCTCAGATTGATGGGTATGCCATGTCCAAGAACTAGGAGGTACGCTCTGTCCTATTCTCTTGCACAACTAAGTTCTCTAACGTGTGTAGCCCGAGTCTTTCTGAGGGTGTCTGGCATGTGGACTCTGGAGCTGGAATGTCTATCACAGGTGATAAATCTTTGTTCACTATGTATATGGCTTCTGCTGTTGGGCCAGCAGTTCGATTTGGTGATGGGGTGGTTCAACGGTCTGAGGGTAAGGGATCCATTGTGTTATGTAGTGATTGGTTACCAACATCCATCACTCTTACCAATGTTCTCTACATCCCTCACTGTCCAGTGAACCTCCTGTCAGTAAATGCTGTGGCTCATTCTCTCCACTGCCAGGTTTCTTTTGATAGTCTTAGTTGCACTGCCACTCAGGGCTCTTCTGTTCTCTGGTCTTTTCCTGCATCTAGTGATGGTGTGTACAAGTTTGCCTGTAGACCTTGTAACACCAGTCGGGACTGTTTGAGGGTTGCTGACGATTATCCTGCTTTTGCACTTGATGTTGATGAGGACGGTGGAGTTGTTATCCCTACCACTCCTGCATGGTTGTGGCATAGGCGGTTGGGTCACCCCGGCTATCATGCCTTACACAGACTTGTTGATAAGGGTATGGTTAAGAACTTACCCCTCAGTCTTCGTCAGGTGGAAAGGATGGCTAAGATCCCTTGTGATGCTTGTCAGAAGGCAAAGGGCAAACGTCTCCCTTTTCCTAAAGAAAGCAAAACTGAGATCCGTGCACCTCTCCAACGGCTTCACTTAGATATTATGGGACCTGTTCACATTAGGGGCCTGCGTGGGGAGTTTTATATTCTGTGTCTCACAGATCAGTACTCTGGCTATGCTGAAGTACTGTGCTTGAGAACCAGGGATGAGGCTCCCTTAGCAGTCCAAACTATCATCCTCAGATGGATGAATCAACTACATGGGTTTGCCTTTAAATGTCTGAGATCTGACAGGGCCAAGGAGTTTATTGTTACATGGTTCGAGGACTGGCTTATTTCGGTTGGGGCAGTACATGAGTTATCGTTGGCATACACTGCGCAGCAGAATGCAACTGTGGAACGGTATAATGGGGTCTTACAGTCTGTCGCTAGGAGCATCCACCTGGAGTCTAAACTAGCTAAGTCTTTCTGGCCCTATGCCTTCCTAGCTGCTTGTTACCTTCGTAATCGGCTGCCCAATCAGGGAGACAAAACACCCTATGAGTTGTTTTATGGGATCGTGCCTGATGTGTCGTTGTTGCGTGTGTTTGGTTGCCCCTGCTACGTTACGTTAGTCAATGGGAAGAAACGTAACAAGCTGGACGAAAGGGCGTTATCTGGTAGACTGGTTGGGTACTCTCTGGTGAGTAAGGGTTATTTTGTTTGGGTTCCAAAGTTGCGCCAGGTCGTAGAGAGTCGTGATGTACTCTTCTATGAGCAGTTTGATCATAACTGCATTCCTGGGCTTCCTCCCTATGATGGGTCACCGTATGTCTCTAGCATCCCTGCCGCTATCAACGGACACATGCCTGAGGCTGCAGTGAGTTCCCTAGATCCTTTGCTTTCCCCACTTGTTGACCACTGTCCTGGCCATAGGATGACTCTGCGAACTAGGTCAGGGGCCAGTGGTACTGTATTGCGTGAGAAAGCACTGGGCGGGCGAGTTTCTGCGGTTCCTACGGACAAAATCTTAGCCGAATCTCAGGGGGTCGCCAGGCCCTCCTCTGCGCCACGTTCCGTCGGTGAAGCTCTAGGATTAAGGCAGCCTCAGATCATGGTGGAGCCTCTTACAGGTCCATCGCCTAATAGTCACCAACCTCCGCCCGCCTTGGATGGCTCGGTGTTGTTGAACACCTCGCCGTCTGCCGTTCCTGGTGGAACAATCGGGTATAGCCCATGTGACGATGTAGCCTTTGCTGACGACGCAAGTGATGATCTTGAACACTGGTCTGGTTCC
Source organism: Chlamydomonas sp. ICE-L (assembly GCA_013435795.1). NCBI lineage: Eukaryota > Viridiplantae > Chlorophyta > Chlorophyceae > Chlamydomonadales > Chlamydomonadaceae > Chlamydomonas > Chlamydomonas sp. ICE-L. Next base: position 142,092,887 of record JACBWV010000610.1, read on the forward strand.
GATACTGCGTATGGCTGGGGTGTTCCGGTCGACCCAGGCTTCGTTGATTTAGAGGCAAATAAGGCCGGCCCTGTTCAACCGGGCAGTAGTTCTGCGCTGGGGGCTTTACTAATGGTTACTGCTGATACTGCTGATACCCCCGCTGCCCGTGTACAAGTAAACTGCTTGTACGTGGGAGCATCTGCTGCACCCACCACTGAACTGTCCTATAAAGCTGCCATGCTTCCTACCAATCCTGACAGGGACCAATGGCTTCTTGCTATGAAGGATGAGATGGCTTCCCTTCATGCCCATGGCACTTGGGCTCTCACTCCACAGCCTCACAAGCAGAAGATCCTGTCTGGCAGGTGGTTGTTTGTGAGGAAGGTTGGAGTTGATGGTTCAATCCGCTTCAAGGCACGTTTTGTGGTTCGTGGTTTTTTGCAGCGTCCTGGGCTGGACTTTCATGATGTATATGCCCCTGTCTCCTCTAAAGCAGGTCTAAGAGTACTCCTGGCTGCTATCACTCATAGGAAGATGTTTGTTAGGCAGCTGGACATCAAGACTGCATTCCTAAATGCTAAGCTGGAACCTGGTCTGGACCTGTACTGCCACCAGCCTGATGGCTTTAAAGTACTTGGTCCTCACGGTGTTCCCCTTGTGTGCAAGCTGCTCAAGTCCCTTTATGGTTTGAAACAGGCACCCAGGGCTTGGAATAGGGATGTCAAACGGGTTCTGATTGCACATGGCTTTACTATGTGCAAGGCTGAACCTGCTCTGTATTTTAGGAAGGATTCTGATGGTGGGTGGAGCTATGTCCTGACCTATGTAGATGATTTCATCTGTGCTTTTAGTGAGCTGGATAGGTATGTGTTGCTGATCCAAGCTATGGAAGAAGCTGGATGGGAGGTCAAAGAGATGGGTGTTCCTGTTCAGTTCCTCTCTTTAGACATGGCTTGTACACTTGACTCTGAGGGCAGGTGTGTTCAGATCAACCTGTCTCAGCACACCTACATTGTTGATCTGGTGGAGCAGTTTGGTCTCACTTCTGCTGCCCCACCCAAGTTTGCTGCTCCCATGTCCAAGTCCACTGTTTCTGATGAACCTGGTGTACCCCTGCCGTCTAATAGCCAGTACCTCTCCCTTGTGGGTGCTTTGCTATACCTGGCTACTTGCACCAGGCCTGATATTTCTTTTGCTGTGAGCTACTTGTCCAGGTTTTCTGCTCAACCTACAGTCTCTCTCTGGAATGCTGCCAAGAGATTGCTGTTGTATTTGAGAACACATTCCCACCTGGGTCTCACTTACACCCACAGCCCTGAGTTCTCTTTTACTGTCTTTAGTGATTCCTCTTTTGCTGATGATGGGTCTGACAGGAGGTCTCAGACTGGCTTTGCTGTGCTAGCTGGGGGGTGCATAGTAAACTGGATGAGCAAGCGGCAGCCTACCGTTGCTATTAGCTCTAGTGAGGCTGAGTATCAGGCCCTGTCCCAAGCTGCCAGGGAGGTACAATGGTTGAAGAAATTGAGAGTGGATCTAGGCCTGCCTTGTGATTTGGTTACCATTCAGGGTGATAACTTAGGATCCCTGAGCTGGGCCAAAGACTGGCAGCTTCTCCCTCGCAGCAAGCACATTGATGTTATTCATCACTACATCAAGGAGCTGGTGGAGGATGGCTCCCTTGCTGTTGCCTATGTGAACACAGTTGATAACTGTGCTGACCCATTCACCAAGCCCCTTGATCCTGCGGTGTTCTGGCGGTTCATTCGCATGTTTGGAATGACTGCTTCTCCTTAGACCAATTTTTTTTTGGTTCCATGTATTCTTGACTTTTGCTTACATGTGTTCTGGAATTTTTTTTTGGTTCATTTTAGAGTTTCTCTCGTTATCTTTGATTGGCATTAGGTTCCTATTCCCGGATCGGGTTTTCTATACCGTTGTTACCCGACTTAGATATTTAGTTTCTCCACTAGGCAAACTTTGGTTTTTTGCCTTGTTACATTCCTTCATTTACACCCTTTGGGTTCCATTCATGGTTCTCTCGTTTTCGGAGTTCTTTGATTTTTTTTTTTAATTGTTACATATAGTTCTATGTCCCCAGTGCCATAGGTGGAGTACTAGTATTGTATGTCACCTGTGTCATAGGTGGAGTATCAGCATGAATTGCGTTGCTCTCACGCGTTTTATGACTTGGTGACTACTTCTGTACTCCCTTAGAACTATCGGTCCTGACAGTACTGTGACAGCTTCCCGTACTGACAGCTTCCCGCAGACTGTGTCATCCTTTGAGTGACTCAGTGGTGACAGCTTCCTGTCAGCTAGGTTACCGTTGCATCTCTATGTGGATATACCTGACTTAGGTTCTAGTTAGGTTATAGTCAACGGTCTCTTCCACCACTGGTGCCCCTTGATGGGTCTCCAGTGCTTGTAAAGCTATTCTCGTCTCTGTGTATAGATTGGCGCGTCTGTCTCCGCTGCATACATCTCTGTCCACTCTTAGAAGTGATTATAGCTGATAGCCTAAAAGGTTGGGGAGTGAGTGCCCAGGTACCGTGGGCATGCAAGGATGCCATCTCATCCTTCATAGCATGCAGCCACTGATCCCTGTCAGGGTTGGAAAGATGCATGGCAGTTTTGTAGGTTAGTTCAGTGGAGGTGGAAATGTATGCTCCCACGTACAAGCAGTGTACTTGTACATGAGCAGCGGGGATATCAGCAGTATCAGCAGTAACCGGTAGTAAAGCCCCCAGCGCAGCACTAATGCCTGGTTGAACAGGGCCGGCCTTATTTGCCTCTATTTCACTGAACCCTGGGTCGACAGGCACACCCCATCCATACGCAGTATCAGAGCCGGACCAGTGTTCAAGATCATCGCTCACACTCTCGGTGACGGTTACATCGTCGCAATGCCTTGTCCGGTATAAACCACCAGAGTCAGCAGGAGGCGAAGTGATCAACAACCCCTGCGAGCCATCCGAACAGGTGGACGGGGGGTGGCGACGTGTAAGCAGCGGACCTGGTACAGGCTCCACTATGACCGAAGGCTGTCCTAATCCTAAAGCTTCACCGACGAGCCTAGACGCAGAGATAGGCCTGGCGACCCCCTGAGATTCGGATAAATTAGAGCTTGAAAGAACATCAGAATCTCCCCCACCCATTACCTTCGCACGCAATACAGCACCATCAGTCCCTGACCTGGGACGCAAGTTCATCCCATGACCAGTACAGCGGTCAACAATCGGGGTCAGTAAAGGATCTAGGACGTTGTCAGTAGGATCAAGCACATGTCCGTTGATAGCGGCAGGGGTGCGAGAAAAATACCGAGATCCATCATAGGGAGATAGCCCAGGTATACAGTTGTAGCTTATCAGCATGAATAGCGGTGCTCTCGCTTGTTTTATGTCTTGGTGACTCCTTGTGTACTCCCTTAGAACTATCGGTCCTGACAGTACTATGTCAGCTTCCTGTTGACTGCGTCATCGGTTCTTCTGACACGCGCTGTCTAGCCTGTACCCTGATCAGGTTCCAGGCTACCGCCCCCTTTCCTCCACTGGTGCCCCTTAATGGGTCTCCTGTGCTTGTAACTTATTCTCGTCTCCGCATTTATAGATTGGCGTGCTGCACACACAAAGTCCACTCTCCGGAGTGTTATCCAAGCTGATAGGTTATACGGCCCTTCATTTACTACCACTGCTTTGCGATGCAACTTCCGCGAGGACCTCCCGCCATTTTGAGAAACTCCATGACATGGATGGTCTTTCCTGGACGCGCGGGATGCGCAGTATCATTCTCAGCGATGGCTGCGACCAATCCTTCCAACGGAGGAACGGCTCCTCTTGATAATTGGCTAGACGTTTGTGCACCAGCTGCCTCTGCTAGCGGTCATGAGAGTCCTTCCGCCATCGTGGAAGTAACCCCCCCCGGTCATTCCTCCATCTTCTCTTCCTTTTCCTCCCCTGCCGTCTGTCGCCTCCTCCCGTCTGTCGTAGATGACTGTGACGTGCAGACTCAAGTCGGCGACTAGCCTGGACATCGGTGGAGATACCCCGTCTTCGTCTGCTCGCGTCCTTGACGTCGCTAACCTTTCTCCGGTGTTTGAGGCTCTGCCTGCATACCGGAGGTTGCCAAGCCGACCAAGCTCCCTGCTGATGTCTACGTCGTCTTTGCCCCCTTTGCTCTGCCCAGCCGACGGTCGGCTACTGGCATGAGCTTGCGCTCTAGTGGCTCTGTGCTACCTTCTGGAGAATTTTTTCGATCAAGCTGGCGGATCGCCGGCACTGCCGTAGGGTTCGCCAGAGGAGGACGACCTACGCGTCTGGACCTGGAGATTCTGGAGGTGCTGCTCCCTCTACCCCCCAACCGGGTGAGTCGAGCGATAGAGGGGGGGACTTGGGATTGACTAATCATCGACGGCGGGATATTAGGACCTTTACATGCCTCGGCTCTGCTCTTCGCATCCTAGCGATAAATGTTCGAATTCTGCCCTTGCGATTTGCGATTTTCTGCCATTGGTGCGATTTTCTGCACCAGGTGTGACTTGCTGCACTGTCATTCTCGTCTCCTTTTTCCCATACCTCTAATCTCGACTTCGACCTAACGCTTCCCCACCTTCTGTGATCCCAGGTCTCGCAGCGCCGGACTTCGCCCATGCTACAGGCCGCAGTCCTGGCCCTAGTCCACCGGCCGTGGAGGATCTTTGGCATGATATCTTGGTGGATATTTTTCTCTCTCAGGCTCCTTGTGACCCCTGGGTGCGTTCCGTGGTTCGACAGAGGTTACTACTTCGTCTTCCCGTGCCCTTGGTTCCCCCCTTAGGTGTATGCCTTAGCTACGTGAGTTTGAGTTCAAGTGTTTGAGTTCTGATAGGGCTTAGGATTTTTTAGTTAAGTGGTATAGAGGCATGGTTGATCTCGATTAGTTGGGGCATGCATGAGTTGTTGATGATGACACTGCTCAGCATGGTGCTAGTGTGTTATCTTTGCAATCGCGTGTTCATCTAGGGAGACAAGACTCCTTCGGAGCTTTTCTTTGGGGTTGCACCTGATGTGTCGTTGTTGCGTTTGTTTGGTTGCCCTTGCTATGTAATCTTAGTATTGGGCAGTCACGCAACAAGCTAGTTAAAAAGACATTATTTGGTAGACTGGTTGGGTATTCCCTGGTGAGTAAGGGTTATTATATTTGGGTTTCCAATGTTGCGCCAGTTAGTAGTGAGTAGTGATGTACTCTCTATCTCCAGTTCAGTTCTAAACTGTCTTTCTGGGTTCTCCCATTAGTATTGGTCCCCGTGCCCGCTTGCATCCCTCCTGTCATCAAACTGTGATATGTTATGTGTTACCGGTAATTCTCTACGCCCTTTAACAACCCCAATTGTTGTTGGCTGGCCTGGCTGGGATGTATCATTGTAGCATTCTAGACCAGGGCCTGATATTGCTGTATTGTGTGTGAAGTTTTAGGGCGGGTGGGAGTTGGATATCCAACTATAATCTTAGCCGAATGTCAGGGGGTCGCCAGGCCCTCCTCTGTGCCACGTTTTAGCGGTGAAGCTTTAGGATTTAGACAGCCTTCGATCATAGTGGTACCTGGATCAGGTCCATTGACTAATAGTCGCCAACCTCCGACCACCTCGGATGGCTCGCGGGTGTCGATAATTCCGACGCCTCCTGTCGTCCCTGGTGGATTACTCGGGTCAAGCCCATGTGATGATGTAGCCGTTGCCGAATGGGTAAGTGATGATCTTGAACACTGGTCTAGCTTGATACTGCGTATGGCTGGGGTGTTACAGTCAACCCAGGATTCATTGTTTTAGGTGCTGCTGGTTCTCATACGTAGGTTAACATGGCCCTATGTGTGAGTGCCTATTCCTCAGCACCTCCTAGACTGACTTATAGGGTAGTCTAGATTGGTGGAGCGTTACGACGCTTTGTTTAGGCAGCTTCCTTTCAGCTGTCTTTCTTGGTTTTGGTGGAAGGTGGTACTTAATTCAGACCACCGTTATAGCGTCTTGATGGTTTCTGACTCTTAGTTCCATAGGCAGATGGATCATTCGGTGGAGCTCATCATAGATTAGCTATTTATTTTTACTCCACACTGTTTTTAGATCACCAGCCCCTCATGTGATTTGAGCTTTTTGTGGAGTGTAGTAGTTGTTTCCCTTCGGATTTTACTGTGAATTGGTGGGCTGGGTAATCTTGCAGTTGTACTTGCAGATGTACCGCCGCTCACCTCTTTCTTGATTTCCGAGTGTATTTCAAGCGCCCTTTCAGTCCATCCTTTGCAGTAAATTCTTTGAAGTCCTTTTTATGCGTTTACTATTTTTCAGGTGGACAATAGGCTTTATGTACTATGGTTGTACATCTACCCTTCTATTGTTCATTGAACTGTGTTTCCTTTGTTGGTTACAAGTTTCTTGAAAATTTTAACTTCGCATCCTTTGGATTTTTTCAGTTGCTGCAGGTTTGGTTTGCTTTAGTTAGGCGCTTGGTTTGTCTTGAGTGCACGAGTTCTTTGCGGTGCGATACCCACCTCTTAGACTGTTTTTCGTTAGTGCCGTAGCTGGGGATTTATGATAATTAACTTTCATACATCTTCTTACTTCCATCTTTGAGTGAGAAACCAGTTCATCATGGTTTTTTCATCCCAACCTAGTCATGAATTCTATGCTAAGAATAGTTTTTAAGGTAGTGGATTTTTCCATCGGATTTTTTTTCCTCCATCGTAGACTTAAGTGTCCCCTTGTCTGCGTCCTCTTGTCTGCGTCCTTTAGGCTTTGATTCTCTCGTGTGCTGCTCTCACACGATATTTCAATCCGTCTCTTTGGTTATCATTGATTGGCGTTAGGTTCCTATTCCCGGATCGGGTTTTCTATACCGTTGTTCCCTAACTTTGATATACGTTTTTTTCAGTCTTCTCTTTAGGTTAAGTTCTCGGTTCTTTTAGTCACCGTTGTTCCCCTTCCTTTGGTATTAGGATTGATTTCTGTTTGGCCTCCCTGTGATTTTCTGGTTTGGTGCCTACTATTCTGGATGAATAGTATTTTTGCGCTTACCATAAATGGTTACATTTCCATTTTGGTCTCAGCTCAGCTCGGTATGACCCAAGTTTTTTGCTGCTACATTTTCGGAGTACTACAGTGGTTTTTGGTTCATCCTTTCTCATCCTTTTCTTTTAGACAAGGCTTTCTTCTGGTTTCCTGTTTTTCCGCCGTTCCTTAATAATTTTTGTTTGCTACCAGTTTATGGTTCTATGTCCCCAGTGCCATAGGTGGAGTACTAGTATTGTATGTCACCTGCGTCATAGGTGGAGTATCAGCATGAATAGCGGTGCTCTCGCTTGTTTTATGTCTTGGTGACTCCTTGTGTACTCCCTTAGAACTATCGGTCCTGACAGTACTATGTCAGCTTCCTGTTGACTGCGTCATCGGTTCTTCTGACACGCGCTGTCTAGCCTGTACCCTGATCAGGTTCCAGGCTACCGCCCCCTTTCCTCCACTGGTGCCCCTTAATGGGTCTCCTGTGCTTGTAACTTATTCTCGTCTCCGCATTTATAGATTGGCGTGCTGCACACACAAAGTCCACTCTCCGGAGTGTTATCCAAGCTGATATAGCTAAACTGTTCATAGAAGAGCACATCACGACTCTCTACTACCTGGCGCAACTTAGGAACCCAAACAAAATAGTCCTTACTCACCAGAGAATACCCAACCAGTCTACCAGATAACGCCCTTTCGTCCAGCTTGTTGCGCTTCTTCCCATTGACTAATGTAACATAGCAAGGGCAACCAAACACTCGCAACAACGACACATCAGGCATAACCCCGAAGAACAGCTCATAAGGAGTCTTGTCACCCTGATTGGGCAGCCGATTTCGTAGGTAACAAGCAGCTAGGAAGGCATAGGGCCAAAAGGACTTAGCTAGTTTAGACTCTAAGTGAATCGCCCTAGCTATGTTCTGCAAGACCCCATTGTACCTTTCCACAGTTGCATTCTGCTGAGCAGTGTATGCCATAGATAATTCATGCACAGCTCCTACCGATTTCAACCAAAGCTCGAACCACTCCACTATAAATTCCTTAGCCCTGTCAGATCTCAGGCACTTGAAAACAAACCCATGTAACTGATTCATCCATCTGAGGATGATAGTTTGAACTGCTAAGGGAGCTTCACCTCTGGTTCTCAAGCACAATACCTCAGCATAGCCAGAGTATTGGTCTGTGAGACACATGATGTAAAACTCCCCACGCAATCCCCTAATATGAACTGGCCCCATGATGTCCAAGTGAAGACGCTGGAGAGGAGCATTGATCCTAGTCTTGCTTTCTTTAGGAAAAGGGATACGTTTTGCCTTTGCCTTCTGACAAGCATCACATGGGACCTTAGACAGTTTCAGTACTTGTTTGAGGGTGAGGGGTAAGTTGTGAACCAGACCATCCCTGACAAGCTTGTGCATGGCTTCATAGCCAGGGTGACCCAGCCGCCTATGCCAAAGCCACTCAGGAGTGGTAGGAACAACAACTCCACCATCCTCATCAACATCAAGAGCAAAAACTGGGAAATGGTTTGCACTATACAGACGGCCATTAGGGTTGACACATGGACTACAGGTAAACTTGTAGACACCATCACTGGAGGCAGGAAAAGACCAGAGCACATTAGAGTTCTGAGTGGCAGTGCAACTAAGACTATCAAAAGAAACCTGGCGGTGATGAGAGTGAGCCACAGCATTTACCGACAGGAGATTCACAGGACAGTGGGGTATGTAGAGTACATTTGTTAGAGTGATCGGTGTTGGTAACCAATCACTACATAACACAATGGACCCTGCACCCACTGACCTCTGAATCACTCCGTCACCAAATTTAACTGATGGTCCATTTTTGGAAGCATGATACACAGTGAACAAGGAGAGATCACCTGTGATAGACATTCCAGCTCCAGAATCAACATGCCAGACACCCGCACACAGGCTTGGGCTACAGACGTTAGAGAATTTCGAAGTGCAAGAGAAAAGAACAGAGCTTACCTCCTACTTCTGCATAGCAAACCCATCAATCTGGGCCTGCAAGGAGGACATCTGCCTGGGAGTAAGCACAGCTGGAAGGGCCAAGTTGACAGGCATCGGGTCAGTACGCAATGCACCATCCTTGCCCTTCTTCAGATATGGGTACTTTGTCCAGCACCGTTCTACCGAGTGACCCTCCTTATGAGGGCATGGTCCCCAGGTACACTCCAGGCGCCTCTTGGTAGACCCGGAACCCTGAGAACCAGTGCCCTGCTTGCGCGGTAGTGCAGCATTGGCAGGGAACTGGGGAGCGTTACGGGACCAACCAGGATGCCTGGCGTCATTCCTGGGGAGCGCTATGTTAAGAATATCTAGCGTCCTGTAGTCCTCTAGACAGGACCAGTACTCAACAGGCTGCTGGTTATACAGCAAGGTACCATACTTGATCCGCAGCGATTCGAAACGGGGCAGACTCGCACCATGAATTATGATGCCAATGGCATGACGCTGAGTCTGTGGACACCCAGCACTGCGGAGGTCAGCACACAGACCGCGAACTCGACGAAAGAAAACGTCAACCTGTTCATGAGGGTCCATGACAGAATCAAGATACTCTTTCAGCAAGAGAGGGGCACGAGAGGCAAGGGCATCAGACTGCTGCCTCCGGATATGCAACAAGATATCCCGAGGCGTCGCAAAGTCCTTATATACCTCGACTAACGCATCCGTCATGTTGGCAAGCATCATGGTCAAGATCATGAACTCCTGACGAGGCAGGGGCAGTGCACTGAAACCCGACAGTACAGGATCTGCAAGAGACTTACCATGAGAAGCTGAAGTCCCAGCAGCAGGGGCAGAGGCCCTGGGGGCTAGCGACTCACGAATCCCTAGGAAATACTCAGCAGCAAGACCAGCGTCATACGCGCGCTGGTCATCTAAGTTCCTGATAGCTGACAGTGACTGCGCAACACTCAACACTAGCTCGAAGTCAGGTTGAACAGGACAGAAAGGTTGAGGCACCTTGACAAACTGGTACCCCCGCAGGTCATTGTTCCTACGCCCAATGCCCCCAAAGGTCACACCATTCGCAGCAGGGTAGCTAATCCCCTGCTTAACCTGTCCTAGAAAATCCCTGCACTGGATACCAAGCTCTGAGAAAGCCATTACGCGCCTAGGGCGACCATTTTTATCAACATTGGCCTGAGTGGCATGCATATCCAGCCTACCGTACAGAGTGCGGTTCAAGGATTCTCCATCAGAGTGCTCCTCGCGGATCTGACGACAGTCCTGCAGCCGCAGGAGTAGAGGAGGTCCTCCAGTAAGCAGATGCTCCCAAGACTCGCATGACAGCGAAGGATGTCCAGGAGCAGGGGGACCAGGAGCAGGAGGCATCTCCACCGGCGGAGGCGGAGGGGGAGGGGGCACCTGAGAAGTGCCAGCAGAGGATGAGCGGCCAGCCGTAGCAGCAGCGTCTCGAGAACGAGTGTTGTAGCCAAGGAGCCCTCGCTCCATAGGCATGGTGAAAGACGCAGACCTATTCAGCAGAGACGGCTTGGCCACCTCCGGGTGGACCGGTGGAAGAGACACAAGCAGAGGCGCAGAAGAGGGCTCAGGCGGAGGAGCCGACGGATGTTCATACACAGGTGAGACAGGGGCAGTGTGAAACACACGAGTGGCAGTTGACGGAGTAACTCCAGTCGACGGAGTAGCTCCACCGAAATCACCACTCATAGCACTCTGCAGATCATCATCATCATCAGTAACATCGTCATCATCGCTGAATCTAGCAGCCAAGGGTGGAGGCCTCCTGGAGTACTCGATAATCTGAGTAGAGACACAGCAGAGACGCATCAGTACGTCCTCAACCTCCGGAGAGAGGCGTTGGACAGTAGGAGAAGAAACCGTGGAGGAGAATAATTGATTGGGGGGGGGTTACTTCCACGATGGCGGAAGGATTCTCATGACCGTCAGCAGAGGCCGCTGGCGCACAAACATCTAGCCAATCATTAAGAGGAGCCGGGTCCTCCGTTGGAAGGACTCGGTCGCAGCCATTGCTGATAATGACACTGCGAATCCCGCGCGACCAAGAAAGACCATTTGACTCATGGAGTTTCTCAAAGCCGGCGGGAGTTCCTCGAGGAAGTAGCATTTGAAAAGCAGTGGTAATGTAAGGAGCCCGTAACCTATCAGCTTGTAAGCACTCCGTAGAGTGGACAGAGATGCTTGCGTGAAGCAGACGCGCCAATCTATACACGGAGACGAGAATAACGTTACAAGGACAGGAGAGCCATCAAGGGGCACCAGAGGAGGAAGGAGCGGCAGCCAGTACCCTGATCAGGGTACAGGCTATACAGTCCGTGTCAGGAGAACCGGTGACGCAGTCCACAGGAAGCTGTCACTACGGGAAGCTGTCACAGTACTGTCAGGGCCGATAGTTCTAAGGGAGTACACAAGGAGTCACCAAGACACAAAACAAATGAGAGCACCGCTATTCATGCTGATAGTTTCAAGTCGGTTGGAATTCGACTTGGAGCCAGGTTGGAGTAGTTGCTAATCTGCTCTGGTTCAGGTCGCTGAAAAATAAACCCGCCCACTTGATCTGTTCGCGTAAACTGGGAGAGGCGTTTGTCAGGAGAGCAGAGCTTAGAAGATTCAGCATGCTGTCGGTATGTAGCAAGGTCTACACGAAAGTGCTCATCGCCAGACTCAAGCCCACCATCGAGCCGACTCACACGGTGTGGGCTTATGTGCTGTGCTGTGCTGTGCTGTGCTGTGCTGTGCTGTGCTGTGCTGTGCTGTGCTGTGCTGTGCTGTGCTGTGCTGTGCTGTGCTGTGCTGTGCTGTGCTGTGCTGTGCTGTGCTGTGCTGTGCTGTGCTGTGCTGTGCTGTGCTGTGCTGTGCTGTGCTGTGCTGTGATATACTGTGGTTGTCCTACCGGGAGAGCACAGTATATGTTATGTGTCACAGATCAGGAGCGAGTGAAAATCTCAAAATCTGCAGACTACAACGGTCAAATGGCAAAGTACTGCACACGACCAATTGTGTGATATACTTGAACTTGGTGACATGGCTCTAGCGATGAAAAGCTGTGATGTGGCGGCTGTGCTGACCATTACATTACATACATTACATAACATTTCATGTTAAAGTGTACTTGACACCGCGAGGGTGTATGAGATTCTGTGCTTTAAACAAAAATAAAAAGCACCCACAAAGCAAAAAAAACCATTACATCAGGGGTGACCATGAGGCATCTGTGGACTATCCAAGGCCGGTCGGGTCCCGCTCATCGCAGCATTCGTTAAATATCGCAAGGCTTTCGACAGCGTTAACAGGGAGGCAATATGGATCATGTTTGCTGCCAGAGGGGGAGAATACAAGTATGAGATGAGAAAGGGGGTGAGGCAAGAATGAGCCCTCTCCACCCTCATTTTCAACCTTTTCATTGATCACATGGTTAGAAGTAGCTTCTCACTAGAAGATATTCAGCTTGGCTTCCCAATTGCCTCAGACGTGGCTGTATTGCTCAATACTCCAGCCGAGAGACTGCTAGTCCGGTGGAACCCCTGTACTTTAAACTGTACTTTCACTGGTAAGTGTCCAGCCAGCGCCAGAGGGGCAGAGAAGCGGGGGTAGAGCTCATAAGACATGTGGCTGTATAACTCATTTCCCGGATTAAATTATTTAAAACAAAGATGCCCAAGACTACCGGGCTGAAACGCAAAGCGCAGCTGGGCAATTCATGTTAAGTCTCATGTGAATGTGCTAGTGGCACGGTATGTAATTGTGTTTCTTCTTCTGGTTTACTGGAGGTCAAGCGTGTATATATGTCTCTGACCCAAGAGCTGGCATGCTACTGCACCTGTAGGTAGCATGACGTGTATGTATGTATGTTACAGTCCAGGTGTAGGCCAAATAGGCTAAAGGGACTTGCCCAACCGTATAGGAAGGGCTTAAAAAGAAAAAACACTGATGAACTGAGCCCCAAAAAATCGTTTAACCGACGGGGGCCCTGACGTGTTACAAGGTCAGCTGTAGAGCGTTGCGTGGCTGGCTTGGGTGACTACCATGCAAAGCCACAAGGCGCGTGCCAGCTACTGCCACCTGATAATCCGGAAGCCCACTAGAACCTGACCTAGGTCTATGGCCATCTATATATGGCGCACAGTAACAGTAACGATTATCTTATTCACGAGGTGGGTCTCCCGACATAAACCAGTGACAGCGAGGATTCAGTTCAAATGGCGTTGCCATTCCTACAAAATAGTAGGCATACTCAGGACCTGCGGGAGATACTGTTATAGTTCGGCTTATATGCCGTCTCTACAGTAGCTCAGAGCAGCCAGTGCTTAGTCCCTGCCTTGCTCTGTACAGTGCCGTTGCCAGCTATGGCCACGAGCCCTGCCACGCAGTACCTAACTGTACTGCTACCGTTTCCTTTATCAGTCCGCTATTGCGCCGACTGTCGATCTTCCTCTTGTAAAGAGTCTTGTCCCTGCAGTCTATGCTACTGACGATAAAAGATAACGACACTCGACCAAATGAACATATGGCCCATGCAAATGTTATGTAGACGGCTTGTCTTGGGTCATCTATGGCTTGTCTGGCAATACACTACCGGAAATATAATGCAACTTAATCACAAGCTTTCTCCAGCCACGAAGTGCTCCATCATGTAAAACATGCGCTCTGGCTGAACGTAGGGAACCTGCAGATAAGAGGGGAGCATGATGGGTGGGTGGGCATGTCAGGTTGATGTCAGTGTGGGTGCGTGGGTGGGTGCGTGGGTGGGTTGGGAGGAGGGGGTGGGTTGGGAGCAGGCTTGTTTAATAGTACTTCAGTGAGTCTGTGTGAGTGTGTGTGTGGGGGGGGTGGGGGGGGTGGGGGGGGCTTTCTCACGCGTCTCAGTCAGTCAGTCTCAGTCTCATGCAAATAAGTGGGGAGCAGGCTTGTTCAAGGGTACTTCAGAAGCTACGTTTCTGTTGAACAATAATGCATGTCCCGAGAGGGGAAACGAAAATTACCCAGAGTTCCCATCCAGGGTTCTACTTGCCAATTGGTCAGCGCTTAAAGCGCACAAACGTCAAATTGGTTAGCGCTTTCTAGTGCAAAAAGCTCAAAAACTGCGCGCTGCGCCCACAGGGGGTTGAAAAAACTGCGCGTTTCGCGCAGAGGGGCTCAAAAAGGCAGCGCAGCACCGCGTGCTTAGGAGTACTCTGGTCCCATCCTCATCCACAGCTGGTCTTACCTATGTTATGCGACTTAATGATTTTATTTTCAAATCTGAAAGTGGGTTTCTTCTAGCTGCATGGTTTCAGGGCTCCTCCAGGGACAGTGTTTTAGTGCTTTCTATAGCTTTTACAGCTTTTGGGGGCCATTGAGGGCAAGCAGAAAAATAACTTTAAAAAAATAAAAAATATAGTGATTATTTCGCTAAAACGGGGTCAAAACTAGCAATCGCTATATATAGCGGAAATAAAAATCCCTTGACTTAGAACTTGCCAAATTCCGCACCCGACCTGCGTCCAGCAAGATTCGATACCCCCCCTCCCTCTCGGGGTTCACGTTATTGTTGAACGACAAGGCTGCGAGTGCTCTCTAGACATATTGCAAGATGTCCAGAAAGAAAACAGACTCAAGTCCAGTGCAGCGTCGCCAGCGACACAGAAAATTGGCGGAGTGTGTTGGCAACGGAACGAAAGGTGGCAACGATGGAGCTGATTAAAGCGAGTTAGTTACGCGACCGTTGGCTGACGTGTCGGGCTTCAAGTTTTTCGTTCGGACAGACGGACAAATGGGTAACCCTGGGGGCTCCCGCCCCCTTGAAGAGATGAACATATTGCAAGATGTCCAGAAAGGCACTCACACCCGTGTCGTTCAACAATAATGCATGTTCCGAGAGGGGAAACGATAATTACCCAGAGGTCCCATCCAGGGTACTACTTCTTGCCAAATTGGTCAGCGCTTAAGGCGCACAAACGTCAAATTGGTCAGCGCTTAAAGCGCACAACCGTCAAATTGGTCAGCGCTTAAAGCGCGCAAACGTCAAATTGGTCAGCGCTTTTTAGTGCAAAAAGCTCAAAAACTGCGCCACAGGAGGTTAAAAAAACTGCGCAAAACGCGCAGTGGGGCTCAAAAAGGCACTCGCATCCGTGTCCTTCAACAGTTTCACAGTAAACAAAACGAGAACGCCTGGTAGGCCCACGTGTGTGTGTGGTGTGGTGTGGTGTGGGGGGAGGGCGTAGCCCGGGGGCGTAGTGATGGTAGTGGTCGTGGACTTCGACCCAGTACCACTAGTGCAAAAAGTAATGATAACGCCTCGTGGGCGTGGTATTAAGGGAGCCCCGTCTTACAACGGTAGGGAACGGGCTACTACTTTACCTGGACAAAGCTACCATAGCGGTTGACAGCGACCGCGAACACTGGAGCGCACCGAGTAGGGATTCTAACCAAGCACCTTCAACGGTTCAACGAGCTCAACCATTGAACCATTCGTTGAAACGGGATGTGGTTCACAATATGCAATATGGCTATGGAAGGCGCAAGAACAGCTTTCAAAGGTGGTGGGGGTGGGTGGGGGTAGGGGTGGTGGGGTGGGTGGGGTGGGGATGTGTGTGGGGTGGGGGGGTGGGGGGGGTGGGGGGGGAGTGATTTTTAGTGTTTGTGAGTGTGTTTGAGTCTGAGTGATAGTGTGCCAATGCTATGACACTTTGTCAGGCTGAGCTCAAGCTGAAGCAAGAAGAGCCATCTTGCTGGGTGGAGATCAGTTCTTTCTAAGAACAAACAAAATAACAAAAATACACAAGAAAAACGTTTGTCGTACACAAGCAGAGCTTGTACCATCTTGTTGGGTGGAGATCCGTCCATTCTAAGAATAAACAAATAAAAACAGATACACAAGTAATATGCTGGTCGTAAACAAGTAATACGCGGGTCATAAACAAGCAGAGCTCGTACTATGTTGTCTTCTGGCTGAAGATCCATTCACTCTAAGAAGAAATCAACGAAAACAAACAAACGAAACCACATAAACAAGTAATACGCCGGTCATACACAAGCAGAGCTCGTACCATGTTTGCTTCTGGGTGAAGATCCATTCACTCTAAGAACAAATCATTTACACAAATACACAAGTAATATGTTGGTCATAAACAAGCAGAGTTTGTACCATAATACCTTTTGGATAAAGATCCGTTCATTCCACAAACAAATAAGTGAAAACAAACAAATATGCGATACGCGGGCCATACAAAAGTAATACGCCGCTCATAAACAGACAGAGTTTTCAACATGTTGCCTTTTAGGTGGAGATTTGTTCATTCTACCTGATTCTACAAACAAATAAATGAAAACAGACAAACAAACAAAAATACATAAACAAGTAATATGCTGCTCATAAACAAGCAGAGCTCGTCCCATGTTGCCTTCTGGGTGAAGGTCCATTCACTCTAAGAACAAATCAAATATAACAAATGAACATGTAATACGCCGGTCATAAACAGACAGAGTCCGTACCATGATACCTATTGAATAAAGATGCGTTCATTCCACAAACAAATAAATGAAAACAAATAAACATGTGAAATGCTGGTCATAAACAAGTAATATGCCGGTCATAAACAGACAGAGTTCGTAACATGCTGCCTTATGGGTGAAGATCCACTCACTCTAAGAACAAATGAACGAAAACAAATACTCATGTAATGCGTCGGTCATACAAAAGCAGCGTCCGTCCCATGTTGCCGTTTGGGTGAAGAGCCGTTCGTTCTACGAACATATAAATGAAAACAGACAATTGAACACAAATACAACAATTAAACACAAACAATTGAACACAAATGCAACAATTGAACACAAACAATTGAACAACAAAGCAACAATGAACACAAACAATGAACACAAATGTAACAATTGAACACAAACAATTAACACACAAATGCCAACAATTGAACACAAACATTGAACACAAATGCAACAATTGAACACAAACAATAAAATTGAAACACAAATGCAACAATTGAACACAAAACAATTGGAACACAAATTGCAACAATTGAACACAAACAATTGAACACACTGCAACAATTGAACACAAACAATTGAACACAAATGCAAACATTGAACACAAACAATTGAACACAAAGACAATTGAAAACAAAACAATGAACACAAATGCAACAATTGAACACAAACAATTGAACACAAATGTACAATTGAAACACAAACATTGAACACAAACCTTGAACACAATGCAACCATTGACACAAACAATTGATCACAAAATGCACAATTGAACACAAACAATTAACACAATCAACAAATTGAACACAACAAACATTGACACAAATGCAAACAATTGAACACAAACAATTGAACACAAATGCAACAATTGAACACAAACAATTGAACACAAATGCAACAATTGAACACAAACAATTGAACACAAATGCAACAATTGAACACAAACAATTGAACACAAATGCAACAATTGAACACAAACAATTGAACACAAATGCAACAATTGAACACAAACAATTGAACACAAATGCAACAATTGAACAAAATTAACAATTAACACAAACAATTGACACAATGCAACAATTGAACACAAACAATTGAACACAAATGCAACAATTGAACACAAACAATTGAACACAAATGCAACAATTGAACACAAACAATTGAACACAAATGCAACAATTGAACACAAACAATTGAACACAAATGCAACAAATGCCAAACAATTGACACGAACAATTGAACACAAATAACCCTTGTCACCAACAATTGAACACAAATGCAACAATTGAACACAACTTGCCACAAATGCAACAATTACACAATGCACAATTGAACACAAACAATTGAACACAAACAATTGAACACAACAATTGAACACAAATGCAACAATTGAACACAAACAATTGAACACAAATGCAACAATTGAACACAAACAATTGAACACAAATGCAACAATTGAACACAAACAATTGAACACAAATGCAACAATTGAACACAAACAATTGAACACAAATCAACAATTTAACACAAACATTGACACAAATGCAACAATTGACACAACAATTGAACACAAATGCAACAATTGAACACAAACAATTGAACACAAATGCAACAATTGAACACAAACAATTGAACACGAATGCACAAGTAATATGCCGGTCATGGACGAGCAGAGTTTGGTAACATTTGGGACAAAGATCCTTTCATTCTAAACAAATAAATAAAAACAGATAAACATGTGAAATGCTGGTCATAAACGAGCTGAGTCCGTTGCATGATACAGTTTGTTAGAAGAGCCATTTGTTTTTAAGAACAAACAAACAAAAACAAATTAACCTGTAACACGCCGGTCATACACAGACAGAGTTCGGTAACATGATACATCTTGGACGAAGATGCGTTCATTCTACAAACAAATAAACAAAAATAAATTAACCTGTAACATGTTGGTCATCAATAAGCAGAGTTCCTAACATGATACAAACAATAACAATTAACCTGTATCATGATACAAACCTGATACAAACAAAAACAATTAACCTGTAACATGATACAAACCTGACACAAACAAAAACAATTAACCTGTACCATGATACAAACCTGACACAAACAAAAACAATTAACCTGTAACATGATACAAACCTGACACAAACAATAACAATTAACCTGTAACATGATACAAACCTGACACAAACAATAACAATTAACCTGTAACATGATACAAACCTGACACAAACAATAAAAATTAACCTGTACCATGATACAAACCTGACACAAACAATAACAATTAACCTGTACCATGATACAAACCTGATACAAACAATAACAATTAACCTGTACCATGATACAAACCTGACACAAACGCCGCATTTCCCACACAGTAGTGGGTGAAATGGAGTATTCGGACGCGCGACGTAAGATTCCGCAGGACGCCTTCATATTTCAAATACCCGTAAACCCCCGGGCAAAACCAGGAGTAACCACCGCCAGTGTTTTCACAGCAGTACTGTCCTGCCCGGTATTTAATCAAGTGCACAGTCACTGGGGGCACTAAATTCTTGGTGCCCCAAGTTGCTAAGCCTTGATCTTAACCAACTTTTCGGGTTGCGTCGAGATCCCATCCCGCAGGTCCCGCAAAACGATCGATGATGGCGCACGGGCCTCCGATCAAGGCTCGCCCTGAAAAGCTACACCGCAATCCCAACCCATCGCAAGATGAGTGGGCAACGGGAGTTGCATTCATCGACCTATCCTATAGCTCCTGATGCCCCCAAGACCTCCAATCCTCTAGCGCCTATGCCGCTAGATTCCCTCCCAGCCAGATCGAGAAGAAAGGTGAGAGTATTGAGTTCCTTCCCTCTCCCCCTCTGCTCCGCGACTCGTAGTCGACCATCGCGTTCTCCTTCTTTGCCTTCCTTTTCTGCCCAGTGCCTTTGCACAGCAGCCCTGTTCGCCTTGAAGTTTGCGTCGTTCAGCTTTTGCTAGAATTTGTCTTCCTACAGTACCCACTCACATTCATAGCTGCATTCAAATCACAACCCTTTGTGGGAGACTGATGGTTGAGATGTTCCAACCCCATGACTTGGAAGACAGGGAAAAGTGGCTCAACTCAACTGAAACCAAGCTGAATATAGAGAGATGGCAGTCCTGGGCAGATGAATTAGGTGTCCCTTGTCCTAGGTTTCTAGAATACCTTCCTTCACTGGGGTAATGGTTGTATGAGCAAGTTACCTTGATCACTCACCACCCCTGAAACAACCCTGTGACAGGTAATAAATAGGTAGATGGATAGCTCTTCCCCAAAGGTCACACCCTTGGGGATACCTGCACTATCCAACTCTTGTTTGATGCCCTATACCCTGTCACCACCTACCATACCACTTACAAGGCACAGGCTTAAATCCCATAGATATTTAAATGGTAACATAGCTGATATGACCAGTACGGCCAGCCAATGGTGTGATATACCCCCTAATTAAGGGAAATATCACACACGAGCTAAAACGTTACAAAGTCCAGCCTACACTTTAAATAAATCTAACAAGGGCACACTAAGTGACCTGGAGTCTGGGACAAGGCTCTGGAGCTGGAGTGGCATGAGTCGGTAGGGGTACATGTGCACAATAGGTGTCCTGGAACTCGAAGCTTGCATCATTTGCTTGCAGCACTGGGCACATAGACTGGCAGGAACGTCAGTCTTGTGCTACATGGATAAGGTCCAAGCTGTTTCAGCTGTGTATAAGGGGGGTTCCAGGATAACACGCATCAGGGATGATAACATCCCATTATCGGCATTAGGAAAAACTGTGGATCTCCTATATGCATGGGTGGCCTCACCCACTGACACACTTTGCTTGTGATCAGACCTGCCCAGAAGCTTACCCCTTTCATATCTTCCTCCCACCCCCCCATAGGATGTACCATCTACCAAGGCACCAAGGGAAGGATGCTTAGGTGCACCAGCTGCAGCCAGCACAGCCACCCCCAGTGCATCAGCTTGGGCAGGAATGCCATGTCCTGTGGTACATTCAAGTGCTCAGCCTGCACACTATAGGAGTGTCTCTCCACATCACTAGCTTCCAAGGCCAACAAGGGCCAGGGAGTTAGGGATGTTGGAGGGCTCTACCTTGGCTGTACGGAAGCTCAAAAGACACTTATGCAAGTGATCTTAAGCGACACCAAGTGCATGGCTGAAGTTACTTGCTTACTGAGCAGAATGCACTCCCTCCTGGCCCCAAGGAACAAGTGCCTTTGATGCTAGTTAAAACTGGTCATGGGTTGGGCAGGAGGTCATAACCAACCGGCCACCATTACAACCATGTCAGCACTAGCTGATTGGCACAGGCCCAAGGGACTGGACCCTTAGCACTCTGGTTTCCAGTGTTGCGGGACAGATCTCTAAGGCCTTTAGGGTGTTCCAGGGCCTAAGGGAGTTGCACGTGGCAAAGAGGGCAGTGTTGTAAGTCCCTCATGTTTGTGTGTCTGGAGACCATGAGGAAGCTGAAAACCCTGCTGCCCCACATGGAGGACGTGTTTACTAAAGATGCAGCTTGGCTAGTGATGGGTTTCTTTGACCTCCTTAGGAGGAGTGAGCTTATTGCTCTACTTTTGTCAGTGTAGTCCCCCCTTCTTTCAGGTCAGGCTTTGTCCTATAGAATGAAGTCTTTTCTCACTGCTATTGCACACTCTCACCCCAAACTGGACAGTTCCAGCTAGCTTTGCCTTGCACAGCCTCAGACGGGGAGGTATAGTAGCAGCTTGGGCTAATGGGGCAGATCTAGAGACTATTAGAACTCAAGGTAGGTGGAAATCAGATGCCATTAAGGCATATCTGATCCCAGACCTCTCGGTCAAGTTGAACTTTGCCTCCAGCCTCTGAGCCTAGCATTCCCCCCCTCTTTCTTTCTCTTGATACCCCATCACTTAGCCAAGCCTGCTGTCCTGTACATGCTCCTTACTCCTACACCTTTCCCCCAGTCCCCCTTTACACTCCTTTCCTTTACTTAGTGGGACTGATTTATATATCCTGAGGGCACGTGTGTGTGAAATTGCAGTGACTCTTGCATATGGTAGTATCACAAAGACAGACCTGAACAGTCTGGACTTACAAGCTAGATAGTGCAGTTGACTTTATTTAATGGTAAAAGCTGATAAGACCAGTAAAGCCAGCCAGTGTCGTGATATACCCCCTAATTAAGGGAAATATCACACATGAAGCTAAATCTTTACAAGGCCCAGCATACACCTTAAATATGTCTACTAGCACTTGTACCAATGGGGGCCCCATCTGAAAGATCGCTGGACCTCTCGGGCAGTGACTCAATGTCCAGCAAGCAGGCCCCCAACTTTTGCAAATATAAGTACTGACAATGATGAAGCCTGCATGTGTGCTTATTTCCTCAACCCTTAAGGGTAAATTATATGTATTGGAAATATGAAAAGCAACTGTAAGGAATCTGAGTCAACCGTCTGAATGCCGCATTTCCCACACAGTATTCGGACGCGCGACGTAAGATTCCGCAGGACGCCTTCATATTTCAAATACCCGTAAACCCCCGGGCAAAACCAGGAGTAACCACCGCCAGTGTTTTCACAGCAGTACTGTCCTGCCCGGTATTTAATCAAGTGCACAGTCACTGGGGGCACTAAATTCTTGGTGCCCCAAGTTGCTAAGCCTTGATCTTAACCAACTTTTCGGGTTGCGTCGAGATCCCATCCCGCAGGTCCCGCAAAACGATCGATGATGGCGCACGGGCCTCCGATCAAGGCTCGCTCTGAAAAGCTACACCGCAATCCCAACCCATCGCAAGATGAGTGGGCAACGGGAGTTGCATTCATCGACCTATCCTATAGCTCCTGATGCCCCCAAGACCTCCAATCCTCTAGCGCCTATGCCGCTAGATTCCCTCCCAGCCAGATCGAGAAGAAAGGTGAGAGTATTGAGTTCCTTCCCTCTCCCCCTCTGCTCCGCGACTCGTAGTCGACCATCGCGTTCTCCTTCTTTGCCTTCCTTTTCTGCCCAGTGCCTTTGCACAGCAGCCCTGTTCGCCTTGAAGTTTGCGTCGTTCAGCTTTTGCTAGAATTTGTCTTCCTACAGTACCCACTCACATTCATAGCTGCATTCAAATCACAACCCTTTGTGGGAGACTGATGGTTGAGATGTTCCAACCCCATGACTTGGAAGACAGGGAAAAGTGGCTCAACTCAACTGAAACCAAGCTGAATATAGAGAGATGGCAGTCCTGGGCAGATGAATTAGGTGTCCCTTGTCCTAGGTTTCTAGAATACCTTCCTTCACTGGGGTAATGGTTGTATGAGCAAGTTACCTTGATCACTCACCACCCCTGAA
This sequence comes from Chlamydomonas sp. ICE-L, assembly GCA_013435795.1. Taxonomy (NCBI): domain Eukaryota; kingdom Viridiplantae; phylum Chlorophyta; class Chlorophyceae; order Chlamydomonadales; family Chlamydomonadaceae; genus Chlamydomonas; species Chlamydomonas sp. ICE-L. The sequence goes on from JACBWV010000610.1 coordinate 142,115,733, forward strand.
ACAACCCTGTGACAGGTAATAAATAGGTAGATGGATAGCTCTTCCCCAAAGGTCACACCCTTGGGGATACCTGCACTATCCAACTCTTGTTTGATGCCCTATACCCTGTCACCACCTACCATACCACTTACAAGGCACAGGCTTAAATCCCATAGATATTTAAATGGTAACATAGCTGATATGACCAGTACGGCCAGCCAATGGTGTGATATACCCCCTAATTAAGGGAAATATCACACACGAGCTAAAACGTTACAAAGTCCAGCCTACACTTTAAATAAATCTAACAAGGGCACACTAAGTGACCTGGAGTCTGGGACAAGGCTCTGGAGCTGGAGTGGCATGAGTCGGTAGGGGTACATGTGCACAATAGGTGTCCTGGAACTCGAAGCTTGCATCATTTGCTTGCAGCACTGGGCACATAGACTGGCAGGAACGTCAGTCTTGTGCTACATGGATAAGGTCCAAGCTGTTTCAGCTGTGTATAAGGGGGGTTCCAGGATAACACGCATCAGGGATGATAACATCCCATTATCGGCATTAGGAAAAACTGTGGATCTCCTATATGCATGGGTGGCCTCACCCACTGACACACTTTGCTTGTGATCAGACCTGCCCAGAAGCTTACCCCTTTCATATCTTCCTCCCACCCCCCCATAGGATGTACCATCTACCAAGGCACCAAGGGAAGGATGCTTAGGTGCACCAGCTGCAGCCAGCACAGCCACCCCCAGTGCATCAGCTTGGGCAGGAATGCCATGTCCTGTGGTACATTCAAGTGCTCAGCCTGCACACTATAGGAGTGTCTCTCCACATCACTAGCTTCCAAGGCCAACAAGGGCCAGGGAGTTAGGGATGTTGGAGGGCTCTACCTTGGCTGTACGGAAGCTCAAAAGACACTTATGCAAGTGATCTTAAGCGACACCAAGTGCATGGCTGAAGTTACTTGCTTACTGAGCAGAATGCACTCCCTCCTGGCCCCAAGGAACAAGTGCCTTTGATGCTAGTTAAAACTGGTCATGGGTTGGGCAGGAGGTCATAACCAACCGGCCACCATTACAACCATGTCAGCACTAGCTGATTGGCACAGGCCCAAGGGACTGGACCCTTAGCACTCTGGTTTCCAGTGTTGCGGGACAGATCTCTAAGGCCTTTAGGGTGTTCCAGGGCCTAAGGGAGTTGCACGTGGCAAAGAGGGCAGTGTTGTAAGTCCCTCATGTTTGTGTGTCTGGAGACCATGAGGAAGCTGAAAACCCTGCTGCCCCACATGGAGGACGTGTTTACTAAAGATGCAGCTTGGCTAGTGATGGGTTTCTTTGACCTCCTTAGGAGGAGTGAGCTTATTGCTCTACTTTTGTCAGTGTAGTCCCCCCTTCTTTCAGGTCAGGCTTTGTCCTATAGAATGAAGTCTTTTCTCACTGCTATTGCACACTCTCACCCCAAACTGGACATAGTTCCAGCTAGCTTTGCCTTGCACAGCCTCAGACGGGGAGGTATAGTAGCAGCTTGGGCTAATGGGGCAGATCTAGAGACTATTAGAACTCAAGGTAGGTGGAAATCAGATGCCATTAAGGCATATCTGATCCCAGACCTCTCGGTCAAGTTGAACTTTGCCTCCAGCCTCTGAGCCTAGCATTCCCCCCCTCTTTCTTTCTCTTGATACCCCATCACTTAGCCAAGCCTGCTGTCCTGTACATGCTCCTTACTCCTACACCTTTCCCCCAGTCCCCCTTTACACTCCTTTCCTTTACTTAGTGGGACTGATTTATATATCCTGAGGGCACGTGTGTGTGAAATTGCAGTGACTCTTGCATATGGTAGTATCACAAAGACAGACCTGAACAGTCTGGACTTACAAGCTAGATAGTGCAGTTGACTTTATTTAATGGTAAAAGCTGATAAGACCAGTAAAGCCAGCCAGTGTCGTGATATACCCCCTAATTAAGGGAAATATCACACATGAAGCTAAATCTTTACAAGGCCCAGCATACACCTTAAATATGTCTACTAGCACTTGTACCAATGGGGGCCCCATCTGAAAGATCGCTGGACCTCTCGGGCAGTGACTCAATGTCCAGCAAGCAGGCCCCCAACTTTTGCAAATATAAGTACTGACAATGATGAAGCCTGCATGTGTGCTTATTTCCTCAACCCTTAAGGGTAAATTATATGTATTGGAAATATGAAAAGCAACTGTAAGGAATCTGAGTCAACCGTCTGAATGCCGCATTTCCCACACAGTATTCGGACGCGCGACGTAAGATTCCGCAGGACGCCTTCATATTTCAAATACCCGTAAACCCCCGGGCAAAACCAGGAGTAACCACCGCCAGTGTTTTCACAGCAGTACTGTCCTGCCCTGTATTTAATCAAGTGCACAGTCACTGGGGGCACTAAATTCTTGGTGCCCCAAGTTGCTAAGCCTTGATCTTAACCAACTTTTCGGGTTCCCACCACCATCCCTCTGTCCCACAAGGAGTTATATCTTCCAGAAGCTACCAGAGCCTCCCAGGGGAAGTGACTCTGTTATTATTTGACAGTAGCGACTCTATTGGTAGTAGCACAAAGACAGACCTGAACAGTCTGGACTTACAAGCTAGATAGTGCAGTTGACTTTATTTAATGGTAAAAGCTGATAAGACCAGTAAAGCCAGCCAGTGTCGTGATTTACCCCCTAATTAAGGGAAATATCACACACGAAGCTAAATCTTTACAAGGCCCAGCATACACCTTAAATATGTCTACTAGCACTTGTACCAATGGGGGCCCCATCTGAAAGATCGCTGGACCTCTCGGGCAGTGACTCAATGTCCAGCAAGCAGGCCCCCAACTTTTGCAAATATAAGTACTGACAATGATGAAGCCTGCATGTGTGCTTATTTCCTCAACCCTTAAGGGTAAATTATATGTATTGGAAATATGAAAAGCAACTGTAAGGAATCTGAGTCAACCGTCTGAATAATAACAATTAACCTGTACCATGATACAAACCTGACACAAACAATAACAATTAACCTGTACCATGATACAAACCTGACACAAACAATAATTGTTAACCTGTAACATGATACAAACCTGACACAAACAATAACAATTAACCTGTACCATGATACAAACCTGACACAAACAATAACAATTAACCTGTAACATGATACAAACCTGAAACAAACAATAACAATTAACCTGTAACATGATACAAACCTGACACAAACAATAACAATTAACCTGTAACATGATTACATGATACAAACCTGACACAAACAATAACAATTAACCTGTACCATGATACAAACCTGATACAAACAATAACAATTAACCTGTAACACGATACAAACAAAAACTATTAACCTGTAACATGATACAAACCTGATACAAACAATAACAATTAACCTGTAACATGATACAAACCTGATACAAACAAAAACAAATAAATGAAATCAGGTAACCATGTGAAATACGGGCCATCTACATGCGGAATTCGTCAGAGCCTTTTTTCTCGCTACCGGTAGCGATCGCGATCTGGGACCCTGTTTTTCCAGGTTCTACCAGGAGCCTAACCTTGAAAGACACAAAATACTGGATCACTACCAGAAGAACCAGCCCCTTTCAGCGAATCATTTGGTCTAGTGGTACACCAAATCCCTTTGAGGACGTAGAGTCAGGGTTTCGATTCCCCCTACAGTCGCTCTTAGCGTTGCAGGTCGTTGTCAACCGCGATGGTGCTTCTCCAGTTCAGGTAGAAGACCGCTCTCTACCCGCGTACGACGGGTTCCCTTAATACCACGCCCCACCAGGCGTTATCATTATCATTACCAGAAGACCCCCTTTCTGAAACGAAAAGGACAGCTATGGAGTACGTACGTACGTACCATTTATAAAAAAATGTGATAAGAATCGCACAATTAAATTATCATCCCAGATAAGATGATGCTTTTTGTATATTGTAGAATTAAATGATCACTGTAGCACGAACTCAGGGCCCCTGTCGGTAAAACGATTGTTTGGGGTTCAGTTCATCAGTGCTTTTTATTTTGAAGCCCTTCCTATCACGCTTGGGCAAGTTCCTTTAGCCTATTTGGCCTACCCCTGGACTGTAACATACATACACACATACTTACCATGTGGCCAGCGTTCCTGATAGTGGCAAAGTTGAAGCGCCCATATCCAACCACATAGCCTCCAACCTGATTGGTGGTTGGGCAGTGGGTATCAGGGGGGGTAGTGGGTATGAGGGTGGGTAGTGGGTATACGGGTGGGTAGTGGGTATGAGGGTGGGTAGTGGGTATACGGGTGGGTAGGGTAGTGGGGTATGAGGGTGGGTAGTGGGTATCGGGTGGGTCGTGGGTCTCCAGGGTGGGTGTTGTATGCGGGTGGGTCGGGGTCTGCGGTTGGTCGTGGGTCTACGGGTGGGTCGTGGGTCTGCGAGGGTGGGTAGTGGTATGAGGTTGGTAGTGGGTATCCGGGTGGGGTAGTGGTTATGTGGGTATTGGGTATGCGGTGGGTAGTGGGTATCACTGGTGGGTAGTGGGTATGAGGGTGGGTATGGTAGAGGGTGGGGTAGGGGTATCCACGGGTGGGTCGTTGGTCTGAGGGTGGGTATTGGGTATACGGGTGGTTAGGGGTATGAGGGTTGGTAGTGGGGTATACGGTTGGGTAGTGGGTGTGAGGGTGGGTAAGTGGGTATAAAACGGGGGGTGTGGGTTGAGGGTGGAGTGGGTATGAGGGTGGGTAGTGGGTATACGGGTGGGTAGTGGGTATGAGGGGTGGGTAGTGGGTATACGGGTGGGTAGTGGGTATGAGGGTGGGTAGTGGTATGAGGTGGGGGTTTTTTAGTGGGTATGAGGGTGGGTAGTTGGGGTATACGGGTGGGTATGGGTATGAGGGTGGGATAGTGGTATGACGGGTGGGTAGTGGGTATGACGGGTGGGTAGTGGGTATGCAGGGTGGGGTAGGTGGGTATGACCCGGGTGGGTAGTGGGGTATACGGTGGGTAGTGGGTATGAGGGTGGGTGTGGTAGAGGTGGTAGTGGGTATACGGGTGGGTAGTGGGTATGAGGGTGGGTAGTGGGTATACGGGTGGGTAGTGGGTATGAGGGTGGGTATGTATGTATGTTACAGTCCAGGGGTAGGCCAAACAAGCTGTCCAACCGTGATAGGAAGGGCTCAAAAAGAAAAAGCATTGATGAACTGACCTCCAAACGATCGTGGGTGGGTGGGTGTTTAGGGTTTAGGGTCGCATCCAACCTGATTGGTGGGTGGGCTGGTGGGGGTTTATGGTTTAGGGTCGTCTCTGACCTGTTAGGTGGGTGGGTGGCAAGGTAGGTGGGAGGATGGGTGAGTTTGGGCTACCCTAAATTGTATGTATATATCAATGCTGTCTATTCTTGAGACCATTTATGTGGGTTTGTACAGGTAGGGAACAGGGTGCTACTGTACTCTAGTGGAGATAGTGATTATTCTAGGTTGGGCAAGTCCCTTTACCTTCTTTGGCTACCCCTGGATTGTAACAAACAACACACGGAATATGAGGGTAGGTGGTGGATGGGTGGGAAGGTAGTTGGGTGGGTGGGCGGATGGGAGGGGTAGGTGGGTGGGAGGATATGTGGATGGGTGGATGGGAGGGTGGTGTGAGGGTAGGTGTGAGGGTGGGTGGGTGTGAGGGTAGGTGTGAGGGTGGGTGGGTGTGAGGGTAGGTGTGAGGGTGGGTGGGTGTGAGGGTAGGTGGGAGGGTGGGTGGGTGGGAGGGTACAAACAACAAGCAAAGGGTGGGTGGGTGGATGGGTGGATGGGTGTGAGGGTAGGTGGTTGGGTACAAACAACACACAAAGGGTGGGTGGATGGGTGGGAGGGTGGGTGGGTGGGTACAAACAACACACAAAGGGTGGGAGGGTAGGTAGGAGGGTGGGTGGGTGGGTACAAACAACACACAAAGGGTGGGAGGGTAGGTAGGAGGGTGGGTGGTTGGGTACAAACAACACACAAAGGGTGGGTGGATGGGTGGGGAGGGTGGGTGGGAGGGTGGAAGGGTAGGTAGGAGGGTGGGTGGGTGGATGGGTGGGTGGGTGGGTGGTGGGTACAACAACACACAAAGGGTGGGTGGATGGGTGGGAGGGGTGGGTGGGAGGGTGGGAGGGTAGGTAGGAGGGTGGGTGGGTGGGTGGGTGGGTGGGTGGGTACAAACAACACACAAAGGGTGGGGAGGGTAGGTAGGAGGGTGGGTGGTTGGGTACAAACAACACACAAAGGGTGGGTGGATGGGTGGGAGGGTGGGTGGGAGGGTGGGAGGGTAGGTAGGAGGGTGGGTGGGTGGGTGGATGGGTGGGTGGGTGGGTGGGTGGTACAAACAACACACAAAGGGTGGGGGATGGCGGGAGGGTGGGCGGGAGGGTGGGGAGGTAGGTAGGAGGGTGGGTGGGTGGATGGGTGGGTGGGTGGGTGGGTACAAACAACACACAAAGGGTGGGAGGGTAGGTAGGAGGGTGGGTGGTTGGGTACAAACAACACACAAAGGGTGGGTGGATGGGTGGGAGGGTGGGTGGGAGGGTGGGAGGGTAGGTAGGAGGGTGGGTGGGTGGATGGGTGGGTGGGTGGGTGGGTGGGTGGGTGGGTGGGTACAAACAACACACAAAGGGGTGGGTGGATGGGTGGGAGGGTGGGTGGGAGGGTGGGAGGGTAGGTAGGAGGGTGGGTGGGTGGATGGGTGGGTGGGTGGGTGGGTGGGTACAAACAACACACAAAGGGTGGGTGGATGGGTGGATGGGTGGATGGGTGGGAGGGTGGGAGGGTAGGTAGGAGGGTGGGTGGGTGGGTACAAACAACACACAAAGGGTGGGAGGGTGGGTGGATGGGTGGGAGGGTGGGTGGGTGGGTACAAACAACACACAAAGGGTGGGAGGGTAGGTGGATGGGTGGGAGGGTGGGTGGGTGGGTACAAACAACACACAAAGGGTGGGAGGGTAGGTGGATGGGTGGGAGGGTGGGTGGGTGGGTACAAACAACACACAAAGGGTGGGAGGGTAGGTGGATGGGTGGGAGGGTGGGTGGGTGGGTACAAACAACACAAAGGGTGGGAGGGTAGGTGGATGGGTGGGTGGGTACAAACAACAAACACAGAGAGCTAAAAAAAAAAGATAAAAAAAGATAACGCCTGGAGGGGCGTGGTGTTAAGGGGACCCTCCCGTACGCCGCAGCTGGGGAGAGTCACCATGGCAGACATAGTAAGTGTCACCCTCCAGGCGGGAGGGACTCACACAGAGAGCTACTGTACCAACTTGTTGGGTATTAGAGTACCAGGGCCTCCAAGTTCATCAGTGCTGTTTCGTTTTCAGCCCCTCCTATCACGGTTGGGCAAGTCCCTTCAGCCTAGTTGGCCTACCCATGGGCTGTAACAACATGCACACACCAACCTGTTGGGTTTCAGAGAAACAGGGCCTCCAAGTTCACCAGTGATTTTTGGAGGAGCCCCCCCTTCTGGGGGGCAGGAGCCCCCAGAATCACCCCGTTGTCTGTCTATTTAGCCTATTTGGCTCACCGCTGGTCTTTAACAACACACAAACACCAACCTGTTGGGTTTCAGAGAACCAAGGCCTCCACGCTCATCAGTATTCTTTTGGCGGAGCTCCCCCTTCTGGAAGGCGGGAGCACCTAGAGTCACCCCGTTGTCTGTCTGTTTAGCCTATTTGGCCCACTGCTGGTCTGTAAAACACACATACGCTAACCTGTTTGGTTTCAGAGAACCAAGGCCTCCGAGTTCATCAGTGCTTTTTCGTTTTAAGCCTCTCCTGTCACAGTTGGGCAAGCCCTTTTAGTCTATTTGGCCTACCCCTGGACTGCACCAACACACATACGCTAAACTGTTGGGTTTCAGAGAACCAGGGCCTCCCAGAGCACCAGTGCTGTTTCGTTTTCAGCCCCTCCTATCACGGTTGGGCAAGTCCCTTCAGCCTAGTTGGCCTACCCATGGGCTGTAACAACATGCACACACCAACCTGTTCGGTTTCAGAGAACCAGGGCCTCCAACTTCACCAGTGCTTTTTGGAGGAGCCCCCCCTTCTGGGGGGCGGGAGCCCCCAGAATCACCCCGTTGTCTGTCTATTTAGCCTATTTGGCTCACCGCTGGTCTTTAACAACATGCACACACCAACCTGTTGGGTTTCAGAGAACCAGGAACTCCAAGAGCACCAGTGCTTTTTGGAGGAGCCCCCCCTTCTGGGGGCAGGAGCCCCCAGAGTCACCCCGTTGTCTGTCTATTTAGCCTATTTGGCTCACCGCTGGTCTTTAACAACACACAAACACCAACCTGTTGGGTTTCAGAGAACCAAGGCCTCCACGCTCATCAGTATTCTTTTGGCGGAGCTCCCCCTTCTGGAAGGCGGGAGCCCCCAGAGTCACCCCGTTGTCTGTCTGTTTAGCCTATTTGGCCATTCGCTGGTCTGTAACAACACACATATACCAACCTGCTGGGTTTCAGAGAACCAAGGCCTCCAAGTTCACCATTGCTTTTTCGTTTTAAGCCTCTCCTGTCACGGTTGGGCAAGCCCTTTTAGTCTATTTGGCCTACCCCTGGACTATAACAACATACACACACCAACCTGATGGGTTTCAGAGAACCAAGCCCTCCAAGCTTCAGTCTGCTGCAGAGGAAGCTTCGAAGAGATATCAGCAAGCTCTACCAACTACCTTCGGTATTAGTACACTAACTACTCATGCTGCCATTCATGCTATGCCCTACATGCCTTGATTGAATCTCACCCAACCTCCTCCCCCACCCCCCCAGCCACACACAGCCACCCCGCTGGACTGTAACAAGATACATACACTAACCTGCTGGGTTTCGGAGAACCAAGGCCTCCAAGCTTCGGTTTGCTCGAGAGGTAGCTTCGCGATCCAGCGCCGGGTACCTACTACTGGCACGATGCCATCCACATCACCAGAATACACCAGCATGCGCAGGTCTGTAGAAATGGTGGTGATGGTGATGGTGATGGTAGTGGGTATGGGGAAGGTGGATAGTGTGGTGTCTATGCCATCCTCATCACCAGAATACACCAGCATGCGCAGGTTTGTAGAAGTGGTGGTGATGGTGATGGTAGTGGGTATGGGGAAGGTGGTGGTAGTGGGGAAGGTGAGGGTAGTGGTGGTGGGTATGGTGATGGTAGTGGTGGTGGATATGGTGGAGGAGGTTGTGGATAGTGTGGTGTTGATGCAATCCACAACACCATATTACACCAGCATGCACAGGACTGTGGAGGTGGTGGTGATGGTGATGGTAGTGGGTAAGCGGAAGGTGGTGGTAGTGGGCATGGGAAAGGTGAGGGTAGTGGTGGTGGGCATGGTGATCGTGATGGTAGTGGTGGTGGGTATGGTGGAGGAGGATGTTGTGGATAGTGTGGTGTTGATGCAATCCACATCACCATATTACACCAGCATGCGCAGTTTTGTGATGGTAGAGTTGATGCTGATGTAGAGCTTAACGCGAATGTTGGTGCTGGTGTTGATCATATATTTTCCCCCCCATAATATAGTACGACCTTAATATCAGACCCCGTGTGGGCCAAAATTATTGTAATACGAGACCCAATTTGAGATCCAAGCCAAGGGTCCTGTTCTGGGAGGAGGCAAAAAATAAATTGTAATAAGATTTCCTCTTCTTGATTTGAAAATAAATCCCTGGTGTTGATGTGCACGGTGGCATAGCTTGTTATGATGTGGGCATGGGGATGAGGGATGGGGATGGAGATGGCTTGCTGATGTGGGGATAGCTTGTTATGATAGGGATGGGGATGGGGATGGGGATGGCGGTATCCTCCCCCCCCCCCACCCACCCACCCACCCACCCACCCACCCACCCACCCACCCAAAGTAAGGGATGGGGATGGCAAGTCATTCTGAGAGCAGATATTTTAAAGAGTGCAGCACCACCACTCCCATAGGTGCATATTTACATGTCTGTCTGTCTGTCTGTCTGTCTGTATGTATGTATGTACTAGTAGGGTAGCCTGTAGCCATTGCCCCCCCCCCCACCCCCACCCCACCACCCCCACCCCCACCACCACCACCACCCTTCCACCCACTCCCACCCTCCCACACACCTCTCCAAGGTTTATTTAGGCTCTTACTTTGATACACAACGTCATGGGTATTTCTATGCACACCATTGTTTCGGTGTGCGCATGTCCCTCTTGTAATTGTTACTCGCTCACACCTTGCTTGCAAAAAAAAAAAATGTATACACAACGTTTTCAGTGTGCACATGAACCTGTCCTGCATCAATCACAAATATCTTGAGGCATGTGTAGAAAAATGCCCGGTGCCTCATGCCACCCCTCCATGCCCCCTTGAACACACAAACACACCAACCCTCCCTTGGTGCCTTCTCTTCCCTCTCTCCCTTCCGTCCCCTGCTCCCTCCTCCCCATGAACCTGTACCTCGTGCCCCCTTTACTTGCCCTCAAGTACACACAAAGTCCTCCCCCCTCCCCCCCCCTCTAACTATCTATCTATCTACCTATCAATCTATGAATGTATCTGTCTATTTACATACCTGCCTATCCACCAACCTCTGCATTCACATACCCACACCAACACACCTGTTTATCTATCTACCTATATATGCATGTATCTATCTACCTACCTGCCTACCTACCTACCTACCTACCTACCTATCCACCAACTTATGTATTCACATACCCACACCTACACACCTGTTTATCAACCTTTCTATCTATGCATGTATCTATCTATGTACCTACCTACCTACCTACCTACCTATCCACCAACCTATGTATTCACATACCCACACCAACACACCTGTTTATCTACCTATATATCTATGCATGTATGTATCTATCTACCTACCTACCTACCAACATATCCACCAACGTATCTACGAACCTATCACCCTACCTACCTACCAAAGTATTCACAAACCCGCACCAACACACCTATTTCCAGAAGCTCCTCATACACAGGAAGCAGGCTAGTGAGCAGATCATTATGGGAATACGTGACCCTGCCTCACCACATCCACACTAAAAGGTGCATATGTATGCCTTTCTATCTATTTATCTATGTATCTATCGTTGCATGCATGTATCTATATATTCACCTACCTACCTACCTATCCACCTACCCACCTAGATAGCTACCTACCTACCTACCCACCTAGATATCCACCTACCTACCTACCTACCTACCCATCCACCAACTTACCTACCTACTTATCCATCTACCTACCTACCAACTCACCTAGCTACCTGTGTATTCACATACCCGCACCAACATACCTGTTTCCAGAAGCTCTTCATACACAGGAAGCATGCTAGTGAGCATATCATCGCGAGAGTGCGTGACCCTGCCTCACCACATCCACACTGACAGGTGCATATGTATGCCTATCTATCTATGCATGTATCTATCTATTTACCTACCTACCTAACAACCTACCCCCCCCTCGTACCGACCCCCTCGCGCCCCCACCGCGAGTAGAGAGAGCAGCGAGCATGCGGAGCGAGCGAGAGAGCGAGCAGAGAGATGAGCTAGATCCAGCGAGCGAGCGAGCAAGCGGCTAGAGAGCCAGCGAGCGAGCGAGCCAGCGAGCGATCTCTCATCTATTCTATCTATCTATCTATCTATCTATTCTATCTTCTATATCTTTCTATACCTACCTACCCCCCAACCTACGCAACAACCCTACCCCACCCCCCAACCCACTACATACCTATGTATTCTATTTGTATTACTGTTGTCAGAAAGCTCTCATACACACGACGGGAGCATGCCCTACGGGAGCCGCACTCATCCGGGGCCACGTAAAATCCGCCACCACCGGCAATCTGACCATTGGCCAGGAATGAAGTGGGTCTGGTTTGCATGAAGTGCCCTGCAAGGTGTGTGTGTGCTTGTGTGTGTGTGCTTGTGTGTGTGTATGTGTGTGTGTTTGTGTGTGTGCGTGTGTGTGCGTGTGTGTGCTTGTGTGTGTGTGCTTGTGTGTGTGTATGTGTGTGAGTGTGTGTTTATGTGTGTGTGTGCTTGTGTGTGTGTGTCTGTGTGTGTGTGAGTGTGTGAGTGTGTGTGTGTGTGTGTGTGTGTGTGTGTGTGTGTGCGTGTGAGAGAGAGAGTGTTTGCAAGGGTGGGTGTGTGTGAGTGTGTGTGTGAGTGTGTGTGCGAGTGGATATGTGTGTGTGTGCTTGTGTATGTGAGTGTTTGTGTGTGTGCATGTTCAAACTGTGTCCTGTGTGTGCGTGCATGTACATGTGTTTGTATGTGCTTGTGCGTGCTTGTGTGTGTGCTTGTGTGTATGTGACTGTGTGTGTGGGCGTGCCTGTTCACACATCGTCATGCGTGTGCGAGCATGTACATGCATATGTGCACAAGTGCCACACACACGCACATGCAGAGGCAACAAGGTTATGTAGCCGCAAGCACAAGCACAGGAACATACACACATACACATGTGCACACACAAACACACACTCGTGCCACACACACATGTACATGCAGAGGTATCAAGGTTATGTAGCCGCAAGCACAAGCACAGGCACATACACACATGCACACACAAACACGCACACACACGTACTGCAGAGGTATCAATGGTTATGTAGCCGCGCAAGCACAAGCCAGGCAATTACACAATGCACACACAAAACAAGCAAATGCGTACATGCAGATGGCAGCATGACTATGGAGCTGCAAGCACAAAGCACAAGGCACATACACACATGCACACACAAACAACGCACACAGGCGTGTACATGCAGAGGCAGCATTTACTATGTAAAGCTCCGGCATAGCACTAATAGCACGCACACGTACAAACATGAAACAAAAACACGCACCACAGGCGTGACACGCAGACGGGCAGCAGGACATGGTAGCGGCAAGCACAAGCACAGGCACATGACACATAACATTCACACACAAAAACACCACACATCGTACATGCAGAGGCAGCATGACTCGTAGCCGCAAGCAAAGCACAAGGCACATACACACCAGCACACACAAAACACCACACATGCGTAAATTGCAGATGGCCAGCATGAACTTGTAGGCAAGCACATTAGCACAGGCACATACACACATGCACACACAAACACGCACACATGCGTACATGCAGAGGCAGCATGACTATGTAGCTGCAAGCACAAGCACAGGCACATACACACATGCACACACAAACACGCACACATGCGTACATGCAGAGGCAGCATGACTATGTAGCTGCAAGCACAAGCACAGGCACATACACACATGCACACACAAACACGCACACATGCGTACATGCAGAGGTATCAAGGTTATGTAGCCGCAAGCACAAGCACAGGCACATACACACATGCACACACAAACACGCACACATGCGTACATGCAGAGGCAGCATGACTAGGTAGCGGAAGCACAAAGCACAGGCAATAAAACATGCACAACAAACGACACACATGCGTACATGCAGAGGCAGCATGGGACTATTGGAAGCTGCAAGAACAAGCAAAGGCCACATACACACATGCACACACAAACACGCACACATGCGTACATGCAGAGGTATCAAGGTTATGTAGCCGCAAGCACAAGCACAGGCACATACACACATGCACACACAAACACGCACACATGCGTACATGCAGAGGCAGCCATGACTATGTAGCTGCAAGCACAAGCACAGGCACATACACACATGCACACAACAAAACACGCACAACACATGCGTACATGCAGAGGCAGCATGACTATGTAGCCGCAAGCACAAGCACAGGCACATACACACATGCACACACAAACACGCACACATGCATACATGCTGAGGCATCATGACTATGTAGCTGCAAGCACAAGCACAGGCACATACACACATGCACACACAAACACGCACACATGCGTACATGCAGAGGCAGCATGACTATGTAGCTGCAAGCACAAGCACAGGCACATACACACATGCACACACAAACACGCACACATGCGTACATGCAGAGGTATCAAGGTTATGTAGCCGCAAGCACAAGCACAGGCACATACACACATGCACACACAAACACGCACACATGCGTACATGCAGAGGCAGCATGACTATGTAGCTGCAAGCACAAGCACAGGCACATACACACATGCACACACAAACACGCACACATGCGTACATGCAGAGGCAGCATGACTATGTAGCTGCAAGCACAAGCACAGGCAAATAAACACATGCCACACAACACGGCACACATGCGTACATGCAACACCACAACTGCGTACATTACGAGTCAAGTTTAGTATCCGCAGCAAAAGCACAGGCACTACCACAGCACACCAAACCGCACAACATTCGACATGCAAGGCAGCATGAACTAGTCGCTTGCAAGCACAGCAGCAGGACATACCCACATGCACACACAAACCGCACACATGCGTACATGCAGATGCATCATTACTATAGCTGCCAGCACAAGCACAGGCACTACACAATCCACCAAACACCCCAGCGTACAGCAGATGTTATCAAGGTTTGTACCCGCAAGCAACAAGCGACAGGCACATACACACATTCACCACAAACAGATACACGCACACATCGTACATCAGGGCAGCCTGACTATTTAGCTGCAAGCACAAGCACAGGCACATCGCATCACATGCCCAACAAACACGCAACATGCGTACATTCATAAGTATCAAGGTTATGTAGCCGCAAGCACATAGCACAGCCAGCATACACCATGCACACACAACACGCACCATGCGTAACATGCAGAGCCAGCATACTATGTAGCTGCAAGCAGCAAGCACAGGACATACCAAATCACACACAAACACGCACACAATGCGTACCTCAGAGGCCAGGCCTGACTATGTACTGCACGCACAAGCACAGCCCATACACATCAATGGCACCCCCAAACACTCCCACATGCGTACATGCAGAGCGACATGACTATGTATCTGCAAGCAAAGCACAGGCCATACCCATGCACACGACAAACACGCCTACATGCGTACATGCAAGAGGCAGCAAGAACTATGTTAGCTGCAAGCACCAGCAAAGGCAATACCCCATGCACCACCACACGCACACATGGCTACATGCAAGGCAGCATGACTATGTAGCTTGCAATCACAAGCACAGCACATACAACACTGCACACACTCAAACACGCACACATGCGTACATGCAGTAGCAGCAGTGACTAGTAGCTGCAAGCCACAAGCACAGGCACATTACAAACCTGCACACACAAACGCTAAACACCACACTGCGTACATGCAGAGCAGCATGACTATGTAGCTACATACACCACATGCAACAAACACTCACACTTGCTTACGTGCAGAGGGCACCTGACTATATAGCGCAGCACAAGCACATGCACATACAACACATGCACACACAAACAACGCACACATGCGTACCTCAAGCAGCATGACTATGTAGCCTCAAGCACCAGCACAGCACATACACACTGCCACCAAACACACGCCCACTTTCTCATGCAGAGCAGCATGACTCGTGCTTTCCGAGCACAGCCAGGGCACTAACACATTCACACACAACCAACGCCACAATTCTACATGCAAGGCAGCAGGGACTATGTAGCTGGCAAGCACAAGCACATGCAACATACACCCTGCACACCAAACACGCACATCAGTAGCGTACATCAGAGAGCAGCATACTGTGTGCGCAGCACAATCACAGGCACATACACACATGCAACGCACAAACACGCCGACATGCTACATGCATAATGGGCATTCATTACTATGTAGCTGCAAGCACAGCACGCACATACACCATGACACACAATTCAACGCACACTGCTGACTTGGCGATGGCATAGCATGACTATGTAGCTGCAAGCACAAGCACAGCACCTACCACATGCACACAACAGACACGCACGCATAACTACATGCAAGGCAGCATGACTATGTAGCTGCAAGCAAAATGCACAGCACTACCCCATGGCACAAACCACATCCTTAACATGCGACATCAGAGGCAGCATACTATGTACTGCAAGCACATAGCACAGCCATACACACATTCACACACAAACACACGCACACATCCCGTACAATGCACATCAGCATGACCTATGTGCGCAACACAAGCACAGGCACATACACCAAATGCACACACAAACCCACTCACACATGCTACATGTCAGGGCGGCATTACTATGTGCTGCCAAGCACAAGCACAGGCACATACACACACAGCACACACAAACACGCACACATGCTTACATGCAGAGGCAATCATGACTATTTAGCTGCAAACAGCACAGGTCAACATCACACACAATGCACACACAAACACGCACACAATGCGTACATGAGATGGCCATCATTGACTATGTACGCAAGCAACAAGCACCGGTCTCAGACCACACGTTCACCACAAACACGGCACACATGCTTACATGCAGAGGCACATTACTATGTAGCGCAAGCACAAGCACGGCACATACCACCATGGCACACACAAATTCCACGCAACATGCGTACATGCAGAGGCAGCATGACTATGTAGCTGCGAGCACAAGCACAAGCTCACAAACAGGCACACACAGCCACACGCATACATGTGCACAGACAGGGGAACATTACTATTTAGCCGCAGGCACAAGCACAGGCACACACAGTCACAGGCACATATGTACATGTGCCACACACACACACAGACACACATGCAGAAGCAGCATGACTATATGGCCTCAAGCACAAGCACAGTCACACACAGTCACAGGCACATATGCACACGTGCCACACACACACACACATATGCGCACAAGCAGAGGTAACAGGGCTACATAGCCATGCTCCTCTTCTTCCACACCACCACACATGTCCCACACTCTCACACACCCATGCTCGCATACACAGGCAAACACACTATATAGCCACAAGCACAGGCGCACATGCAATTACAGTACTTAGGCCTACTCATTTCTGCACCTCAGCCAAGTTCAAGTACACCTCTACTTCAGTGTCCACACATGGGCCATAGCCATGCTCCTCTTCAGCCACACCACCACACATTCACACACACTCACACACACATGCTCACATGCACAGGCAACCGCACTATGTAGCCACAAGCCGAGGCACACATGCAATAACACTACTTGGTCCAGCTCACTTCCACTTCATTGCCGAAACATAGGTCTTAGCCGTGCTCCTCTTCTTCCACACCTCCGCAAATGTTCCACACATTCACACCCATGCTCACATACACAGGCAAACACACTATATAGCCACAAGCACGGGCACAAATGCAATGACACTACTTAGGCCAACTCACTTCTAAACCTCCACTTCATTGCCGACACATAGGTCATAGCCGTGCTCCTCTTCTTCCACGCCACCACACATGTCCCACACACTCACACACCCTTGCTCACATGCACAGGCAAACACACTATATAGCCACAAGCACGGGCACACATGCAATAACAGTTCTTAGGCCTACTCACTTCTGCACCTCAGGCAAGTTCAAGTACACCTCCACTTCATTGTCGACACATGGGTCATAGCCATGCTCCTCTTCGGCCACGCCACCGCCATTTTCATTTCCATGCATAAGCTTAGCCATTCCATTGTTCAATGATGCCTTAAGCTTCCTATTGGTTAAGCGATCAGCGTTGCTGGTGGTGGTGGTGGTGCTGCTGGTGCTGCTGGTGATGGTGCTAGCTGCCCCCTGGCTCTTCCACTCACGCTGAGTCTTCATCTGTTGCAGCGCCGCCCTTGCAGACAGGCCAGCTGGATGGCCCTCGAGTAAAGAAGAAAACGTTTCCAGCTCACTCATCGCGCGTGAGGGGATGCAGGTATCTGAAGAAGGGGCAGAACAACATGCATGGATAAAAATAGAAAATATAACATAAAACAATTATAAGCATAATAAATGATACACATAATAAAATGATATAATAATAATACAAATTAAAATAATAGAACAGTACACTTGCATACATGCACTGGCTCTTATTCCCAAAGACGGAAGCAAAGGACTAAGTAGGCACAAGGCACAAGATTTACAGGAAAGGCAATACTATTTTCAGCCCACACATTGCGCGTGACGGGGTGCAGGTATCTGAAGAAATGGCAGAACAGCATGCATTTGTTTTTAATAAAATATTAAAAATAAAAAGCACACTTGCACACATGCACTGGCTCTCATTCCCACAGGCGGAAGCAAAGGCCTAAATAGACACAAGGTACAAGATCTACAGGAAAGGCAATACTATTTTCAGCCCACACATTGCGCGTGACGGGATGCAGGTGTCTGAAGAAATGGCAGAACAGCATGCATTTGTTTTTAATAAAATATTAAAAATAAAAAGCACTCTTGCACACATGCACTGGCTCTCATTCCCACAGGCGGAAGCAAAGGCCTAAATAGACACAAGGTACAAGATCTACAGGAAAGGCAATACTGTTTTCAACCCACACATTGCGCGTGACAGGATGCAGGTGTCTAAAGAAGGGGCAGAACAGCATGCATGGAGACACAAAAAATTCTCTACCGCCGTGAGACAGGGCACAGATGATGACACTTTTCCTCGGGTTTTCTTACCATCAAAAATTCTGTAGATGTTGATCGGCCGCATCTCCCAGGACGCCTTAGGACACAGCTTCAGCGCAAGCTTCAGCACAGATGATGACACTTTCCCTCGGGTTTTCTTACTAGCAAAAATAATTGTACGTGTTCATCGGCCCCATCTCACGGGTCGCCTTTGGACACTGCTGAGCACAAGCTTCAGCACAAGCTTCAGCACAGATGATAACACTTTCCCTCGGGTTTTCTTGCCCGCAAAAATTTTGTAGATGTTGATCGGCCCTATCTCCCAGGACGCCTTAGGACACAGCTTCAGCGCAAGCTTCAGCACAGATGATGACACTTTCCCTCGGGTTTTCTTACTAGCAAAAATAATTGTACGTGTTCATCAGCCCCATCTCACGGGTCGCCTTTGGACACTGCTGAGCACAAGCTTCAGCACAAGCTTCAGCACAGATGATAACACTTTCCCTCGGGTTTTCTTGCCCGCAAAAATTTCGTAGATGTTGATCGGCCCTATCTCCCAGGATGCTTTTTAACACTGCTGAGCACAAGCTTCAGCACAAGCTTCAGCAAAGATAATAACACTTTCTCTCGGGTTTTCTTACAAGCAAAAACAATTGTACATGTTCATGGGCCCCATCTGCCAGATTGCCTTTAAACACTGCTGAGCACAAGCTTCAGCACAGATGATGACACTTTCCCTCGGGTTTTCTTGCCAGCGAAAAAGTGTAAAAGTTGATCTGCCCCTTATCCAAGGGTGCCTTCGACCACAGCTGAGCACAAGCTTCAGCACAAGCTTCAGCACAAGCTTCAGCACAAGCTTCAGCACAAGCTTCAGCACAGATGATGACACATTTCCTCGGGTTTTCTTACCAGCAAATATATCTTGTACATAATGAACGGCCCCATCTCCCAGGGTTACTTTGACCGCAGCCGATCACAAGCTTCAGCACAAGCATCAGCACAGATGATGACACTTTCCCTCTGGTTTTCTTACCAGCACAAATCTCATAAATGTCGATCTGCCCCATCTCCTAGGACGCCTTCGACCACAGCTAAGCACAAGCTTCAGCACAGATGATGACATTTCCCTCAGGTTTTCTTACCCGCAAAAATTTCGTAGATGTTGATCGGCCCCATCTCCCGGGACGCCTTCGAACACAACTGGTCACACGCTTCATCCTCAGCTGTGGCGCGCAGAGGGCCAATCTTGGAGAAATCGCAAGTGTTCATTATACCAGCAAGTGTTGCATCAGAGATGAGGGCGTGGTACCACCAGAAGTCCACTGTGCCCTGGTGAGGGAGGGAGGTGAGGTGGGGTGAGGGTTGGGGTGAGGGTGGGGGGGAAGGTGAATGGGGTTGGTAAGAGGGCGGAAATGGGGGTAGGTGTAGATTATTCGTTTTGCCACAGAAGTCGACCCCCCCTGTGTCCTGGTGGGATTGATTTTGTGGTTGAATGTGTGAGGGTGGTTGAGATAAATTGTTGATGTGAGTTTCGGGGGGGAGTTAAATGGGTTGTGGAATTGTGAAATAGGTGCTTTGGTAGCAACAGAAGTTCCATGTGTCCTGTGGGGTTATCGGGTGGGGTGGGTGTAGTTTTGAGGGGGGATATAATGTGTGATTGATGTTTGCCGGTTTGGGTAAATGTTTGCGTTGAGAGTGGGGAAATAGGGGCTTGGTAGCAACATAAAGTCCCTGCGCCCTGGTGGGTGAGGTGGGAATGGATAGGGGTAGATGAATGGTGTAGTGAGTTGTTGCGGGGGGATGTATATGGGGGAGTAGACGGGGGAAATAAGTGGCTTGGATCACAGAAGTCCCTTGCGCCCTGGTGGTTGAGGTGTTTGGACTGGATTTATGGGGGGGAGATGAAATTTTTGAGTGGAGTTGCGGGGGGGGGGTAAATGGGTGAGTGAGAGGGGGGAAATGAGGGCTTGGTAGCAACAGAAGTCCACTGCGCCCTGGCGGGTGAGGGGGGGGGAATGGATGACGGGGGGGAGATTAATGGGTGAGTGAGTTGCGGGGGGAGGTGAATGAGTGAGTGAGTGTAGGGGGAAGAATGGGTTAGTGAGAGGGGGGAAATGGGGGGAGGGGGAGATGAGGGCGTGGTAAAACCAGAAGTCTACTGCCCTGGTTGGAGGAAGGTAGCCCACACTTCAGTTATCCCCCACTTAAGTTTATAGGGGTTTGTGGGTTTAGGGTTTATGGCTTCGTGGTTCAGGTTTTGATTCAAAGGTTTAGGGTTTAGGTTTTTTAGGGTTTAGGGTCTAGGTGGGTTTAGGGTTTAGGAAAGTGGGGGCAGGGGCCCTGATTGGGGGCTGACTTAAGTAGGGGCTACCTTCCCCCTACCTAGTTGTCAATAGTAACGTCAGTCCATGCATTGCAAACGAGGTGAATGGGTGAGTGAGAGGGGGGGAGGTGAATGGGTAAGTGGGTGGGTTTAGGGTTGAGTAAGTGGGTGGTCTAGGTGGGTTTAGGGTTTAAGTAAGTGGGGGATACCTTTCTTTTACCTTGTTGTCAATAGTAGCATCCGTCCATGCATTGCCACATCCCGCCCCCCCCCCCCCCCCCCCCCCCCCACTCACTCACCCATCACCAGGGCACAGTGGACTTCTGGTGGTACCACGCCCTCATCTCTCCTTCTCTCCCCTACCTTGTTGTCAATAGTAGCATCCGTCCATGCATTGCCAACAAGAAAGCCTTTCAAGTTGATCATTTCATCCTCATCCCCCTGCCCAGCCTCGTTCCCCTTGACGATTTCCAGCGCCAGGTTTGGGATGTAGTGGCCTCCGTACGACTCTCCGCTCAGATATAGATCGTTGTTCTTTAGGTGAGGGAAGCGTTTCAGAAATCCGATCATGAACAGTCGGCTATCTGCAGCGGTCCTGGCGTCGCCGACAACTTTGTCGCTGCTTGTGTTGGAATATGAAAAGCCTACGAAAGCTGGGCTCTCCAGGAAGACTGTGTTAACCACTCTGCAAGAGGCAGCAGAGAAGAAGCACATTCAGGCTCAAAGTTTATCAGTGGGGAATTCACCGAATTCGGGTTGTGTTGTGTTGTGTTGTGTTGTGTTGTGTTGTGTTTATTCACCACTCTGCAAGAGACAGCAGAGAAGATGCACATCCAGATTTATCAGCGGGGAAGTGGTTGGCCCCAGTGAAGGCAAACAGGCTTTGTTGCTGCTTGCGTTTGAATATGAAAAGCCTACGACAGCTGGGCTCTCCAGAAAGACTGTGTTGACCACTCTGCAAGAGGCAGCAGAGAAGATGCGCATTTAGGGTTTATTTTCATTTTAAGCTGTGAAAGGTGTACGCGGAATTCTAATTGATTGACTTGAATCAGCTTTTGGCACAGGATGATAACTCCTGTAGTGACAGACCACTGCCAATTTTGTGTTTAAGTTGTGGAAGGTATTTCACCCCTTGAGAAACGGGATCTGAAGAGATGGCTATCTGCAGCGGACCTGGCATTGCCGATAATTTTTTCGCTGCTTGTGTTGGAATATGAAAAGCCTTTGAAAGCAGGGCTCTCCAGAAAATGTTTGTTAGAATGTGTTCACCATGCTGTAAGAGACAGCAGAGAAGAAGCGCATTCAGGCTCAGGCTTTATCAGTGGGGAATTCACCGAATTCAGGTTGTGTTGTGTTGTGTTTATTCACCACTCTGGGAAAGGCAGCAGATAAGCACATTCAGGTCTAGGGTTTATCAGTGGGGAAGTGGTTAGCCCCAGTACAAGCAAACGGGCTGGCCACTTCAAACTCACGCCTCGTAATAAGGCTAACTATTTATTTATTTATCCAGGGAGGAGCACAGACTAGCTAACACAAGCTACCCCCCACACCCCCACCCAACCCACCCACCGACCCACTTCAAACCCCCTCACGCCTCGCCTTAAGCCCTACCTCCCACCTCACCCCTTCCCACACCTCACCCCCTACCTCGCGCCCTATCCCACCTCACAACTCCCCTCACGCCCTTACCCAAACCAACGCACGCCCTAACCCATTACTGTACCTGTTCCACGCGTGTGCATTACTCTGTACTTGCTTGCCCCAGACTGGCCCTACCCCACCTAATCCCCTACCCCACCCACCCACTTCAAACTACCTCACACCCTACCCCATTAGCACAAGCGTACCTGTTCCACGCGTGCGCATTGCTCTGTAGTTGCTTGCCCCCAGGCAGAGGGAGGAAAAGACCTAGCTCCGATATGAAACCGCCACCCATCCCCCACACCCACCCACCCACTTCAAACTACCTCACACCCTACCCCATGAACACAAGCGTACCTGTTCCATGCGAGTGCATTGCTCTGAAGCTGCTTGCCCCCAGGCAGAGGGAGGAAAAGACCTAGCTCCGACATGAAACCGCCACCCACCCACCCACCCACCCACTTCAAACCACCTCACACCCTACCCCATTAACTCAAGCGTACCTGTTAGAAGCGTGTGCATTACTCTGTAGTTGCTTGCCCCCAGGCAGAGGAAGGTAAGGACCTAGCTCCGACACGAAACCGCCCACCCACCCACTTCAAAACACCTCACATCTACCCCATTAACTCAAGCGCACCTGTTCCACGCATTTGCATTGCTCTGAAGCTGCTTGCCCCCAGGCAGAGGGAGGTAAGGACCTAGCTCTGACATAAAACCGTCCACGCTACCACTTCAAACCACCTCACGCCCTACCCCATTAACTCAAGCGCACCTGTTCCATGCGTGTGCATTACTCTGTAGTTGCTTGCCCCCAGGCAGAGAGAAAAAAGGAAATAATCTTGCCCCACAAATCTTTACGCCCCAACCCAAACCACCTCACACCCTACCCCATTACCGCGCTACCCCATTAGTGTTCCTGTTCCAAGAGTGTGCATTACTATGTAGCTCCTTGCGCCCAGGCAGAGGGAGGTATGGACCTAGCTCCGACATGAAACCGCCCACTCACCCACTTCAAACCACTTCACACCCTACCCCATTAACTCAAGCACACCTGTTCCACGCATTTGCATTGCTCTGAAGCTGCTTGCCCACAGGCAGAGGGAGGAAAAGACCTAGCTCCGACATGAAACCGCCACCCACCCACCCACCCACTTCAAACCACCTCACACCCTACCCCATTTACTCAAGCGTACCTGTTAGAAGCGTGTGCATTACTCTGTAGCTGCTTGCCCTCAGGCAGAGGGAGGAAAAGACCTAGCTCCGACATGAAACTGCCCACTCACTCACTTCAAACCACTTCACACCCTACCCCATTAACTCAAGCGCACCTGTTCCACGCGTGTGCATTACTCTGTAGCTGCTTACCCCCAGGCAGAGGGAGGAAAAGACCTAGCTCCGACATGAAACCGCCACCCACCCACCCACCCACCCACTTCAAACCACCTCACACCCTACCCCATTAACTCAAGCGTACCTGTTCCACGCATTTGCATTGCTCTGAAGCTGCTTGCCCCCAGGCAGAGGGAGGAAAAGACCTAGCTCCGACATGAAAACGCCACCCACCCACCCACTCACCCACTTCAAACCACCTCACGCCCTACCCCATTAACTCAAGCGTACCTGTTAGAAGCGTGTGCATTACTCTGTAGCTGCTTGCCCCCAGGCAGAGGGAGGAAAAGACCTAGCTCCGACATGAAACCACCCACTCACCCACTTCAAACCACCTCACGCCCTACCCCATTAACTCAAGCGTACCTGTTCCATGCGTGTGCATTGCTCTGAAGCTGCTTGCCCCCAGGCAGAGGGAGGAAAGGACCTAGCTCCAATATGATACTGCCCACTCACCCACTTCAAACCACTTCACACCCTACCCCATTAACTCAAGCGCACCTGTTCCACGCGTGTGCATTACTATGTAGTTGCTTGCCCCCAGGCAGAGGGAGGTAAGGACCTAGCTCTGACATGAAACCGCCCATTCACCCACTTCAAACCACCTCACGCCCTACCCCATTAACTCAAGCGTACCTGTTAGAAGCGTGTGCATTACTCAGTAGCTGCTTGCCCCCAGGCAGAGGGAGGAAAAGACCTAGCTCCAACATGATACTGCCCACTCACCCACTTCAAACCACTTCACACCCTACCCCATTAACTCAAGTGTACCTGTTCCACGCGTGTGCATTGCTCTGAAGCTGCTTGCCCCCAGGCAGAGGGAGGAAAGGACCTAGCTCCGACATGAAACCGCCACCTAAGGACGAGCAGCCAGGGCCTCCATTGTTCCACAACACTAACGGTGCTGTCTCTGGCTTTACTTTGGCTGTCGCAAAGGCGTAGAACAAAGCTCGGCCTGCCTCCTCGCTCACTGTGATGTACCTGCTCAGGAGGGGGAAACCATTGGAGGGTTGTAGTACACAAATACTTAACGGTGTATACTCAGAGTTAACCTCGAGACTGGGCAATGTACAGACCAGGAGAATAGCTAGGTGCACTGTTAAGTACTTACCTAAACCTTTTCTCTCAAGGCGTAGACCCTATCTGTACTCCTGGTACACTTTGCCTTTTATTTTTGGCTATGAGCAGCAGCTTCTAGGCAGCTGTCCTGGCTTGCTACGCAACCAAACATCAAGCAGAGTGGTGTATGTGGAAGCTGGTAGAATCAGCTTTCGAGACCATTTGAAATCCTGGGATTAACCCACTTGCTGGATCAGGGAGCTACCTACAAGCTGATGCTCGTAGCTGAGAAGGAAAGCTATGGTTTAAGGGTGATGGCATGTGATGGTGATATACTGGCATGGATGGTATCAGTGCTTTTACTTTCAGCTACGAGCAGCAGCATCTAGGCAGCTCCCCTGCCTGGCTATCCAGCAAACCTGAAGCTACCTAGTGCTCTATCAGCTGGTATACTCAGCTTTCTAGCACGACTGAAATATTTGAGCTTTGCCCTCTGTCTGGCCCAGGGAGCTCCCTAGAAGTTTCTGCTTGTTGCCGAAAAGAAAAAACGTATGATCGGAGGGTGATAGCATGTGATGGTAATAAGCTGGCATGGATGGTATGATGGAAAAACCCTAGACCAGATCTCGCACCCAGAAAACAGATCGAAGTCGTCTATCGATCCCCAGCCGGGAAGATAGTCAACTTTGTCCAGAAGGGCCTCGGAAGTGTAGTCCTTCAAGGCGTTGGTAGCTCCGAGGGAGGCCATTGCCATTAGGAGGGCGACGAGGACCGCCATGATGAGAACAGCTCTTGTGAGAGACTGGGCCCGCGTATACAAACAGCCGCTAATAAAGCAGCCGATACGCAATCAGTCTATCTGCAAGAAGGCAATATGTAATCCGGCGAGAATTCAGGCTGGAAGCAGCGGATCTGTCAATGTCGACACTGTGACAGGTGCTTGGTCACATGGTTAGTCAGCCGTATTGGACACATGAGCGGTACGTTGGTTCCAGGGGGGGGGGGCGGGGGGCGAATCGGGCCCCCCCGCGTGGTGGTGGTGGTGGTGGTGGTGGTGGTGGGCAGCTCACTGCACCAGTCGATGGGTTGCATCCCAATCCTCGAATTGTTTTCGTAACATTGAACATACACAGAATCGTACAGCAGCTTCTATGCAGCTCACTGACCCAGCCGATGGGTTACGTAATTCCGTCCCAATGCTCGGATAGTATTCGTAGCATTGAACACACAGAGAAACGTATAGCAGCTTATATGCAGCTCACTGACCCAGCCGTTGGGTTACGGCCCAATCCTCGCATTGTTTTTGTAACATTGAACCAGGAGTAGAAAAATATCACTCCCCCCGCCCCCCCCCCGCTTAAATAGAAATACCCTTTTTTTGAAAACTTAGCTATGGATTCTGGGGGGTTACAATATGGCGCACATAATGGCATCCTCGGAATTCCCACGTAGGGATTGTGTGATAGTCAAAAATCAGTTCTGCACCCCCTTTGGGTTGGCCAAGTACCTTAGTCAGACTAGTTACCCTTCACCTTAGCAGAGGGCGTCCAGAGACTGGAGTTCTCATTACCGGTATTTCCAACAAAACAGTAGCAGGACAGTTTTATCAGCATGTTTCAGCTACACTTCCCCTGGGGGCTAGTCCCATCCAACTCGGCCCCAACGTTGAATGGGCCTTGGCCGGAGGCCACTCCAGGTCACACACATTCACCCATACCTCCACATTACCCACCCACTCACCCACCCCTACCCACCCATCCATATTCACTCATTGACCCACCCATACTCACCCATATTACCCACATATTGACCCACCCATATTATCAACCCATACCCAGACATTCACCCACTCATACTCTGGGCTGAGCTGGGCTGGGCTGGGGGTTGGGGGTGGTGCATGTGTGAGAGAGAGTGTGTGTATGTGTGTGTGTGTGTGTGTGTGTGTGGGGGGGGGGGGGGGGGGGGGGGGGGGGGGGGGTGGGTAAATAATTATTGCACGAGGTTCAAAGTGGTGCCAATAGACTATCCTTACCAAGGCCTACTCACGGGTGGTCAGTTGGTCACAGAATGTCATTTGGTGGTCTGAGTAAAAAGTTAGCAACAAAATAAATGAGGGCTGCCCCCCCCCCTTCCCACCCCCTTTATGAGGTGCTCAAAATGACCTGAAAAGTAACTCATAATATCGCCATGTTACATGCCATAACATTCCCGTTGTTAGAAAAAAAACGATCGGCATGACTGACAAATTGAGGCCTGGGCTACTCCTGATTGAACACACACAAAACGTATAGCAGCTTCTTTGCAGCTCCCCGACACAGCTGGTGGGTTACGTCCCAATCCTCATATTGTTTTTGTACTATTGAACACAGACAGCAACTTAAAGCAGCTTCTATGCAGCTCCCTGACCCAGCCGATGGATTACTTCTCAATCCACGGATTGTTTTGTAAGTTTGAACACACAAAGAAACTTGTAGCAGCTTCTATTGAGCTCTCTGACCCAGCCGTTGAGTAACGTCCTAAACCTCGGATTTTGTTTGTTATATTATTGAACACACACAGAAACTTAGAGCAGCTTCTTTATAGCTCCCTGGACCAGCCGATGGGTTATATGCCAATCCTCGGATTGTTTTTGGAAGATTGAACACACACAGAAGCTTATAGCAGCTTCTGTACAGCTCCCTGATCCAGCCGTTGGGTTACGTCCCAATCCACGGATTTATTTCTAACATTTAACACACAGAAACGTATAGTAGCTTTTATGCAGCTCCTTTACCCAGCCGTCGGATTTTGTTTGTAATATTATTGAGCACACTCAGAGATTTATAGCAGCTTCAATGTAGCCCCTTGACCCAGCCGATGGGTAACGTACTTACGTCCCAAGCCAAGGATTGTTTGTCTAACACTCAACATACACATAAACTTATAGTAGCTTCTATGCAGCTCCCTGTCCCAGCCGTTGGGTTACGCCCAATTGTTTTTGATGTTTTTTGTAATATGATTGAACAAACACATAAACACATAGCTGATTTATGCAGCCCCCCCCGACCCAGACTTTGGGTTACGTCTTAATCATCGAATTGTTTTTGTAACATTAAACACACACAGAAACGTATGGTAGCTTATATGCAGCTCCCTGACCTAGCCGTTGGGTAACGTCAAATTCCTCGGATTGTTTTTGTAACATTGGAAACACACAGAAACTTATAGCAGCTTTTGACCCAGCCGTTGTGCTTCTTCCCAATCCTCGGATTGTTTATTGTAACATTGCATACACACGGGAACGTATAGCGGCTTCTATGCAGCTCCCTGACCCAGCCGTTGGGTTAAGTCCCAATCCTCGGATTGTTTTTGTAACATTGAACATTTGAACATCTGGCATTTGTAGGTAGCATACATGAAACGAAGACCTCAGTCGACGCTGAACCCTTAGGAATATGTGTCAACTGCCAGTGTAACCAGAGTAACAGTGGAGTCCCTGCCACATGAAAATGAACAATGTGATTTGTTCGCGTTTACTTTTCCCTTGTTATATATTTTTTAAACTGCCGAAGACGGCGAGCAGCCAAATAAGTGGTTGAGGCTATGTAACCAAGTTCAAGTTGAAGTTCAAGCTCTGCCTCATTGAGGGCGGTATTCAATTCAAGTTCAAGTTCAAGTTGGCTGAACAACAATGTACCGTAACAATCCATTACATTTAACGTCATAGGCAGTGCATAGTTGATCCAAGACAGGCCCCTTACACAGCATCCGGGGGGGGGGGGGGGGGGCTTCTCCAACCATTCTCGAAATCGTAGGGTACAAGCAATAAAACAATGCGACGAAAAGCAAGATTGAGAGCAAGGATGTTTAGGGGACCCAAAGATCTGCATCTTGAGACGCACCCCAGGTCCAAGATCTGCATTAGGAACATAATACACCACGGCTGGTAGAAGATGCGGAATACATACAGTGGTTCGAATTCCATGTGTAGGAAGTACATTGATTCGAATTCTGTGTTCGTGAAGTACAGTGGTTCGAATTCCATGTCCGGGAAGTACAAAAGTTCGAGTTCCATGTCAAGAAAGTACAGTGGTTAGAATTCCATGCCAAGGAAGTATAGTGGTGATTATTCCATGTTCAAGAGGTACAGTGATGATACTTTCATGTCCAAGAAGTACAGTGGTGAGAATTACATGTACATGAAGTCAAAGTATGGAAGACAAGTGCAAGAGACTGACATTTGGAGAGACACGAGGATCAGCGTTACATAATGTGCGCAAAGAGAGCGGATCACACAAACCGCAAAATCATATATAGAGCCCTAACTAGGGCTGGCTATAACAGCAGGCCACTCCACATGCCACGCCATTAAGCCATCCTCTCGCAAGAATGATGGATACCATGAAGTTATTTTTGTGTGTGTGTGTGTGTGGGTGGGGGGGGGGGGGGGGGGCTTCTCATGCATGGTAGCTTCTAGTCAGCTCCATAAGTAAGCTGCTAGGCCAGACCCAAAGTGTTTAGCTGCAATGAAGCGACTGTCATACCAGATTCCAAGCGCACAAGCTAGCTTTTGGTTCGTCCCAAGGACAGGCAAAGGGAGCTTACCAGAAGCTACTACGTGTGGCCCTAAAAATAAACAGCGGGAAGTTAGGGAAAACAATACTGGATACCCATACTAAGATACTTCTTGGCTCCCAACTACCCAACTACCCATACTAGGATACTTCTTGGCTCCCAACTACCCAACTTCCAACTACCCATACTAGGATTCATTCTTGGCGTCCCAACTCACCCCACTTCCAACTACCCATACTAGGATACTTCTTGCGCCCACTTTCCACTACCATACTAGTATACTTCTTGGCTCTCCCACTACCCACTTCTCCAACTTACACCCTTACTAGTACTTTCTTGGCTCCCACTACCAACCTACCCTACTAATACTTCTGGCTCCCAACTACCCAACTTCCAACTACCCATACTAGGATACTTCTTGGCTCCCAACTACCCAACTTCCAACTACCCATACTAGGATACTTCTTGGCTCCCAACTACCCAACTTCCAACTACCCATACTAGGATACTTCTTGGCTCCACTCCAACTACCCTACTAGGATCTTCTTGCTCCCACTACCCAACTTCCACTAACCCTACTAGGATACTTCAGGCTTCCCAACTACCACCCAACTTCCCATACCCATACTAGGATACTTCTTGGCTCCCAACTACCCAACTTCCAACTACCCATACTAGGATACTTCTTGGCTCCCAACTACCCAACTTCCAACTACCCATACTAGGATACTTCTTGGCTCCCAACTACCCAACTACCCATACTAGGATACTTCTTGGCTCCCAACTACCCAACTTCCAACTACCCATACTAGGATACTTTTTGGCTCCCAACTTCCAACTACCCATACTAGGATACTTCTTGGCTCTCCCCAACTACGTTTTGAACACACGTTATGACCTTTGTATAATTACTGCCCCTGATTGAAGGAGCAACCTACATACCCTAGCTGTAGAGTCAGAAGCAAAAAGGAGCAGGAGCAGGAACAGAGGCAGACGATGTGGGAGTGGGAGTAGTAGAAATAGAAGAAGCATGGTTGGTAGCACAATGGAAGCCCCCCCCCCCCCCCCCCCAACACACATGGAATGGTAGCGGAGGTGGGGAAATCGTATAAACCTAGAGTGACAGGTGAACGAAAGCCTCCATCCCACGCCACTCGTCGTTCACCAACACCAAACCACTTTCTGTATATGGCGGTCATCTCCTAGTCGTCTCGAGGGTGTCTCATACCCCTCGCTCGCTACCCCTGGGAAACCTAACCGTCCACCCTAGATAGTATGTAGGCGCAGTGCCAGCGCTGGAAGGCTCAACATAGCACGCACAGCGGAATATCTTTTAAGTCCGCTTTATCTCCCCCAAATTTTCCAGGCCCCTTCCCGCAACGTTGTCTCCCCGCAATCAACCTTGTGCTCCCCCCTCCCCCCCTCTATTCTAAAGAAATGGCACGCAGTTTCCCCCATTCACGCTATTAACGTGGCCAAGCATTCTGACTCTGCTGCAGCACTCGCTTGTCAACATGAGGAAGTCCTAGTAGGGCTGCATGAAGCCCTGGGCTGCGTCAGTGAGCAGTTTTGCGACCAGATCCCAAGGTCGCTGTTGCCTCAATGAAATCCCGTGAATGAGCTAAACCCAGCCCAGCATCTGGCTTGCCCACATGTCGTTGCGATTCACCACATACAGAATCGTAGCATCAGGCATGTACTGTGCCAAGACAACGGAAGGAGATTGGGAAGCAATCGGAACTTGATAGTCCTTAGCAAGGCAGTGATTAAATTATGTGCAGGGATCCCACCAATATCAGCTCTAGTCAACCCGACGCCATCGATGATTAGTTCCATATTCCATAGCTGCAGCTTTCAAAAATCGTGCCGTGAATGTTCGAATGAGAACTTCGAAGATTTTCCGCTACGCACACTCTTTACTCATGTAACCCTGGCCTGCCTTCTTTATTCGGGACCCACGATCCAGCCGTCCCCAGGAGAAAAGCACTATAGCTGGATTCCCCCAAAAAATCACCGCCGTGTCATTCGGTTTACGTCGCTCTGGCATAGAGCCTACCACATAGGGTGAACGGTTAGGTGTTCCAGGTAGGGTAGCAAGCCCTTGTGATATGAGTTTGCCTTGTCTAGATTGGCGGCATGCTGTGGGGCAATCTGCAACATGCGCACTACCTCGCTGTGGCCATTCTGTGCTGCTAGCAAAAGCGCCATACCATCTTGGCAGTCAGCAAGGGCAGCATGCTGTGGGGCTTCCAGCAGCAGGCGCACCACCTCAGTGTGGCCATTGTGTGCTGCTCTCACAAGCGCCTGTCCATCTTCGCAGTCGGCTTGTGCCGCATGCTGTGGGGCATCCAGCAGCATCCGCACTACCTCAATGCGACCATCTTGTGCTGCTAGCATAAGTGCCCTTGCATCTTGGCAGTCAGCATGTGCCGCATGCTGTGGGGCATCTAGCAGTAGGCGCACTACCTCAACATGGCCCTTATCTGCTGCTACCAAAAGTGCATCCCCATCTTGGCAGTCAGCACGGGCAGCATGCTGAGGGGCATGCAGCAGTAGGCGCACAACCTCAAGGTGGCCATTCTTTGCTGCTGCCACAAGTACCTCTCCACCTTGGCAGTCAGCATGAGCAGCGTGCTCTGTGGCATTTAGCAATAGGCGCGCTGCCTCAACGCGGCCATTCTGTGCTGCTAGCGCAAGTGCGAGTCCATCTTCGACGTTGGCACGGGCAGCATGCCGTGGGGCATCCAGCAGTAGGCGCACTACCTCAACGTGGCCATACTGCGCTGCTCGCATAAGTGTGAGTCCATCCTGGCAGTTGGCATGGGCAGCATGCTGAGGGGCATTCAGCAGTAGGCGCACTACCTCAACGTGGCCATTCTGTGCTGCTGGCACAAGTGCCTTTCCACCTTGGCAGTTGGCAGGGGCAGCATGCCGTGGGGCATCCAGCAGTAGGCGCACTACCTCAACGTGGCCATACTGCGCTGCTCGCATAAGTGTGAGTCCATCCTGGCAGTTGGCACGGGCAGCATGCTGAGGGGCATTCAGCAGTAGGCGCACTACCTCAACGTGGCCATTCTGTGCTGCTGGCACAAGTGCCTTTCCACCTTGGCAGTTGGCACGGGCAGCATGCTGTGGGGCATCCAGCAGTAGGCGCACTACCTCAATGTGGCCCTCCTCCGCTGCAGCCACAAGCGCAAGCCCATCTTGTTTGTTAGCATGCGCAGCATGATGTGGAGCACCAAGTAACATGCCAACTACCTCACTCTGGCCCTTCCGTGCTGCTATCACAAGTGCCCTCCCACCTTGGCAGTCAGCCCGGGCAGCATGCTGTGGGGCATCAAGCAGTATCCGCACTACTTCATTGTGGCCCTCCTGTGTTGCTTGCAGAAGTGCCTCCCCATATTGGCAGTCAGCATGGGCAGCATGCTGTGGAGCATCAAGAAGCATGCAAACTACCTCAATATGGCCATGTTCTGAAGCTGTCACAAGTGCCTCTCCATCTTGGCAGTCAGCATGAGCTGCATGTTGTGGGGCATCCAGCAGACACCTGACCAAGTATGCTTGCCCACTCCGGGCCACCAACACCAGAGCTTCTTCAGACTCGTCCAATGATCCAGTCTTGGAAACTAGATCATGAGCCACATCCAACTTGTCATGCTCCAGGGCTCGACGGAGGACACTGACCATGTTGCCACTGTTTCCGAGGATCAACATCTCGGCAAGATGGCGCACCACAATAGAATGCCATGTGCTGCAAACGGCGGATATATCCCATATCGGGGCCTCCATACGCAGGGCACGCAAAACAACATCTGCCATGACTTCCTCCGGAAGATGGGGGAGAGCCGGCATGGAACTAGCAAGACCTGCATGTGTCACAAGCAAGTATGGAAAATCGGCGTCATGAAACACAAGCAAAGTGGGTGAGTGGGTTAGTGAGTGACGGGCGGTGGTGGTGGAGGGTGCAGGTGTAGCTCCCATGGGCAAATTAAAGGCCTGTAATGTTAGGTGGGTGTAGGGGATTAGCTGGTGGTGATAGTGGTGGTACAAGGTGTGGTAGTGCTAGGAAAGGTGATGGTGACATAAGTGTGGTGGTGGTGGTGGTAAACGTGTGGTGGTGGTATAAGTGGTGGTAGTGCTTTAAGTGTGGTTGTGGTGGTAGGAGTGGTGGTTTATGTGGTAAAGGTTGTGGTGGAAGAAGTGGTGGTGATATACGTGTGTCGTTTGTGGTGGTAGAAGTGGTTATGGTGGTGATGGTAGAAGTGGTGGTGGTGGTAGAAGTGGTGGCAGAACAGATGGTATGTCGGTTGTGGTGGTAGAAGTGGTGATACAAGTGGTGGTATAAGTGTTTTGGTTGGTGGTGAGCAGTTAATGGTGGTGGTAAAAAAGTAGTGATAAAGTGGTGGTAAAAGTGTTTAGGATCTGGTGGTATAAGTTGTGATGATGGCGGTGGTGGTAAGTAAGTGGTGTTGGTGGAAGTGGTGTTGGTGATGATAGTATTGGTTATGGTGGTGTTGGTGGAAGTAGAAGTGGTGATGCAGTGGTAGAAGTGGTGGTGGATGGAAGAAGTGTTTTGGTGGTGGTGGAGTGGTGATGGTAGAAGTGGTGTTGGTGATGATAGTATTGGTTATGGTGTTGGTGGTGGAAGTAGAAGTGTTGGTGGATGGAAGAAGTGCGTTGGTGGTGGTGGAGTGGTGATTGTAGAAGTGGTGTTGGTGATAATAGTATTGGTTATGGTGTTGGTGTTGGTGGTGGAAGTAGAAGTGTTGGTGGTGGCAGTGGTAGAAGTGTTGGTGGATGGAAGAAGTGCGTTGGTGGTGGTGGAGTGGTGGTTGTAGAAGTGGTGTTGGTGATAATAGTATTGGTTATGTTGGTGGTGGTGGAAGTAGAAGTGTTGGTGGTGGCAGTGGTAGAAGTGTTGGTGGATGGAAGAAGTGTTTTGGTGGTGGTGGAGTGGTGATGGTAGAAGTGGTGTTCGTGATGATAGTATTGGTTATGGTGGTGTTGGTGGAAGTAGAATTGGTGATGCAGTGGTAGAAGTGGTGGTGGATGGAAGAAGTGTGTTGGTGGTGGTGGAGTGGTGATGGTAGAAGTGGTGTTGGTGATGATAGTATTGGTTATGGTGTTGGTGGAAGTAGAATTGGTGATGCAGTGGTAGAAGTGGTAGTGGATGGAAGAAGTGTGTTGGTGGTGGTGGAGTGGTGATGGTAGAAGTGGTGTTTGGTGATGTAGTAACTTGGTTATGGTGTTGTGAATCGAATTGGTGATGCAGTGTGGTAGAAGAGTGGTGGATGGAAGAAGGTGTTGGTGGTGTGAGTTGTGATGGTTTAAGTTGTTGATGAATGAATAGTATTTGATTGTGTTGGTGTGGAAGTATAAGTTGTGGTTGGTGTCATTGTAGAAGTGATGGTGGATGGAAGAAGTGTGTTGGTGGTGGTAGAAGTATGGTGCTGGAAGTCTTGGTGGTAGAAGTGGTGTTGGTGGAAGTGGTGGTGTTGGTGATGATAGTATTGGTTATGGTGGTGGTGTTGGTGGTGGAAGTAGAAGTGGTGTCGGTGGCAGTGGTAGAAGTGGTGTTGGTGGCAGTGGTAGAAGTGGTGGTGGATGAAAGAAGTGTGTTGGTGGTGGTAGAAGTGGTGGTGTTGGTGATGATAGTATTGGTTATGGTGTTGGTGGAAGTAGAAGTGGTGTTGGTGGCAGTGGTAGAAGTGGTGGTGGATGGAAGTGGTGGTGTTGGTGGTGGTAGAAGTATGTTGGTGGAAGTGGTGTTGGTAGAAGTGGCGGTGTTGGTGGTATAATTGGTGTTGGTGGTGGTAGTTGTGGTAGAAGTGGTTATGGTGGTAGTAATAGAAGTGGTGTTGGTGGTGGAAGTATGGTGGTACAAGTGGTGTTGGTATTAAGTGTGGTGGTGGTGGTATAATTGGTTATAGTGGTAGTAATAGAAGTGGTGTTGGAAGTTGTGTTGGTGGTAGAAGTTTTGGTGATGACGGTGGTGGTGGTAGAAGTGTGGTGGTCGTTATGGCAGAAGTGGTGATGGTGTCAGCGGTGGTAGAAGGTGTGGTGGTGGTAGGATTGGTGGTAGTGGTGGTAAACCAGGCGTTGCACTGCGGTTGCACCAAGTCAATCAATTAGCAATGCGTTGCGAAGTAAAAGTGATGCACAGACGGCACAATAAGGTTTCCACTTGTCACTGGTGCTAGTGCCATAAGTGTGGCTGTGGTGGTAGGAGTGGTGGTTTATGTGGTAAAGGTTGTGGTGGAAGAAGTGGTGGTGATATAAGTGTGTCGGTTGTGGTGGTAGAAGTGGTTATGGTGGTGGTAGTAAAATAATTAATTAGCGATGCGTTACGAAGAAAAAGTGATGCACAGACGGCACAGCAAAGTTTCCACTTGTCACTGCCAGCCTGGCAGTGCCAGGGTACTACATTTCGTCAAATTGGTCAGCGCTTAAAGCGCACATACATCAAGTTGGTCAGCGCTATGTAGTGCAAAAAGCGCAAAACTGTGCGAAAAAAAGGGAGATGAAAACAGGGATTTGAAAAAACTGCACGAAACGCGCAGTGGGGCTCAAAAAGCGTGCAAAAAATAGCGTTGCCGCGCGCGCTTTGCAGTACCCTGGTCACTTCCCCTTGTCAGTTCCACATGTTGAATTCACTTCCACACGTCCAATTACGTAGCAAGTGTCTGAGAATGTGAGAATGCATGTTGTTTCAGTCCAGACCAGGGGTAGACCAAATAGGCCAAAGGGGCTTGCTCAACCATGGCAGGAGGGGCTCTAACGAAAACGCACTGATGAACTGAACCCCATACAACCGTTTTACCAACGGGGGCCCTGACTCTGTGCTACAGTGCGTGATAATATAATCATATGATTCATCATCCCCGTTCTGACGAATGGCTCTATGGTTGAGTTCCTAGAAAGAAAAAAGAAGTTGCCGGGTTCGAATCCCCACAGGGACGATTTAGTGCTTGCGGTCGCTGTCAACCGCCATGGTAGCTTTGTCCAGGGAAAGTAGCAGCCCGTTCCCTACCGCCGTAAGACGGGGCTCCCTTAATACCACGCCCCACCAGGCGTTATCATTATTTTAAATATGATTAATCAAAGGAAGTAAACTCAGATGAGGCAAGAATCCAGATCCAGGGGTGAGCGTCTCTTAAGATTCACCATCCTGAGTAATGGCAGGTGCCGTGGGCACGGTAGCAGGTGTCTGACAAGTAGGGGCATACAACAAATGCAACAGCTGTTGAGCAGAAAAGGTATGGTGCAGAAATATATGGAGAGGACCTACCTTGGATCTTACTCTGGGCCGAGGAGTGGACCAATAGCCTTGTACAGACTTTGCGCTTCTTAGTCATCTTCCTGGAAGTACGATAAATTGATAATGCATGAGCGGGTTGGTCTTCCGGTTTCCACCCCACCCCCACCACACACCAGCCTACCCACCCACCCGCCACTCACCCGGTCACCCCCTCACCAGCTCAGCCTAGCCACCCCCCTCACCAGCCTGGCTGACCCAACCCCCACCAGCCCAGCCTACCCACCCACCCGCCACTCACCCCCTCGCTCACCAACCCAGTCTAGCCACACACCCACCAGCCTACCCAACCCCAACCCCCTCACCAGCAAAGCCTACTCAACCCCCCACCCTGCACAATGGAATGGTGATTAGAAAACCCATAAGACTGACAAGAGGTAAAATGGTCCAAAGTGGGAATTGAACTCGGGAAGGAGCCAGAAGGTAAGCATCAGAGTTTTGTATTCAAAAAGGGGGTCTGCTGGTAGCAATCAGGGATTTGATATCTTTCTAGGCTGGGCTCCTGGCAGCGATTTGGATAAGCGCCCGAGGGGTTGCCTAGAAAACCGGCAACTCGGGCGTCACTGATGGTGTCAAGTGACGCTACGAAGTCTGACCCGGCCCATGGCATGCTTACCTGCAGACGCCTTGGAGCTAGTTAGCGGAGCGCTGCGAGAGGTGGAGGTAGGGCGTCAGTCCACGGAAGGGCGAAGTTCCTGTGGGTAATTGTGTGTAAAGGATAGGTCGAGTGAGATTGACAACCTACAGACGCCTACAGATCTACAGAATGCACCGCACCGTTTGAGACTTGAGACGATCCGATGATGTGGTTGCGAGCACTAGGACCTGGACTGACAGCAATGACAGAGGAAGCGAGAAAGGGAAGCTGGAATACCAGTGGTAGATTAACTAAGGGCTGCAGAGATGAAATGGGAGTTTGGTGCAAGTGCAGGGCTTAGGGGCGGGCAATTTGAAATTTGAGGGTGGGGGGGCGAGAGGGGCCCGGCGATGGGGGCGGCGAGGGGGGCGGGGGGTGGGGCCGGATGGGGGCAAATAGGGGGTGGGGTTGGGGCGGGTGGGGGGCGGGGCGGGGGCACCCAGCCGTCGCCCATGCGAAACAAGGGCATCATTTCCCACCTCCCTCTCGCACACCACAACACAGGAAGCAACTCCAAACAACCATCTGCCCTTCAACTTGTAAGATTGAAATAAAAGAGAGAGAGAGATAACAACTCCAACATCACAAGAGCCTTCTGAATTTAACCCGACCCTTCCGTCTTCGCTTGCGATCGGGTATCATGGACGATACGGATCGGCATCATCCGGAGGGACTCTCCAAAAGAACGGTTGCTCTCACAACTGGCTACGTGGGAACCGGCTATAAAGGTTCGTGTGGGTTGGGGTGGGATAGCTGTGCATGTGGAAAGCATGTGTGTATGTGTGTGTGGTGGTGTGGGCATGTTATGGTTTTCCTAGGCGGGTGGGTGTGAGGGTGTTTAGGAGGGAGGGTGGAGAGGGTTGGGTTACCATCACCACGAGGGGCCCTCCAAAATATTGGTACGTCTCACAACTGGCTGCTTGGGAACCGGCTATAAAGGTTTGTGTGGGTTGGGGTGGGATAGCTGTGCATGTGGAAGGGATGTCTGCGTGTGTGCTTATGTGTGGGGTGGGGGAGCTTT
The DNA here is from genome assembly GCA_013435795.1 of Chlamydomonas sp. ICE-L. Lineage (NCBI taxonomy): Eukaryota > Viridiplantae > Chlorophyta > Chlorophyceae > Chlamydomonadales > Chlamydomonadaceae > Chlamydomonas > Chlamydomonas sp. ICE-L. The sequence goes on from JACBWV010000610.1 coordinate 142,154,186, forward strand.
ACATGTGCACTTGTGTGTGCTTGTGTGCATTTGTGCATGTGTGTGTGAATGTATGTGCATGCTTGCATGCATGTGTGTCTGCATGCATGTATGTGTGTGCTGGTAGTGGGGGGTGGTAGTGGGGGGGTATATGATGATTGTATCATGATCCATCAATCACTGTGTGTATGTGTCTGCTTCTATGCAGGCTCTTCCAATGACCGTTTTTGTACGCCATGAGTATTGCACAAGTTTTTGTACTTAATGAATATCACACAATGTTTTTTGTACTTAATGAGTATCACACAATGTTTTGTGTACTCCATGAGTATCACACAATACATGTATTAGTTGTATTGTTGTTGTTGTTATTGTTGCTGTTGTTGCTGTTGTTATTGTTGTTGCTGTGTTTGTAGTGGTTGTTGTTGCTGTTGCTGTTGCTGCTGTTTTTGTTGTTGCTGTTGTTGTTGCTGTTGCTGTTGTTACAGTCCAGGGTAGTGGATTTCACCAAATTTAGTTTCGCCTTCAAATCGGTACGCAGGCGGAGGAGGCGAAAACAAACTATTGCTGTTCTTTACTTTTTCGATTCGGCCGTCTGGCAACGAAGAGAAGGGCATTAAGCTACCACGAGCTACCAGCCATATTGTAGCTGAGAACCCGCGAAACGTAGCCGAGCCCAAGAAAAGCTGTGGCAGGGGACGAGTAGCTAATTAGTAGCAATTCGAGAAACTTCGGTGCGCCAATTTCTTTCAAAATAGATTCGGATTCCTTCTAAACTCACTTCGATCCTGTAGCATTGGTACAAGGTTGGAACGTAGGTACGCTGGTAGGTAGGTACGCTGGTAGGTAGGTAACGCTGGTAGGTACGCTGGTAGGTAGGTAACGTAGGTATGCTGGTAGGTAGGTAATGCTGGTAGGTATGCTGGTAGGTAGGTAACGCTGGTAGGTAGGTAACGTAGGTATGCTGGTAGGTAGGTAACGCTGGTAGGTAGGTAACGTAGGTATGCTGGTAGGTAGTAACTCTGGTAGGTAACGTAGGTATGCTGGTAGGTAGGTAACGCTGGTAGGTAGGTAACGTAGGTATGCTGGTAGGTAGGTAACGCTGGTAGGTAGGTAACGTAGGTATGCTGGTAGGTAGGTAACGCTGGTAGGTAGGTAACGTAGGTATGCTGGTAGGTAGGTAACGCTGGTAGGTAGGTAACGCTGGTAGGTAGGTAACGTAGGTATGCTGGTAGGTAGGTAACGCTGGTAGGTAGGTAACGTAGGTATGCTGGTAGGTAGGTAATGCTGGTAGGTATGCTGGTAGGTAGGTAACGTAGGTATGCTGGTAGGTAGGTAACGCTGGTAGGTAGGTAACGTAGGTATGCTGGTAGGTAGGTAACGCTGGTAGGTAGGTAACGTAGGTATGCTGGTAGGTAGGTAACGCTGGTAGGTAGGTAACGTAGGTATGCTGGTAGGTAGGTAACGCTGGTAGGTAGGTAACGTAGGTATGCTGGTAGGTAGGTAATGCTGGTAGGTATGCTGGTAGGTAGGTACGCTGGTAGGTAGGTAACGTAGGTATGCTGGTAGGTAGGTAATGCTGGTAGGTATGCTGTTAGGTAGGTAACGCTGTTAGGTAGGTAACGCTGCCCATTGGACTAGTTCCAATTTCTCCGCCAACAGCAAGTTCATGCAACTCCAATATTGGGCCGAGCATCAATCCTAGACCATGGTAGACCTTCCTTGGTGGTCGAGAGCAGCCCCCATTCGCCCCCGTTATGACTTCCAGCAGCTGCAAGCTTGTGAGGTCTATCTCCCAGTGGAGAGGCTGCACTGCGTGATACTTGTCGATGGGAAGGAAATCCATCTGCCATGGAAGCAGTGGCCATCAGGAGCGGTTTTGAAGTCGTCTGGACTTCTTGCCCTAGAATTCTCTGCGGGAAAATCGGAACTATTCGAGTAAGCAGCCGTTCCAGCCCACAATCGATTTCAGAGGATTGAAGTGGGTTAAGAAGGATTTAGATACTGATTTGGAAGGAGTTGGCGTTGCGAGATTTGTAGCTTTCGCTGTCCACAATTAAGCTGCCTTTCGCTCACTTCTCAGCTACCAAATGGGAGAAACAGCTGGTAACTGAGTGCCCTTATCTTCGTCGCCAGATGGCCGAGTCGAAAAAGTAAAGAAGAGCGATAGTTATTTTTTAGTCCCCTCCGTCCGCCTACCAAATCTTAGGCGAAACAAAATTTCGATGACATCCACTACAGGGGTAGGCGGAATAGGCTGAAGGGACTTGCCCAACAGTGACAGGAGGGGCTAAACCGAAAAGGCGCTGATTTGTATTTTGTATACAGTTTATTTATTGATTGATGTGTGTATCTGCCCCCATCCCCTCCTTGCAGGCGTATCCCCAATGCAGGCCCATCCAATGACCATATTTTGTTTGCATGATGAGTATATTACAATCCATTAATCACTTTATTAATTGTTTTAGTAATCATTTAATTAAGCTGTCTCTTAAGCAGATTATAAGCAGTTGATACAGCATTTTATTAATTGTTGTATTTATCCTTTTATTTACCAGTCTCTTAATCGTTTTATTAAGCATTTTATTAATCGTTTCATTAAGCACTTTATTACTTATTTTATTAAGTAGTTTAATAAGCAGTGTATTAATCTTTTTATTAATCCGTTTATAAATCGTTTTATTAGGCAGTTTATTAAGCAGTTTAGTAATTGTTTTATTAATCAGTTTATAAATCGTTTATTAAGCAGTTTATTAGGCAGTTCATTAAGCAGTTTATAATTAATCGTTTTATGAAGCAGTTTGTCAATCAGTTTGTTAATCAGTTTATAAAGCAGTTTATTAATCGTTGTATTTATCGTTGTATTTACCAGTCTATCGATCGTTTTATTAAGCAGTTTATTAATCGTTTCAATAAGCAGTTTATTAGTTGTTTTATTAAGCAGTTTATTAATCGTTTCAATAAGCAGTTTATTGATCGTTTCAATAAGCAGTTTATTAGTTGTTTCAATAAGCAGTTTATTAATTGTTTTATTGAGCAGTTTATTAAGTGTTTTATAAATCAGTTTATAAATCGTTATAGTAAGCAATTTATTAAGCAATTTATTATAAATCATTTTATTAAGCAGTTCGTAAATCAGTTTGTTAATCAGTTTGATAATCAGTTTGTTAATCAGTTTATTAATCAGTTTATAAAGCAGTTTATTAATCAGTTTGTGCATGTGTCTGATTCCCCCCCTGCAGGTTCATCCATTAACCGCCACCTGGGTGATGACGCAACCATTGAACAGGTAAGCACAAATAAGCATAAATAAGCATAAATAAGCATAAACAACCATATGTAACCATTTAGCAGGTAAGCATAAATAAGCATACAGAAACGTACATAACCATTGAGCAGGTAAGCATGAGGGATGGTGCAGAATGGATGGGTGCGGAGCACCCCCACTCACACTCGCACACACATACCCCCCCCCCCCCCACACACACACACACACACACACACACACACACACACACAAAACACACTCAAGCAAACACACCCACACTCACACAAAGAAATATACACACACAAACTCACTCACTCTCTCTCACACACACACACACACACACACACAATGCATGGGTAAGGCTCACCATTGAGGCATGAAGGGTGATGCAGAATGAATGAGTGCACCCCACACACACTCACACACACATAAACCCAACACATATACCTCCTTGTCTGTACACCTATCCCAATAAAAGCATTACCGTACTGTTCTCAAAATTTAACGGTCGCAAAATTTGACGTTTTGTTTTGGGGGGGGGGGGGGGGGGGGGGGGGGGGGGGGGGGGGGTGGGGGTGGGGGGGGGGGGGGGGGGGGGGGGGGGGGGGGGGGGGGGGGGTATTATAAATTGACGGTTTACATTTGACGTTTTTTTAATAGGAATATAATTTGACGTTATACATTTGACGGAACACAAAATAGTCACCCTGATACTTCCACTTCTTGAACTTGAACTTGAACCTAGTTACATAGGTTCAGCCAGAAATTTGGCTGCTCGCTGTCTTTGGTATTAAACAAAATTGTTACCAGGAAAATGTAAACGCAAACAAATCACTTGTTTCACTTCTTGTGTGTAAGGAACTAGAGAGGGCATTCTACACAGCTGAATTTGTCACAATTGCCAACCAACCTTTGTCTTTGTCTGCAAAGCCATATGTCTCCTTTTTGTGTGTAAGTTACCAGAGATGTCTTTCTACAAGGCTGGATTTGTCATCATCCCGAACCAAGCTCTGTCTAACTGTCCTTTTTGTGTTAAAGGTACTTGAAAAGCTAGTCTGCAAAAGCTAGTCTGCAAAGCTATATTTCTCCTTTTTGTGTTAAAGGTACTTCAGAAGTCTTTTTACAAGGCTAAATTTGTCACAATTGCCAACCAACTTCTGTCGTAGTCTGCAAAGCCATATTTCTCCTTGTTGTGTGTAAGGTACTGGAGATGTCTTTCAACAAGGCTGCATTTGTCACAATCCTTCACCAAACCCTGTCTAACTGTCCTAGTCTGCAAAGCTATATTTCTCCTTTTTGTGATAAGGTACTTGAGAAGTCTTTTTACAAGGCTAAATTTGTCACAATTACCAACCAACTTCTGTCTTATTCTGCAAAGCCATATTTGTCCTTTCTGTGTGTAAGGTACTAGAGATGTATTTCTACAAGGCTGGATTGTCACCATTACCAACCAATATATTCCTGAGTTCAAAAATCCATACTTTCCGTTTTGTGTTTAAGAAACTAGAGAAGGAAATCTACAAGGCTGAATTTGACACAATGAGCAACCAATCTATTCCTTAGGTTACAAATCCATATTTCGCCTTTTTGGGAACCAGAGAAGTCTTTCTTTGAAGAAGGCTAAATTGAGCCATATATAATAATAATCTAATTACTATAATAATATGTTGAGCCATATATAATAATAATCTAATAAATATAATAATATGTTGAGGCATATATAATAATAATCTAATAAATATAATAATATGTTGGCTTGGACAAGGCTAAATTAAGCCATATATAATAAGTCAATATTTCTGTCTTAGTCTGCAGAGCCATATTTATCCTTCTTGTGTGTAAAGTACTAAAGAAGTATTTCTACTAGGCTAAATTTGACAAAATTGCAACCAATATACTCCTTGGTTAATAATTCCATATTTCTTCTTCTTGTGTGAAGGAACTAGAGAAGTCTTTCTACAAGGCCGGGTTTGTCACCATTACCAAATCCACATCTCCCGTTATCGCGTGAAGGTACTAGAGAAGGCAATCTTCAAGGCCGGGTTTGTCACAATTAGTAACCAATATATTCCGTTATTGTATGAAGGTACTGGAGAAGGCAATCTACAAGGCCGGGTTCGTTACCGAGGCCAACCAAGGCTCCTTTTCAAAGCTCAAATGGACTCGTGCTTCTAGGACCGACAAGGGCGTGCATTCCCTCAATACGGTGGGTCGGTGCAACCAGTCATTTGTTTCTTACTACCCAACAGGGTGGGTGGATGGATGAGTGGGTAGCTGGGTTTGAGGATGGGTGCGTGGGTGGGAGGCAATCTATTCATAAAGGACAGACAAGAGCGTGCATTCCCTCAGTACGGTGAGTGGATGCGTCCAGTCATTTGTGTATTCGGGTGGATTAGTGGGTGGATGAATGGGTGTATGGTTGGGTGGGAGTTTGGGTGGGTTGGAGGATGAGTGCGTGCGTGGGTGGGTGGAAATCTATTTATTAAGGACAAACAAGGGTGCACATTCCCTCGATACGGTGTGTGGATGCAACCAGTCATTTGTTTCTTAATACCCAGTAGGGTGAGTGGGTAGATGGGTTTGAGGATGGGTGGGTGGATGGGTGCGTGCGTGCGTGGGTGGGAGGCAATCGATTCATAAAGGACCGACAAGGGCGTGCATTCCCTCAATACGGTGGGTGGGTGCATGGGTGGGTGGGAGTGATGCTGGTAGGAGCGTGGTGGGGCTGTAGTTCCAGTCACCGTGCACCAGCAGGCAAATGCCTATGACTTGTACAAACAAACAAATAAGCTTGGGTGCGTGGGTGGGAGAGATGCTGGTAGGAGTGGGGTGGGGCCTTAGTTCCAGTCGCCATGCACTAGCAGGCAAATGCCTATGACTTGTACAAACAAACAAATAAGGTTGGGTTGGTGGGTGGGAGTGATGCTGGTAGGACGGAGTGAGGTGGGGCCATAGCTCCAGTCGCTGTGTGCCGGTAGGCGAATGCCAATGCCTTGCTTAAAGGACTGACAAGGGCGTGCATTCCCTCAATACGGTGAGTGGATGCGTCCAGTCGTTTTTGTCTTTGGATCAATGAGTGGGTGGATGGGTGGGTGGGAGGGTGTGTGGGTTTGAAGATGGGTGGGTGGGTGGATGAGTGTGTGGATTGGTGTGTGTGTGGGTGGTAATCTATTTGTATAGGACATACAAGGGTGCACATTCCCTCGATACGGTGTGTGGATGCAACCATTCATTTATGTCTTAGGGTGGCAGAGTGGGTGGGTGGGTTTGAGGATGGGTGGGTGGGAGGGTGCGTGGGTGTGTGGCTGGTTGGCAATCTATTCATAAAGGACAGACAAGAGCGTGAATTCCGTCAATAGGATGAATGGATGCGTCCAGTCATTTGTGTATTCGGGTGGTTGGGAGGGTGGGTGGGAGGATGGATGGGTGGGTTGGAGGATGGGTGGGTGGAAATATATTTATAAAGGACATACAAGGGTGCACATTCCCTCAATATGGTGTGTTGATGCAACCAGTCATTTGTTTCTTAATACCTAGTAAGGTGAATGGATGGATGAGTGGGTAGATGGGTTTGAGGTGGGTGGGTGGATGGGTGCGTGGGTGGGAGGCAATCTATGTATAAAGGACAGACAAGGGCGTGCATTCCCTCAGTACGGTGAGTGGATGCGTCCAGTCATTTGTGTATTCGGGTGGATTAGTGGGTGGATGAATGGGTGGGTTGGAGGATGGGTGCGTGCGTGGGTGGGTGGAAATATATTTATAAAGGACATACAAGAGTTCACATTCCCTCAAAACAGTGTGTGGATGCAACCAGTTGTTTGTTTCTTAACACCCAGTAGGGTGAGTGGATGTGTGAGTGGGTAGATGGTTTGAGGATGGGTGTGGTGGTGGTTGGATGGGAGTAGTGGTTAGGAAGGGGTGGGTGGAGTAGGCTTGGATTGCGCGTAGATCGGTTGAGGAGGGGATGGGTGGGTGGTTGGATGTGTTGGTAGAATGGTTTGAGGATGGGGTGGGTAGGGGGGATTAGTGGGGGGGTGGTCGTTGGTGGCAATAATTCATGAAGGACGGACAAGGGGCGTGCATTCACCGCCCCAGTACGGTCGAGTGGATGAGTCCAGTCATTGTGTCACGGTCAGGGGTGGATTAGTGGGTTGGTGAAGGGGTGAGGTGTAGGGGGGAGGAAGGAGGGGTGGAGGGTGCGTGAGAGTGTCGGTGGAAAGCAATTTATAAAGGACATTACAAGGGTTGCCACTTCCTAGATACGGTGAGTGGAGGGGATATGCTGTCCTTAGCATTTGTTTGTGCTTACTACCCAAGTAGGGTGGGTGGATGGCGTTGCAGTGAGTAGGGTGGAAAGGAAAATCAATTTTATAAAGTGAAATTACAAGGGGGTGGCCACCTTCCCTCGAGTCCGGTGTTGTAGTTGATGCGTATAACAAGTCATTTTGTGTCGTAATAAAACAAAGAGGATGTGGGTTTGCAAGTACAAGAAAGAGAAATGGGATAGCTGTGTGCGCGTATATAGAGTGCGGTGGAAAATCAATTATAAAGGTAACAACATAACAAAACACGGGCCGATGTGCACCACTTACTCGGATACGGAGTGGATTGCGTCCAGTCATTTGTGTCTTAATACCCAATAGGGTGGGTGGATAGGTGAGTGGGTAGATGGGTGTCTGAGGAATGGGGGGTGGTGGGTATGCGTGGGTGGAAGTAGAGCCATAGATTGATACGCTAAGGGCACGCCCAAGGGTCCTTTGTATGTGCATTCCCTCAGATACACACGGATGGGGTCTTTGAAATGCAGCCAGTCATTTCAGGATTCATCAAGGAAAGATGTGGTTGTGGTCTGTGCCACACAAGCCCTTACCAAGACGCCCCCCCCATCCCACTCACCCCTAACACCCCTTCCGACAAAACCAACATCTCACCACCGTAACCAAACCATCTTCCACTGTAACTGTCCATATCATGGGCATTGGGCTGCTGGTGCATATTGACTGGTACTACGGCCCCGGCCCCACCAGCATTCCACCCACCCACGCATCCACCTACCCCTATTATTCTCTGGTTAATGTCATGGGCATTCAACTGCTGGTGCATGACAACTGCTACTACGGCCCCACCCCCACCAGTATATAAGCCCCCCCCCCAAGCCCAAACTCTGAAAATCATTGCACCAAACCGCCCCCTTTTATTTTTTGCTCAGGTCATGGGCATTCGACTGCTTGTGCATGACGACTTATTCTACGGCCCCACCCCTGCTCCTACCAGCAGCATCCCCACCCACTCACGCACCCACCCCTATTATTTTTTGTTCAGGTCATGGGTATTCGACTGCTGGTGCATGACGACTGGTACTACGGCCCCACCCCCACCAGCATGAACCCCACCCCCACCCCTGATGGGGGTGATATGGAAGGGGTTGCGCTGGGGGCTGGAGGGGCTGCTGGTGCTGATACTGGTGCTGATGGTGCTGATGCTGGTGCTGATGCTGCTGGTGCTGCTGATGCCTCTGGTGCTGCTGATGCTGCTGATGGTGGCGCTGATTGTGCTTGTGGTGGTGCTGGTGATGCTGCTAATGGTGGGCCACCAGATCCTGAGGGATTGCTACATGCTGACTTGATCAATGCACACTTGCCTCCTCACATCCAAGTCTTTGCCGTGCAGAAGGTGAGGGTCTGCATTTATGTATGTATGTATGTATGTATGTATGTATGTTGACGTATGTTTGTTCTGTTTGGAAAGGTGGCCACCCCCCAACACCCATTGTCATTTTTGAAGTATATAGCATGGGAATATTACAGGATAGAGGGGTACGAGCCCTTGTATGCCCCCCCCCCCCAGACAACAATAAAAACGACCACACACACAAACACACACTCGTGAATACACCAGCAACTGACCCCTCTCCCTACACATGCACTCAAGTCAAAAATATTCCCCCATTTTGCAACTGTAAATATACAAAATGTACATGCCCCATTCTTTCCGTAATCTTTCTTATAATTAACCCCCTCCCCCAAATCAGCTTCCCCCCAAAGGACTGCAACGATCCTGCTTCACCTACATACTGCCCCCCATCCCAGGTTGCCGCCACCCTCTCTCTCTCCCCCCGCTGCTGAAGCCCCCTATGCCCTCACACACACCTCCCAGCCATTACCCTATTGCAACCACACTCCTTTACCCACCACGCCCCATTGCCCCAGCGAGCTTGCCCTGACCGCACCCACACACACTATTTTCGTTTCATCTTTCCCCCTCTACGATTCACCTTCACTAAAGCCTGGTGGTCCGCCCTCACCCCTACAACCCCTACCATTCAAAACCACCCACCTAGCCCGACCAAACAGATCGCCCTTACTTGTTTCTGACCGCTCCCGGCCCCCTATTCCCACCCCATCCACAAACTCCCCCCCCCCACCACCAACCACACCACCACCACCGTCACTTCAAGAAACGAGACGCGAATCCCGCACGCACACTTACCAGCCCGTTAAGCCCGAAGCGCGAGGACACGGCACTGGGGCCGTTTTTCCACGTCTGTGGGGCTGTGATCGATGCGAGAAAATTGCAGGTTATTATTAGAAACCGACAAAACAAACTTCGCCGAAACGACTTGTTCCGATCACGCCAAGAAGCAAAGCCAGATTTCTTGCCGATTAGCAAAGCTACATACGTGCAGCTCATTCTGGTGACACCCGTTTGGCACTAGTATTTGAAAAAAACTTCGTCTTTACATCTGGGTCGAACCGTCTTTGCAATAACGCAAATCGCCGGGCCTCTTTAACATGCCTCGGCCGTAGCGGGTCAGCAGCACGGGCAAGAAGAAGTTGACGCTTGTTAATCTCGTTAATTTCTCTAACGGTCAGGCGGAGCCTCGCCTTTGAACGACAGCCGCAGTGTTAGCGGCCTTCTGGAATTCTAATACGCTTGTTTGGCTGCATATGAAGGCCCGAGACGGGTTTTTTTGTAGGGTAGGGTTTATCGAAGGCTTAGAGTAAGGATACGGACAGGCGCGGAAGGGCGATGGCTCGGCGGGCGGTATGTTAATCTCGACTTGCGGAGGAGTGGAAGTTGGAAGTTGCTGCAGAAACTAATTGGGCATTTGAATTTTACGCACCAAAGTCCGGCTCAGTCAAGAACGCTATTATGAGTTAAAACGCTAATCAAACCGATAGGCCAGAGGTGGGGGAGTGGGTTGGTGAAAGATATTAGTAACCCGCTATTAGCCGCGAAAGCAGCTAGCGTCTTGGCATGCCAAGCTCGCGGGAATTCCATGATATGTTACATATTGTATAGTGTATGCATGTAATAGTTTACGGCCTATTAGCCGTGTGGCACGTGGGGCCACACCTACTTTTCCACGAAGACCCCTCCCCCACCCCCACCAATCAAATACGGTGACCGCTTGCCTTTGGCCACCACCGATTTGGGCTGTACATAATGGGGACACTTGAGCCACCCCCACCCCCCCCCCCCCACCACCAAACACCCCACCACAACCCCCCCAACCCCCCCCCCACCACCCACCCCACCCAAACCCCACCAACCCCCCCCCCCCCCCCCCCCATTCCACCACACAACACCACAAACCAGTATCGCCCCCTCCCCCTTCCCTCCCGTTGGCCACACCTGTTTTGGGCTGGGTTTCAAAACGGTTTTTTCTGCAGTGCATGCAACTTAAAACATTGACGGACGCATATCCCTTGCGATGGTCTCTCTTGTGCCACCCAAAGCACACAAACACCACCGTTCCCCCCCCCCCCCCCCCCCCCCCCACCCCCCCCCCCCCCCCCCCCCCCCCCCCAGTTATCTCCACCCCCACCCCCGCACACAAACATACTCCCTTACTCTTCCTGACATATTTCCTGACTCCATACCTTCCCCCACCCAAGCCATCCCACCAGCCCCCACCCTCTCCCCACTCTCATCCCTCCCCTCCCTCCTACAAGCACCCACCAGCACACACATACTCCATATCTGCCTCCCTCCAATAAGCTGTGGGCTTTGCCATAGCTGAAAGGCAAACGGGACGAAGAGCATCGACAACGTTTGCGCATCACCCGACTCCGCTAAAAGCATCGGACCTGCTTCCCTGCCACCTCAGCTATGATCGATAGTCGACCCCACTGAAAAAGCCGAACCTGCGCAATCGCAACTGTACATAAGTAAAGCTTCTTCTTAGCGAGCATGTATTCAGTTCGGCCGAAGAACAATCCTGTTCACCGCAACTGCTCCCGAAGTCAACTCGATCTGAGACTTGGAAACATCGCTAGGTTCATCCATTCAACTTTGCCGCGTGCTCGCTATAGCACAATGCACAGCGACGACATGTTTATCGATGCAGTGCCGCAGTGGGAAGAAGTTGCAGTCAAGTTGCTGATTTGAGATGTTCGGTCAAGTTAGGGCGAGAATTCTCAGCGAGATTTTTCATTCGGTCAACTTTGATGCGTACTTGCTAAGGCACAATGCGGAGCGACACGTTTCTCAATGCAGTGGGAAGAATTTGCAGTCAAGTTAGTGACATGGGATGGATGCGATTCGGACATTTCTGACAGGTCAGCTGACTCACCAAGTCACCTCCCGTTGTGCGCAGCGACAGGTCTCTTGACGCAAGGGAAAGGTCTTGCAGAGATGCAGGGGGAAAAGCTTGTAGGAAGACGAACTGTAGCGCTACCGAAATCAGGTGGATGAACTCAGGCGGGAAAAGGAGAAATCGGGCGGGATGCACAACAGGTAGAATACGCAGGAGGCGAAGGTTGCTTAGAGCTGAATTCGCAGGAGGCCAATCAGGCAGAAGTTGAAGCAGGAGGGATTAAAAGCGTGAATTGGCTGAGCGGGAATTGGCTGGGCGGGAATTGGCTGGGCGGGAAGTCGGTTGCGCGATGACACCACCACGACCACCACGACCACGACCATGATTTCTTTATATATATAGATGTATGTATGTTACAGTCCAGGGGTAGGCCAAAGAGGCTAAAAGGACTTTCTCTACTGTGGTAGGAAGGGCTTCAAAAGGAAAAGCACTGATGAACCCCAAACACACTGCACATGATACATAGACTAAAAGTGTCACTATCCCCACCTACTGTTGCCAGAGGGCCTGTTAATACTGGCCAGGGAAACAGCCACCACCCACCCATCACCACTACAATCCGCATGGTGTGACCCATCCACTCACCCACCCACTCACCCACCCACTCATCACAACTACGATCTGCACAGTGTGGCCCAATAACCCACCCACCCACCCACCCACTCGCCCACCCAAACATCACAACTATGTCATGCAGGTCAACAAGCGCTTCAAAGCTTGACACATGGCGGGGTCAAGAGACTGTCAATGCCGAAGAGGGAGACAGCCACTACCCACCCACCCACCACCCACTTAGCGTAACAAAATAAACTGCCCACCCGCTTTGTGCTACCCATCGCCTTCTCCCACTCACCCACCCACTCACCCATCCACTCATCACAACTACGATCAGCACAGTGTGGCCCAATAACCCACCCACCCACCCACCCGTCACAACTATGATGTGCAGGTCAACAAGCGATTCAACGCTCGACACATGGCAGGGTCTAGGGACTACGAGTACTACTTGCCAGCAAGCATGCTAGAACTGCCTGCAGACCCAAACACACTACCCATCGCTTCCACCCACCCACCCATCACAACCACGGTGTGCAGGTCAACAAGCGCTTCACCGCACGACACATGGCGGGGCCCAGAGACTACGAGTACTACTTGCCAGCAAGTATGCTAGTCTTGAATGCGATACTTTCCATTCTGACCAGAGAGACAGCCACCACCCACTTCGCGAAAAAACACAGGAACAAGCACTACCCAGCCACCCACCACCCACTTAGCGAAAAAACACAGGAACAAGCACTACCCACCCACCAACCACCCACTTCGCGGGAAAACACAGGAACAAGCACTACCCACCCACCAACCACCCACTTTGCGGAAAAACACAGGAACAAGCACTACCCACCCACCAACCACCCACTTCGCGGAAAAACACAGGAACAAGCACTACCCACCCACTTAGCGAAAAAATGCACTAACCTCCAGCTGTATGCCACCCATTGCGTCCACCCACCCACCCGTCACAACTATGATGCGCAGGTCAACAAGCGCTTCAACGCTCGACACATGGCGGGGTCCAGGGACTACGAGTACTACTTGCCAGCAAGCATGCTAGAGCTGTCTGCAGAGCTGAACAGTGCGGAAGACAATGAGAAAATGGCCAAGTTCAGAACAGCGATCCAAACTTTCGTGGGCAACCATCCCTTTCACAACTACACCAAGATGAGGTGATTGAGCTAGGGATCGTGTGTGGTGGTGTGTGGTGTGTGTATGGGTGGTGGTGGTGGTGGTGGGTGTGTGTGTGGTGGGGTGTTTGTCTGCTTTTGCATTATTTTGTATGAAGCAATACATTTTTTCTTCTTGAACCTGCCATCAGAGGTAAGCAGTGCTGCAGATATTGAGAAAATGAGGTGATTGAGCTAGGGAGCGTGCATTTACTTTCACATTATTATGTATGAAACAACACGTGTTTTCATTTTGAAGGTGACATCAGAGGAGAACAGTGCATTAGGTAATGAGAAGGATGGCACAGTTCAGGACAGCCCTCCAAACTTTCGTGGGCAACCATCCCTTTCACAACTACACCAAGATGAGGTGACACAGCTGGGGATCGTGCATTTCAATCTTCATCCATTCAAATCCATTCAAATCCATTCAAATCTAATCAAATCCATTCAAATCCATTCATTGTTTCTGTTTGTCAAAATGTAGTATACTTTTTACAGATGAGACATAGTGATATATACACATGTATACTATACTATATATATATATATATATATACTATACTATGTCACTGTGACATGTCACTATGACATTGTATACTTTTTCCAGATGAGACATTATATTTTGTTTATTTCAAATTGTACGTTTTTTATTTTGTATATATTTTTTTTTTTCTTTTTCTTTTTTTAAATCGGCCATTAGAGCTGAATGTATGCATGTTACAGTCCAGGGGTAGGCCAAATAGGCTGAAGGGACTTGCCCAACCGTATAGGAAGGGCTGTTGGGTCTGTTAGGGAATTGGAAGATGGTACAGTCCAGAACAGTGCTCCAATACTGTTATAGGCAACCATCCCTTTCACAATAAAAAAGGTAATGCTAACGCCTGGTGGGGCGTGGTGTTAAGGGAGCCCGTCGTACGCGGGTGGAGAGGGGTCTCCTACCTCAACTGGACAAGCTACCATCGCGGTTGACGACGACCTGCAACGCCAAGAGCGACCGAAGGGGAGTCAAACCCCCGACTCTTCATCCTCAAGCGATTTGGTCTACCACATGTGTGTATGTGTGCGTTAAAAAAGTACCAAAGCGTTTCATGTGTATAACCAGTAATATACTATGTAGGAATACAGGTACTACCCATCTGCGCACTAGACCACTAGACCACTAGACCAGTGCATATCACTGAAAGGGGCTCCCTTCCACAACTACACCAAGATGAGGTGATCAAGCTAGGGATTGTGTACTGCACTGAGCTGTGCATCGTTTTATTTTTTTAAGCAGTACTTTGTTTTGCAATGGCTGTGAGCTCCTCCCTACGCTACAACACAGTGAAAAAGGAGCACCTCAACATTTGCTGTATTAACAATCACAACAACTTCCATGCAACCTGAACCCAAGCTTGACCACATCCCTACCCAGGGCCCATGCTCTGACTGTGAGCTCTTCACAATGATACAACACATTGGAGGGGGTGCGCATCAACATTTGCTGTATTAACAAGTCACAACAACTTCCATGCAACCTGAACCCAAGCTTGACCACAACCATACCCAGGGCCCATGCTCTGACTGTGAGCTCTTCACAATGATACAACACATTGGAGGGGGTGCGCATCAACATTTGCTGTTTTAACAAATCACAACAGCTTCCATGCAACCTGAAGCCAAGCTTGACCACAACCATACCCAGGGCCCATGCTATGACTGTGAGCTCTTCACAATGATGCAACACATTGGAGGGGGTGCGCATCAACATTTGCTGTATTAACAAGTCACAACAACTTCCATGCAACCTGAACCCAAGCTTGACCACAACCATGACCAGGGCCAATGCAATCGCTGTGAGCTCTTCACAACAATGCAACGCTTTGAAGGGGGGGGGGGGGGGGGGGGGGGGGGGGGCATCAAAATGTGTTGTATTAACAAGTAACACCAACTTCCATGCAACCCCAACCCTTCGTATGCAGTTGTAATTTTGTCTCTAAATGATCAGGGCACATGCAATGGCTGTGAGCTCCTCCCCATGCTACAACACATTGAATGGGGGTGCGCATCAACATTTGATGTACTAACAAGTCACAACAACTTTCATGCAACCTCAACCCTTCGTACTCATACTATCTGTGTCTCCATATCATCAGGGCACATGGAATGGCTGTGAGCTCCTCCCAACGATACAACGCCTTGAAGAAGGAAAAAATCGACGCTGCAAAGGCTGCTGGGAAGACCTGGGATGAATGGGGCACTGAAGTGTCCCCCGATGAGGTGCGTGCGGCTCTAAAGGAGGAAGCCAAAGTACTAGCGGAGGAAGCCAAGCCACAAGCGGAGGAAGCCAAGCCAGAAGACGAGGAAGCCAAGCCACAAGCAGAGGAGGCCAAGCCACCTGTGGAGGAAGCCAAGCCACAAGTGGAGGTAAGTCTGCCAGATGTGTAATTGCGAGCAACTCATATGACTTACTGTCTGGCTGGATGGCTGACTGATTGGCTGACTGACTGACTGGCTGGATGGCTGACTGATTGGCTGACTGACTGACTGACTGACTGACTGACTAACTGACTGACTGACTGACTGACTGACTGACTGACTGACTGACTGACTGACTGGATGGCTGACTGACTGACTGGCTGACTGATTGGCTGATAGACTGACTGACAGGCTGGCTGGCTGACTGACTGACTGACTGACTGACTGACTGACTGACTGGATGGCTGACTGACTGACTGGCTGACTTGATGGCTGACTGACTGACTGACAGGCTGACTGACTGACTGACTGGCTGGCTGACTGACTCACTGACTCACTGACTCACTGACTGACTCACTGACTCACTCAATGACTCACTGACTCACTGGATGGCTGACTGACTCACTGACTGACTGACTGGATAGCTGACTGACTGACTGGCTGACTGATTGGCTGACAGACTGACTGACAGGCTGGCTGGCTGACTGACTGACTGACTGACTGACTGACTGACTGACTGACTGACTGACTGACTGACTGACTGATTAACTGACTTACTGACTGGCTGACTGGCTGACTGACTGGCTGACTGGCTGACTGACAGACTAACTTACTGACTGACTGATTAACTGACTGATTAACTGACTGGATGACTGGCTGACTGACTGACAGACTGAGTAACTGACTGACTGACTGATTAACTGACTTACTGACTGGCTGACTGACTGACTGACTGAGTAACTGACTAACTGACTGACTGAGTAACTGACTGACTGACTGACTGATTAACTGACTGGCTGACTGACTGGCTGACTGACTGACTGAGTAACTGACTGACCGACTGACTCACTCACTCACTCACTCACTCACTCACTCACTCACTCACTCACTCACTCACTCACTCACTCACTGACTGAGTAACTGACTGACTGACTGACTGACTGACTGACTGACTGAACTGACCTGACGGACTGAGTAAACTGACTGACTGGACTGACTGAGTGACATGACTGACTGAGTAATTGAGACTGACTGACTGACTGACTGATGCTGACTGATGATGACTGACTGACTGGTAACGACTGAGTACTGACTGATCTGATGAACTGACTGACTGACTGACGGATGACGGACTGATGAGTCAATGACTGGACCTGACTGACTGACTGGAAGACGGACTGATGACTGGACGACTGACTTGAAGTAAACTGACGTGAGTAACTGACTGACTGACTGAGGAACTGACTGACTGAGGAACTGACTGACTGAGGAACTGACTGACTGGCTGACTGACTGACTGACTGACTGGCCGGCTGGCTGACTGAATGACTGAATAACTGACCAGGACTCCAATCAGGCGGAAGAGCAGAAGGTGGAGCAAGGGGGGGCTAAGAGGAGCGCAGATGCCGAGATGAGGAATCCAAAGGGCAACAAGAAGAAGAAGGGAGACGAGTCGGAAGAGGATGAAGATGATGAAGAGGTTGGTACTTAGAACTTCAACTTGAACTTGGTGTAGGGGAGTGCGGGTGGGGGGATAGGGGGGGAAGGGGTGAGGGGGGGGGGGGGGGGGATGAAGACGATTGAAGAGGTCAGTCTGGGGGGGGGGGGGGGGGGGGGGGGGGGGGGGGGGGGAGGGGGATGAAGAGGGTGAAGAACTCGGGTTCACTTTGTCTTGATGTTAGGTTGCACTCACACTGCTTGCTCACTGTGCTCACTGTTCAACCCCCTTTGACATTCAACATACTGTCATGAAATGTCAGGGCTCTCGTTACATGTCAAGGACAGGTGGCTAGATGTCAAGGACAGGTGGCTAGATGTCAAGGACAGGTGGCTAGATGTCAAGGACAGGTGGCTAGATGTCAAGGACAGGTGGCTAGATGTCAAGGACAGGTGGCTAGATGTCAAGGACAGGTGGCTAGATGTCAAAGACAGGTGGCTAGATGTCAAGGACAGGTGGCTAGATGTCAAGGACAGGTGGCTAGATGTCAAGGACAGGTGGCTAGATGCCAAGGACAGGTGGCTAGATTTCAAGGACAGGTGGCTAGATGTTAGGCTGCACTCACACTGCTTGCTTACTGTGCTTACTGTTCAACCCTTTGACATCCAACATTCTCCCATAACATGACAGGGACAGGTGGCTTGGCTTGATGTTAGGTGGAACTCACACTGCTTGCTTTGACATTCAACATACTTGCATGACATGTCTGGGCGGAGAGCTTGACGGCGATGATGGTACTGGTTAGTGGGTGATGGGTGTGGGTAGGTGGTGGTGGGTGTGGGTGGGTGTTAGTGGGTGGGAGAAGATTGGCTGGGCCCCTTAACCTCATGCCTCGGCATAAGCCGTAACATTAATTTATTATTTACTCATGTCATGTCAGGGCGGAGAGCTGGACGATGAGGAGGAGGAGGAAGAGATAGAGGCTTCTGATGTTGGCGCTGATGGCAAGCCCATTGCAACCGCTGTTCGCCGGTCTCGCTTCCTGCTGGCATGGACGGACACCCCGAGTGGTGGCAAGGAGCCCATTAGCAAGACGTACTACCGCAATATGCTTCGTTCATCGCATTTGACCCAGAACCACTGGTGGAAGGTCAGTCCTGGGTGTGTGGGGGGGGGGGCGGGGGGAGGGGGGGGGGGAGAGTAGTGGAGGTGGAGGGTAATGGTGCTAGTGGTAGTGGTGGAGGTGTGTGGTAAGGGGGGGGAGGTGGAGGTGTGTGTAGTGGTGCTAGTGTGTGAAAGTTTACCATTACCACTAGTGGAAGGTTAGTCCTGGTGGTGGGGGTATGGGGGGGTAGTAGAGGTGTTTGTGTGTGTGTGTGCGGGGGGGGGGAGGGGGGGGGGGGGGGGGGGGGGATGGGAAGGAGGAGGAGGGGAGGGAGGGAAGGGGAGGGAGGGGCGGGAGGAGGGGCGGGGGGGGAGGGGAGAGGAGGGGAAGCAGGGAGGGGGCGGAAGAGGAGGGGAAAGGGGGGAGGAGTGGGGTGGAGGGAGGGACGAGGGTAGGGAGTGGGAGGGTGGAGGGATTAGTGAGGTGATTGTAGTGGTGTAGTGGAGTGGTGAGTTAGTAGTTTTTGGTAAGTGAGAGTGATAGTGATGCTCGTGGTAGTGTTGAAGGTGGGGGAGGGGATGGTAGTGGTGGTTGAAGTGGTGGAGGTGGTGATTGTGTTGGCGCTGATGGCAAGCCCATTGCAACAGCTGTATGTTGGTCTCGCTTTTTGCTGGCATGGACGGTTGGTCGAGTGGTGGCAAGCCCATTGCAACAGCTGTATGTTGGTCTCGCTTTTTGCTGGCATGGACGGTTGGTCGATTGGTGGCAAGCCCATTGCAACAGCTGTATGTTGGTCTCGCTTTTTGCTGGCATGGACGGTTGGTCGAGTGGTGGCAAGCCCATTGCAACAGCTGTATGTCGATCTCGCGTTGTGCTGGCATGGACGGTTAGTCGTGTGGTGGCAAGCCCATTGCAACAGCTGTATGTCGATCTCGCGCTGTGCTGGCATGGACCGTTAGTCGTGTGGTGGCAAGCCCATTGCAACAGCTGTATGTCGATCTCGCGTTGTGCTGGCATGGATGGTTAGTCGTGTGGGTAATGGTAGTGGTGGAGGTGTGGGGGGGGGGGGGGGGGGGAGGGTAGTGGTGTGTGTGTGTATGTGTGTGGGTGTGTGTTGGTTGGGGTGTAGTGGTGTTTGTGTGTGGTAGTAGTGGTTGTGGACTTTGACCCAGAACCACTAGTGCAAGGTTAGTGATTGGGATAGTGCATCCCTCTCACACCTTCACTGCAAGTTTGAGGCATTTTAGTACCATTTTATTTGGCTTAGAAGGGTGCAATTAGGGTGATAATGGTCCAGCAGGGGTGCAGAAAAGGGTGCTGAAGACCCCCTAAAATTGTAGTGCTGTACCTTATGCCATTACTCACACCCACATCCCCCTCACGACCACACCTTGTGCTAACACGCACACCCACATCCCTCTCACACCTATACCTTGCATTGCTACCCACACACACATCCCTCTCACACTTACACCTGATGCCATCACTCACACCCACTTCCCAACCACACCTAAACCCTTGTACTTCAGGCGGTACACCCTGCATCAGGATCCAGGTGTCCGGTACAAGTTTCATGATCCACCACATTCGTCACATGATCGGAACAGCGGTGCGTTTCTTTTTTGCAGACGTACATACTACGACTATGTTTACTGCTTTTACATTGATTTTGTTATTGGCAGCCTTCATACTACAATTTGTTATTGCACATGATCGGAACAGCTGTGCGTTTTATTTTTGCAGGCGTACATACCACGACTATGTTTATTGATTTTATTATTGGCAGCCTTCATACTACAATTTGTTATTGTACATGATCGGAACAGCGGTACGTTTATTTTGAATTGATTTTGTTATCGGCGGCCGTACATGCTACGACTGTTTTTATTGTATTTTATCAGAGGGGGGGGGGGCAAAAAAAAGAAAATACACCATCACAAAAAAGTGTGGAGGCACCCTTCTGCAGACCCCCCCCCCCCCCCCCCCCCCCCCCACTCGCATGATCGGAACAGCGGTATGTTTATTTTGTATTAATTTTTTTATTGATGATGATGATGAGCTGTACACACTATGATTGTTTGTATTGCATTTATGGCATTATATATCGATTTGGTTGTTTAACAGTCGTACATAATACGACTGTTTTTATTGCATTTTATATTATTTTTGTTATTGGCAGCCATACATACTATAACTTTTTTTATTGCATTTTATATCGGTTTGGTTATTCAATAGCTGGAAAAACTACGACGGTTGTTTTGTATTTTATGTTTATTTTTTTATTGGCAGACGTGCATACTAAACGCGTTTTTTTATGTGTTTTTATATAATTTTATGTATTCTTTTATCAATGTGCTTATTCAATAGCCGTAGACACTAGGACTGTTTTTATTGCATTTTATATTGATTTTGGTTGTTCAAAAGCCGGAGATACTAAAACTGTTTTTATTACACAGATTACTTGTTTTTGTCATATCATCTGAGCCCCCCAAACCCTAGAACCTAACCCCAATGACAATATCCCTGCACAGTTGGCATCTGCCTTAGACCCCATACATGCTGAGCTCTCCACACCCTAGACCCTAAGCTGCAATGACTATCGTAAAGTATCGTGAAAGTAGACTTAAATACATGATATACAACGATGTACCACAATATTTAAGGCTATTTGCATGATATTCCACGATATACCATGGTATACCACAACATGCAAGGGTATTTGCACGATATACCACGATGTACCACAATATTCAAGGCTATTTGCACTATATAGCACGATATTGCAGGATATCCCTGCACAACCTGGGCCCTAAGCCGTAGCAAAGATTCCAATTGCACTTTTGGCCATAATCTGCACTGATTCTATCCCACTACATGTAGCATCTGCCCTAGGCCTCATATCTCGTGTATGTATGTGTATGGATGGATGGATGGATGGATGAATGGATGGATGGATGGATGTTACAGTCCAGGGGTAGGCCAAATAGGCTAAAGGGACTTGCCCAACCATGATAGGAAGGGCTGAAAAAGAAAAAGCACTGATGAACTGAACCCCAAACAATCATTTCACCGACGGAGACCCTGAGTTCGTGCTACAGTGATAATTTGATTCTACAATATTTGCCACTACCACTAGGTGAACTGGTCCCCAACGAATCGTTTCTCATCAACTCTTGACAGCTTCCCTCCAAGCCCCCGCCCGTATCTCCCTGCCTTGGCCGTCCCCCCCCACTCGGGCGCTGTTTTTTGGGCGCTGTTTTCAGGCGCTGTTTTTCGGGCGCTGTTTTCGGGCGCTGTTTTTTTGGCGCTGTTTTCGGGCGCTGTTTTTTGGGCGCTGTTTTCGGGCGCTGTTTTTTGTACAGGGTCCCACTTCTTGGGGTGAAAAGTCTAAATAACAAATGCAAACCTGCCCTGCTTCTAGCCCTTCACAGGTAGCATCTACCCTAGGCCTCATATCTGCTGAGCTCCCCACACCCTAGATCCTAACCTGCAAAGACTATATCCCTGCACACCGTGGGCCCTGGGCCACAGCAAAAATCATTATTTGCACTTTTGGACCTGACCTGCCCTGCTTCTATCCCTTCACAGGTTGCAGCTGCTCTAGGCCTCATTTATCCCGAGCTCCCCACACCCTAGACCCTAACCTGCAATGACTATATTGTAAAGTATCATGAAAGTAGCCTTGAAAACACGATATTGCACGATATACCACAATATTCAAGGCTATTTGCATGATATACCACGATGTACCACGGTATACCACAACATCCAAGGCAATTTGCACAATATACCACGATGTACCACAATATCCCACAATATTCAAGGCTATTTGCACGATATCCCACGAGATTGCACGTTATCCCACAATATTCAAGGCTATTTGCACGATATCCCATGATATTGCCCTGCTTATATCCCTTCACAGGTAGCATCTGCCCTAGGCCTCATTTCTCCTGAGCTCCCCACACCCTAGATCCTAATCTGCAAATACTACATCCCTGCACACCGGGGGCCCTGAGCCAAAGCAAATGTTCCTTTTGCACTTTTGGCCCTAAGCTGCCCTGCTTCTATCCCACCACAGGTAGCATCTGCCCTAGGCCTCATTTCTCCTGAGCTTTTGAAAGCTTCCCTCCAAGCCCCTGCGCGCATCACCTTGCCTAGGGCACCCCCCCACACGCTGATGCTTGCTGCGTGCCACTTCCATCCCTTCCCTTTCCAGAACCATGGTACGATCTAGTTTGAGTGGGTGGTATGTTTGAGTGGGTGGGTGGTCCGTTTGTACCCCCCCCCACCCACCCACACACACACACACACACACCCACACACACACACACACACACACACACACACGCTGATGCTTGCTGTGTGCCACTTCCATCCCTTCCCTTTCCAGAACCATGGTACGATCTAGTTTGAGTGGGTGGTATGTTTGAGTGGGTGGGTGGTCCGTTTGTACCCCCCCCCCCCCCCCCCCCCCCCCCACACACACACACACACACACACACACACACAAACACACGCTGATGCTTGTTGCGTGCCGCTTCCATCCCTACACTTTTCAGAACCACGGTACGATCTAGGTTGAGTGGGTGCGTGGTACATTTGTACCCCCTCACCCACCACCCACCCACCCACCCACCCACCCACCCCCACACACACAAACACAACGTGGTGTTGGCTGCGTGCCGCTTCCATCCCTTCCCTTTTCACGGTACGATCTAGGTTGAGTGGGTGCGTGGTACATTTGTACCCCCTCACCCCCCCCCACACACACACCCACACACACACACACAAACACAATGTGATGTTGGCTGCGTGCCGCTTCCATCCCTTCCCTTTTCACGGTACGATTTAGTTTGGGTGGGTGGTATGTTTGAGTGGGATGATGGTACGTTTGCACCCCCTACAAAGTGATGTTGACTGTATGCCTCTGCCATCCCTTACCTTTTCAGAACCTGAGTTCGATGGAGTTTTTTTTTTTTTAGGAGATTGTTTTATAAAAATAAAATTACTAAATAATTAGTTCTAAAACACTACATATACATAGAAGAATGGGGCTATGTTAAAGAAGCAAGATGACTAAACAACTAAAATAACTAGAAAAACAACTAGCAACCTATACAACTACTTTAAAAATTAATGATCTGTATTCACAGGAGGCGACAGCGGACTGGCAAGCATCACTGGAGAGCTCAATCATCCTCATCATAATCATAATCACTAAAAAATAACCGATCATTGTGTATATGCACGCACAGGAGGCGACAGCGGACTGGCAAGCATCACTGGAGACAAGCTGCATCTGAAAGAGGGGGCTATGGTGAAGAAGGAGGAATTTAGGAAGAAGGTACTGAGGGTCATACAATTGTTGTTGGGTGTTACAATTGGGTTGTTGTTGAGGGCATGGATGTAATTAGGTTTATTTATTTTTATTTGGGAGGGTGTGGGTGGGTGGGTGGGTGGGGTCTTGGCAGAGGTTGAGAGGGGCTTTCAGTGAGAAGGGATTTAATCAGGTTTATTTATTTTTATTTGGGAGGGTGTGGGTGGGTGGGTGGGGTGGGTGGGTGGGGTCTTGGCAGAGGTTGAGAGGGGCTTTCAGTGAGAAGGGGCTTACATTGGGTTTATTTATTTTTATTTGGGAGGGTGTGGGTGGGTGGGTGGGTGGGTGGGGTGGGTGGGTGGGTGGGGTCTTGGCAGATGTCGAGAGGGGCTTTTAGTGAGAAGGGGCTTACATTGGGTTTATTTATTTGTGTCGGTGATTGTGGGTGGGGTGGGTGGGTGAGTGGGGGGAAAGGTTGAGAGGGTCTTTTAGTGAGAAGGGGCTTACATTGGTTCGCTTGTTATTTGATCACTCATGAGAGGGACTGCACCTGAAGGAAGGAGGGAAGGGGGGGGGGGGGAGAGGGGATATGGGAAAGAATAAGGAATTTAGGAAGAAAGTAGAAGAAAGCCAATCAAGATATATACTAAGCCAATCAAGATATATACTAAGCCAATCAAGATATATACTAAGCCAAGCAAGATGTATACTAAGCCAATCAAGATATATACTAAGCCAATCAAGACATATAATAAGCCAATCAAGACATATAATAAGCCAATCAAGACATATAATAAGCCAATCAAGACATATAATAAGCCAATCAAGACATATAACAAGCCAATCAAGACATATAATAAGCCAATCAAGACATATAATAAGCCAAGCAAGATATGTAATCAGCCAAGCAAGATATATAATCAGCCAAGCAAGATACATAATCAGCCAAGCAAGATATATAATCAGCCAAGCAAGATATATAATCAGCCAAGCAAGATATGTAATCAGCCAAGCAATATAGATAATCGGCCAAGTAATATATATAATCAACCAAGCAAGATATATAATCAGCCAAGCAAGATATATAATAAGCCAAGCAAGATATATAATAAGCCAAGCAAGATATATAATCAGCCAAGCAAAATATATGATAAGCCAAGCAAGATGTACCGTAACCCATCAAGAAATATAATAAGCCAAGCAATAAAGGCGTAACAAGTGAATGATATCCCCCCACACACCCTCCTAGCTTGTGTTGCTTGCCTTGCAACAGCTCGTGGAACTCAATAATTGGAAACAGCAGTGGAAATCTGTTATTTACAGTACCCAGTCAAAATATATAATAAGCTAAGCAATATATACCGTTACCCATCAATATGTATAATAAGCCAAGCAATAAAGGTGCAATAATTCAATGACATTCTTCCTCCCCTACCTGCCAGGTGGTGTTGCCTGCCTTGCAACAGCTAGTGGGACTCACTAATCAAGAACTACAGTCACACGTTACTGCCCATTAAGCCTAAGCAGTCATGATATCCCTCCTCCCCTACCTGCCAGGTGGTGTTGCCTGCCTTCCAACAGCTCCTTGAGCTCCCTGATTGGGAGGAGTAGAATCTGTTATTTACTGTTTCCCATCAAGATATATAATAAGCCAAGCAATACCGCCGTGATAATTCAATATCCTTCCTCCCCTACCTGTCAGGTGGTGTTGCCTGCCTTGCAACAGCTAGTGGGACTCACTAATCAAGAACTACAGTCACACGTTACTGCCCATTAAGCCT
The DNA here is from genome assembly GCA_013435795.1 of Chlamydomonas sp. ICE-L. NCBI lineage: Eukaryota > Viridiplantae > Chlorophyta > Chlorophyceae > Chlamydomonadales > Chlamydomonadaceae > Chlamydomonas > Chlamydomonas sp. ICE-L. The sequence continues at coordinate 142,179,857 of JACBWV010000610.1, forward strand.
AAGTAGTCATGATATCCCTCCTCCCCTACCAGTCAGCTGGTGTTGCCTGCCTTGCAACAGCTAGTGGGACTCACTAATCAAGAACTACAGTCACACGTTACTGCCCATTAAGCCTAAGTAGTCATGATATCCCTCCTCCCCTACCAGTCAGCTGGTGTTGCCTGCCTTGCAACAGCTAGTGGAACTCACTAATCAAGAACTACAGTCACACGTTACTGCCCATTAAGCCTAAGTAGTCATGATATCCCTCCTCCCCTACCTGCCAGGTGGTGTTGCCTACCTTGCAACACTGAGTGGGACTCACTAATCAAGAACTACAGTCACACATTACTGCCCATTAAGCCTAAGTAGTCATGATATCCCTCCTCCCCTACCTGCCAGGTGGTGTTGCCTGCCTTGCAACAGCTAGTGGAACTCACTAATCAAGAACTACAGTCACACGTTACTGCCCATTAAGCCTAAGTAGTCATGATATCCCTCCTCCCCTACCAGTCAGCTGGTGTTGCCTGCCTTGCAACAGCTAGTGGGACTCACTAATCAAGAACTACAGTCACACGTTACTGCCCATTAAGCCTAAGTAGTCATGATATCCCTCCTCCCCTACCTGTCAGGTGGTGTTGCCTGCCTTGCAACAGCTAGTGGAACTCACTAATCAAGAACTACAGTCACACGTTACTGCCCATTAAGCCTAAGTAGTCATGATGTCCCTCCTCCCCTGCCTGCCAGGTGGTGTTGCCTGCCTTGCAACAGCTAGTGGGACTCACTAATCAAGAACTACAGTCACACTTTACTGCCCATTAAGCCTAAGTAGTCATGATATCCCTCCTCCCCTGCCTGCCAGGTGGTGTTGCCTACCTTGCAACAGCTAGTGGAACTCACTAATCAAGAACTACAGTCACACGTTACTGCCCATTAAGCCTAAGTAGTCATGATATCCCTCCTCCCCTGCCTGTCAGGTGGTGTTGCCTGCCTTGCAACAGCTAGTGGGACTCACTAATCAAGAACTACAGTCACACGCTACTGCCCATTAAGCCTAAGTAGTCATGATATCCCTCCTCCCCTAACTGCCAGGTGGTGTTGCCTGCCTTGCAACAGCTCCTTGAGCTCCCTGATTGGGAGGAGTAGAATCTGTTATTTACCGTATCCCATCAAGATATATAATAAGCCAAGCAATACCGCCGTGATAATTCAATATCCTTCCTCCCCTACCTGTCAGGTGGTGTTGCCTGCCTTGCAACAGCTCGTTGAGCTCCCTGATTGGGCGGAGTGGAAAGCTACGGCCCAAAAGAACTTCCCCTACCCGGAGGAAAAGGTGCGCTACTTAAATGCCGCCTACAAGTAACTTAACAAAAAATGAAATCGTGTTGTTTTCGCTTTAGCCCCCTCTGGACCCCTCAGGGGCTGAAGCCCTAAGTTCCCCCCGTGTCTCTGTCCGCCGTCTGCTGTCTGTCCGATGTCTGTCTATCTGTCCGACAGATGTCTAGGCGTTTGAACGATTCCGACTACCTCCGCACCCAAACATGTTGCTCATAGTTGGAGTGCGCATGACTAGAGATATCAGCATCCCAGCGGTCAAGATCCTTCGCAAAAGTTGTTCAATGCTTGTAGCTCTATTCGGCTACGAGTAGCTATTTTCTCCACTACTTTCAAAACTCCCTGCCGGTGACTGCTAAAGCGTTTTTCCGTGTCGGGTGCTCATAATGACATGGAAAATGGCTGAAGTCATAGCCATGGATCGTGCAATTGCAGCCCCTTTCTCAGAATAAATAAATCGCCGGTGACTGCAAAAGCGTTGTCCTGTGTCGCTTACAAAACGCTCTTAGAACTTGTATAGAATCAGTGCAAAGCTACTGCCCAAAAGAAATTCCCCTACCCAGAGGAAAAGGTACGCTACTGTATGGTTTCGTCAAAACCAATATGCCGCCTAAAAGTAACTCTACGAAAGAGAACAATTTGTTATTGTCTAGAATCAGTGCAAAGCTACTGCCCAAAAGAACTTCCCCTACCCTACCCCTGGACTGTAATATACATACATACATACATACATACATACATATATACATACAAGGTAGAAACTAATGCGTAGCTAGTGCAGCAGACAGATGGGGGGACTCCTACATTGATCATGCAGGTACCAGAGCTCCTGCGAGTTCACAAGGGGTGAGGGCATGCGATGCGAGGGTGACGGGTGCGTAGGAACTTAAGGCCTTCAAAATAAAACTGCCCTATGGGAGGAGCTCTAGAGGCAACGGGCTTTGCACTCCACTGATCGCCATGATAAGAACCAATTAAACGCTTTGCTCCCCACTGAGCGCCATGATAAGGACCAATTGAACACTTTACTCCCCACTGAGCGCCATGATTAGGACCAATTGAACGCTTTGCTCCCCACTGAGCGCCATGATTAGGACCAATTAAACGCTTTGCTCCCCACTGAGCGCCATGATTAGGACCAATTGAACACTTTGCTCCCCACTGAGCGCCATGATTAGGACCAATTGAACGCTTTGCTCCCCACTGAGCGCCATGATTAGGACCAATTGAACGCTTTGCTCCCCACTGAGCGCCATGATTAGGACCAATTGAACGCTTTGCTCCCCACTGAGCGCCATGATTAGGACCAATTGAACGCTTTGCTCCCCACTGAGCGCCATGATAAGGACCAATTGAATGCTTTGCACCCCACTGAGCGCCATGATAAGAACCAATGGAACGCTTTGCACCCCACTGAGCGCCATGATGCCAACCAATTGAACCACACATATGTTGGCCTAATATAGGTTGCAGAGATCCTGCAAGCTTACAAGGATTGGGACGAGGGGATGCGAGAGCGACGCGTGCAGAAGGCTATCAAGGCTGCCCAATGGGAGGAGACCAAGAAGCAAAGGGCTTTGAACCCCCCTGAGCGCCATGAAAAGGAGGTTTCCCAAGCTGGGGAGGGTGGGGAGGGTGGCGACGTGGACATGGAGGGCAAGGGAGAGGGTGGGGATGGTGGGCGTGGGCGGGGTAAGGGTGATAGGGGGGGTAAGGGGGGCAGAGGGGGTGGGAAGAAGGGGAAGTGGGAGGGGAACTGGCACACGGGTGAAAGGTCGAAACAGCAGCAGAGCCCGTGGGCGTGGGCGAGGAAGAAAAAGGAGAAGCAAAAGGCTGCAGCGAAGGCGGCTGGGGCAGGGGCAGAAGCAATGGAATGATGATCAACCTAGCTGCTGCACAGAGCCAAATGTAGATGCCCCTGGGCTGCAAGGGAGGGGGGCAAAGGGGGGGGGGGGGGGGGGCTTGTAGACGGGGGAGAGGTCGAAACAGCAGCAGAGCCCGTGGGCGTGGGCGAGGAAGAAAAATGGAAGCAAAAGGCTGTGGCTGAGGCGGCTGGAGCAGGGGCAGCAGCAATGGAATGATGATCAACCTAGCTGCTGCACAGAGCCGAAAGGAATGGCTTCTGAGCTGCAACGGAGGGGGTGGGGGCTTGTATACGGGGGAGAGGTCGAAACAGCAGCAGAGCGTGTGGGCAAGGGCGAGGAAGCAAAAGGGACGCAAAAGGCTGTGGCTGGAGCAGGGGCAGCAGCAATGGAATGATGATCAATTGAAATTGAAATTGTTACAGCCGTGTAATACAGTTACTTACATGACGTGAAGTTAAGGACACCATACCGTAAGCCGGAGCTAGCTATAGTCACCGTAGGACCACCACATTCCCCTTTTTTCTTAACCAACAAGGAGCGCGGGTTGGATTAAATGAGTACACATGTATTTGAGTATGATGTATGCAGGTGACCTTACTCTTTTAGACAAAAGTGCCAGGAGATGCTTGACTAATTGGCCACTTGTGCCAAAGTCAAGGACCTCAAAGCTAATGTGAATAAACATCAGGTTATTATTTTTAACCCAAGCTCTATGATGAACACTCTGACTTTCGCCTGCACGATCCAAGTCTGGAGAGGGATTGGGAGATGGAATACCTGGGTGTTGTATTCAATGAGAAGGGATGCATGAAACATACGTCTGAATACGCAGCTCGGCCTTGTTTGGTCGGGATTAAGCGTGTATCAGATATGGGAGAAGATTTTGAAATTTAGAAGAGAGAGAGAGAGAGAGAGAGAGAGAGAGGTCTGCAGTTTCAAATACGAGCACGTTACAATTTTGGTGAAACACCATGAATCTATCTTCAAGCGTTAATAAAGAAGGGAAAAGAATAAAAAATGCTAGCTACGGTTGCTTGTAAATATGAAAATCTGCGAGTTCATAAACACTGCCGGGTATTCTAGGTAGAACTGACCATTGACAGTAAGAATATATGGAGATAAATATGACCAAGGTGCAACAATTGCTGTTGCATCCGTTTCCAACGGACTGCTCTAGGTTACGTCATCCAGACGTCATTGTGTTATATTGGGGCAACCATGACAATACACATATAAAAATAAATGTAAATGTTATGTTTTGCAAGTACGGACATTTGTTTGAGTGTATAATGATATGGCGCAAGCTTCTGCCAGCAAGCTACCAAGGCTTCATAGGAAATGATACACAGGAGGAAAGCCTGATGCCTAGACACCTCCATATGTTCGTGGCAACGCCATTTGAACTGAATCCTCAGTGTCGCCGACTTCTGTCGGGAGACCCACCTCCTGGGGTGAAATTCCTTTCACAACTAAAAAATTTAAGTCATAGAGGGAACTACTGGAAGAGGAGACGATGGAGGTGGTGGAGGGGCAGGCATAGGAGGCAGTACATGGGTACTTAGTAAGAGCGTACTACTGCCTGCTCTAATGCATGTGCTGGGGAACACTAGTGGAATATGAGAAGGCGGAGGTGGTGAAGGGGCAGGCACAGGAGGCAGTACATGGATGCTGAGTAAGAGCGTCCTACTGCCTGCTCTAATGCATGTGCTGGGGAACACTAGAGGAATAGGGGAATGCGGAGGCGGTGGAGGGGGAGGCACGGGAGGCAGTACATGGGTACTTAGTAAGAGCGTCCTACTGCCTGCTCTAATGCATGTGCTGGGGAACACTAGTGGAATAGGAGAAGGCGGAGGTGGTGGAGGGGGAGACGCATGATGCAGTAGATGGGGAATCAGTCAGAGCGTCCTACTGCCAGGTCTAATGCATGTGCTGGGGAGCACTAGTGGAATAGGAGAAGGAGGAGGTGGTGGAGGGGGAGACGCATGATGCAGTAGATGGGGAATCAGTCAGAGCGTCCTACTGCCAGGTCTAATGCATGTGCTGGGGAGCACTAGAGGAATAGGAGAAGGCGGGGGCGGTGGAGGGGGAGGCACAGGAGGCAGTAGATGGGGACTCAGCAGTCAGAGCGTCCTTTTGCCAGGTCTAATGCATGTGCTGGGCAGCTCTAGAGGAATAGGAGAATAAGGAGGTGGTGGAGGGAAAGGCGCAGGATGCAGTAGAGGGGGAATCAGTCAGAGAGCAGTACTGGCTGAAGTGGTTGCTAAAGTAGTTGCTCAAGTACTGGCTGAAGTACTTGGCATAGTACTGGGTGTAGTACTCTCCGTCCTGCATGATGCGGGTGTACTGCCTGCAGTACTCGGTGTGGTTGTTGTTGCTACTGCAGAGCTCACCATAGTGCTCGCTGAAAATGTGGCTGAAGTACTCGCTGTACACCTCAGTGTAATAAGTGGTGTAGTACTCGCTGTAGTGCTCGGTGCACCCCTTGTACTCCGAGGTTCTGAGTTCACCAGCCTCGGCCTGGGTTGCAAGAGTAGCATTGGCCACAGCTGCCAGTCTGGCATCCAGGCTGTCCATGCTGAGCACATGCCAGGTGCTGTTGTCACAGGTGGTCTGGCAGCTGCTCACCAGCTGCAAAGAGCAAGCTGCCATAGCAATTATAAGAGCGTTCATCAGTTGGACGGCCATGTGAAGGAATGCCTGTGGACAGAAGGATGGGGAGCAATTGTTATTATAATTTATAATTGTTGTAATTGTTAGAATAATAATTGTTGCAATTGTAATAATTGTTGTTGGGAATGTGGGAAAGAGCCATAGGGGTGATTTGAGTAGTTGGTGTTACTGGAACGTTGGTGTTGAACTGTTGATGCAATGAAACCGGAAAGTTTTGACGCTGTATGTTTTAGTGATTTCAATGTGAGTTGTGGGTTTGTGATGGTGTAATAGGCGTGGCATTGGACGGCGAATGCGAGGTAGCTGACAGGCAGGTGGGCCTAGGCCGTTTTGTTTGTTTTTGCCTGCGGCAGTGCATAATCACGTAACCGAGAGACCTATCGGAGATGAGGTGCATGCCTTGAGTTCTGTTGTGGGTCGCGGGTTTGTTATGGTGGCGAGGGTGGCGAGGGTGGCGTGGGCTCACTGGTGGGCTCGTACTTGGGTGGCAGGGGAATGCTACGGTTCCGAAGCCACTCACGGAAGTGGGGGCTGAAATAAGTGCAGGCCAGCTATGCTACCAATCTAATGGACGCTTCAACGGGGGCTATAATGGGTGTGGTGACCCGAAGGCCCTTGTCGTATGATAGCAGGGGGGGGAGTGGAAACCCACCTTGGTTGGATGTTGGAGCTGGGGGCGGAGGTGCTGGCGAGCTGGGTATGGCTGGGAGGATGATTCGCTGCTGTTTATCGTATAGGGTGGCGAATGATTGATGCCAGTAGCCCGGTGAGTGCAGAGCTTATAGGTGGTAGGATGTGCTGTTTGATGTTTTAAGTAGAATTGATGAAATGCGAGACATGCGGGGGGATGAAGTCCTCGCACAGGGTCAGGGCCCCACTCTTCTGTCGCTACTCGGCCGCTGCCAGGAAGCCGTCCCAGCCCTGGTGCACTGGTGCATGGTCCTATTATACTACCTTTTGTCGTTTTGGGTTGCGCTTATGACGCAACCGAAAACGCAAATTTGCACGCTGCGCCTAGAGGGAGTTTAAAATATTGCGTCAATCGCGCAGTCGGGTTTCAAGACATGGCGCGCTAGCGAGCTATGGCGCGTGTCGTGTTGTACCCTGGACCCCAGACGGGGCGCGGGGAAGAGCTTCGCGCGCGATGGGTAAAATCACCAAATCGCGCGTGTGCCAGGTCACGTCTCACTCAAGTGTGACACGCCCCCCCCTTCCAGCTATTGGGGGCATGTGTGACCTGGCATGCGCGACATGCAAACCTAACTGGCATGTAATGCAATGGCGGAATGCCCGTAGCAACTCCTTGCTCGAACGCACCAAAACACTCGTGCATCCATCTTATCAATCTCTTTCTAGACCTTGGTACCCAGCATAGCGTAGAATAACCGCTCTGACCGACATAGGCGATTGTAACCTCCGCCTCCGTCCGCCTCGTCAAACCAGGTGCGTTGGAGCTCAGAGTGGATGATAGGCGAGCCATAACAACATACAGAAGAAAGGAATGCAAATAAATGGGTCATAGCTCTCGTGACAGGTCAGATGTGAAGGGTTGTTCCGACAGCGAGGTGACCTAACGCCCCTCCTAGAACTTGGCCACATGGTGCGAGCTCTGAGTGTTCGCCGTGAAAGACGTAGGCATAGACACAGGCAGAATGAACGAAACCAAGAGACCTAGCTATAATAGCAGGGTAGGTGTGACGGATTGGTCCACGAGCAAGGTGACCTACCAGGGCTTACTCATGGTTAGGGAAGCCAGCACTCTGATTAGGCTAAAGTTGCCATTTACATACAAAATCATATGATGCAGTTTGTATGATACTATATGATAGCATACTTGCCTTTGCTCAACATCATATGATATTCCGGTCCCTTCCGGTCCCTCCCTATTCATGGTACTAGTACATTTTTTTCTTTCAGCTACGAGGAGCAGCTTCTAGGCAGCCCCATTGATTGTTTGTTGGTCCAAACCTGTCACAACCTCGAGCGACTTGATGCTGTTATAATCAGCTGTCCAGAAGTGCTGAAATGGTTAAGTGCTGCCCAGTGGCTGGCCCAGGGAGCTGCCTAGAAGCTGCAATGAAAAACCTGAAAGAAAAAACCTGTACTAGAAAGTCTATACATGGGGGCGGACAGAAGAATGGAGTTACAAAAAAAGCCTGGAGGGGCAAGGTGTTAAGGGGATCCTCACGCGCCGCAGCTTGGGAAAGTTACCATGGCAGACATAGTAAGTGTAACCCTCCAGGCGGTAGGGACTCCTTCATGCGACGTGTGGATAAGAATGGCGTAATGATCCAAAAGTTCTAGTTCAAGAAACAGGCCAGGTGTGACAGATTGGTCCGGACGTGGGGTGACCGCAGACGGCCCCTCCTGATGAAGATGCAGTTTGTATGTACGAATTTGGTTGCATGATGCTCTTGCGAGCTATGATCTACGTGCTCTGTGTATGCAAAACAAGAATGTCTCACAGCCCTGTCGGGGGGGGGGGGGGGGGGGGGGGGGGGGGGGGCATGTTGGGGGGCACTGTTGGGTGGGTGTGTTGGGGGGCACTGTTGGGGAAGCGTGTGTTGGAGGGCACTGTTGGGGGGCGCGCAAGCAAAGTTACATCTAGTCTAGTCCACGCAGGTATGTGCTTTCCCGACACAGCAACAGAAATGAAAGTCACACCTAGACTTGCTGGAATGATAACTTTTGATATAAACTAGAGACTAGCTGGAATGCTAGCTTTTGCTATATACTATGGACGTTACATGAAAGGTCCGTAATGCTTTTAGTAGAGACACGCTAATGGAATATAAATGGCCACACAATAATAATCAAGGAGCCCTACCTCTAGAAATCGGGCAGGTGTGGTGAATTAGTCTGGACTTGAGGGGTCCTGAAAAGGCCCTTTCTGTAGCTGAAAAGGCTCTGTCTGTAGCTGAAAAGGCTAGATTTGTAGCTGCCCCCTCCCAGGTTGAGCTTAATTGCATGATGGGATCTAAATGGCCACACAATAAGAATCAAAGAGCCCTAGCTCTAGAAATCGGTGGGGTGAATTAGTCCGAATGAAACTTGAATTTGGTTACATAGCTTCAGCCAGCAATTTGGCTGCTCACCTTCTTCGGCAGTACAATAAAAACTACCAGGAAACATTAGTCCGGATTTTAGAGGTCCTGAAAAAGCTGCTCTTTATGCAGCTGCCCCCTCCGAGGTTGAACTGGGTTGCATGATGGGATCTAAATGGCCACACAATCAGAATTAAAGAGTCCTAGCTCTAGAAATCAGGCAGGTGTGGTGAATTAGTCTGGACTTCAGGAGTCTCAATAAGGCTGCTCTTTATGCAGCTGCCCCCTCCCAGGTTGAACTGGGTTGCATGATGGGATCTGAATGGCCATACAATAAGAATCAAAGCATCTTCGCTGTAGAGACAGGGCAGGTGTGGTGAATTGTGTCACTTCAAATGGCGCTCAAATTGCACCAATGAATTGCATTACTGGTGGTTAATTGCGTCCCATCAACAACGAATCCCATTCCACCCCACCCCCAACCCACCCATCTGTTGGCAGGTATCCCTTCAAATGATGCTCAAAATGATCGATACTTACCTAATCTCCTTATCGGCCTGTGTGATGAAGCTTAGGCTACAACATTTCAAGTGTTTACACCCAACTCAATCTAATAAATCCCATCCCACCCCATAACCCACCCATCTCTTCGCAGACATCCCTTCAAATGGTGCTCAGGCTGGTCGACGCTCTCCTGCTCTCCATATAGCTGTCTGTGTGTTGCAGCTTGCAACGACATTGTCACCATTGCAAGTGTTTACACCCAATCCGACCCAACCCAACAAATCCCATCCCATCCCACCCCACAACCCACTCATCTCTTCGCAGACATCCCTTCAAATGGCGCTCATGCTGGTCAACGCTCTCCTGCCCCCCATAGCCATCTGTGTATTACAGCTTGCAATGAAATTGCCAACATTGAAAATATTTACACCCAATCCAATCCAACAAATCCCATCCCACCCCACGACCCACAACCCACCCATCTCTTTGCAGACATCCCTTCAAATGGTGCTCAGCCTGGTCGACGCTCTCCTGCTCTCCATAGAGCCGTCTGTGTGTTTCAGCTTGTAATGTAATTTCCAACAACGCAAGTGTTTACACCCAACCTAATCCAACAAATCCCATCCCATCCCACCCCACGACCCACCCATCTTTTCACAGACATCCCTTCAAATGGTGCTTAGGTTGATCGACGCTCTCCTGCTTTCTATAGGCACCTATGTGTTGCAGCTTGCAGTGACAGGCTGTCATCTACCTGCTCTCCATTGCCACATATGTGTTGCAGCTTGCAGTGACAGGCTGTCATCTACCTGCTCTCCATTGCCACCTATGTGTTGCAGCTTGCAGTGACAGGCTGTCATCTACCTGCTCTCCATTGCCACCTATGTGTTGCTGCTTGCAACGATATTGCCAACATCGCAAATGTTTACACCCAACCCAATCCAACAAATCCCATCCCTTCCCATCCCACCTCACAACACACCCATCTATTCGCAGACATCCCTTCAAATGGTGCTCAGGCTGGTCGATGCTCTCCTGCTATCCATAGAGCCGTCTGTGTCTTGCAGCTTGCAACGACATTGTCAACACTGCAAATATTTACACCCAACACCAACCCAACACCACGACCCACCGACTTCGCAGAAATCCCTTCAAATGGCGCTCAGGCTGGTCAACGCTCTCATGCTCTCCATAGCCGTCTGTGTGTTGCAGCTTGCAATGACATTACCAACATCGCAAGTGTTTACACCCAACCCAATCCAAAAAATCCCATCCCATCCCACCCCCCGACCCACAACCCACCCATCTCTTTGCAGACATCCCTTCAAATGGCGCCCAGGCTGGTCAACGCTCTCCTGCTCTCCATAACCGTCTGTGTGTTGCAGCAAAGGGGGGTGAGCAGCCTCCAAGCCACTTGTGACAACACATGCCACTTTATGAACATTGGCAGTCTAGATTCCACACTAGCTTATGTTGAAGGAGCTAATGCAAATGGATCTCTAGCAACGCACCCAGGGACTCATGCTGATCTCCACGAATTCAGCCTGACCCCCGAGGACAAGGCGTGCAGCAGGCACTACAGTCAGTACTACAACGCGTACTACACTGAGCTGTACAGCGAGCACTTTAGTCACATTTTTAGCGAGTACTACGGCAAGCTCTGCAACAGCGACATCAACTACAAGAACTCTGAGTACTGCAGGCAGTACACCCGCATCATGCAGGATGGAGAGCACTACACCCAATACTATGCAAAGTACTTCAGCGAGTATATGAGCAACTACTTTGGTAGCCACTTCAGCGAGTATTGCGGATTGCCCAAGACCCCTTCGACTGCCTCCTGCCCCTCCCCCAACTCAAGCACCTCAGAACTTTCATCCACCTGCTCTAGTGGACTTTGAGGGTGACAGGCTGTCATCCACCTGCTATAATGCACTTTGAGGGTGACAGGCTGTCATCCACCTGCTCTAGTGCACTTACAGGGACAGGCTGTCATCCACCTGCTCTAGTGGACTTTAAGGGTGACAGGCTGTCATCCACCTGCTCTAGTGGACTTTGAGGGTGACAGGCTGTCATCCACCTGCTCTAATGCACTTTGAGGGTGACAGGCTGTCATCCACCTGCTCTAGTGCACTTACAGGGACAGGCTGTCATCCACCTGCTCTAGTGGACTTTGAGGGTGACAGGCTGTCATCCATCTGCTCTAATGCACTTTGAGGGTGACCATGCATGTTTTCTACAGGTGGCACACCCAGGTTTGAAGGTGCTACTTGCAGCATAAGTGCTACATTATGTACCTTGGTGATTTGGCAGTACTACCTTTAGAGCCTGTTTTTTTTTTGGGGGGGGGGGCTGCTGGTAGCACCCCAAAGGCTTCTAGGATCACCCTGGTGCTGCATAAAGACACTGCTTATTTTCTTTAAATAAATCTGGGCCTGACCTCCTCAATCCAATCTATATCCCTCTTAGTGGGTCTTAGGGTTTAGGGCCTATACTCTCTCAGTGGGTCTTAGGGTTTAGGGACTATACTCTCTCAGTGGGTCTTTGGGTTTAGGGCCTATATCTCTCTCAGTGATTCTTTGGATTTAGGGCCTACATCTCTCTCAGTGGGTCTTTTGAAGTTGAGCAATGCTTCAATTAATGCGATTGTTTCGTCTCACGCCACCTGACCATGCCACATGAGCATGTCTGGCCCACATCAACTGCAATCACCTGCAAATGGCAAACCTGCTACTTGCAAACATGCAAATTGCGCAAATGCTAACCTTCGAGCTGCGCAATCGATAACTTGTGCACTTCCGACCTCGGAATCAGGGCGGTCAGTATATTTTGAAACTGAGCTAAGCTTGATCAACCAATTATGCAATTGTTTCCTACAGCAGGAGCAGCAATTTGAATCATAGTTATCTGCATCCTTCCTGCTTTTAGTACAGTTTGTTGGCAGAGCCCCCCCTCCTACTTCATCAACCATTGATGCGATTGTTTCCTACAGCAGGAGATGAAAGCAGCAATGTGAATCATGGTTGTCCGCATCTGTGTATGTGTGTGTGTGTGTGGGGGGGGGGGGGGGGTGAATCATGGTTGTCTGCATCCTTCCTGATTTTTGTACTGTTTTTTTGCAGAGTCCCCCCTCCTGCTTGATCAACCATTGACGCAATTGTTTCCTACAGCAGGAGCATCAGGAGATGAAAGCAGCGATGTGAATCATGGTTGCCCGCATCTGTGTATGTGTGTGTGTGGGGGGGAGGAGGGGGTGAATCATGGCTCTCATCCTTTCTGCTTTTAGTACAGTTTGTTGGCGGAGCCCCCAGATTCATGTACACATATGCTCCCAAAGTGTGGAGCATCATAAACACGGGCCAGTTGACATGTACACATATACTCCCAAAGTGTGGAGCATGATATACACTGGCCAGTTGACATGTACACATATACTCCCAAAGTGTGGAGCATCATATACACTGGCCAGTTGACATGTACACATATAGGCCCTAAGTGTGGGACATGGTATATACTGACCAATGGACTTCAACGCATATGCGAACTAAGTGTGAATCGTCGTACGTACTGACCAATTGACATGCACACTTATGTGTAGGGAACCCCATGATATCACATGATCAGTCTGACTAGGCTAAAATTACCATTTATATACAATATCATATGATGCAATTTGTGTGATGTCATATGATATCAAACTCGACTTTGGTCAACATCATATGCTATGCTGATCCCTACTTATGTGCCCGAAGGCACTGACAATGATTATAGACATGATTATAACTACATGTGATCGCAACAAACACCGTTTCAACCTGTCTTAGTTTTATGGGTGATGATGATGATGATGGCATTGTCCTGGTGATGATGATGATGATGGTGATGACACTGTCCTGATGGTGATGATGATATTTTACAGGTGCCCTACTGGACACCAAATGCACCCACAGCTTGATGGATTTAAGGGTGACTTATATGCTGATTCGTGTACATACGCATATAAGAGGAAAGCCCTAAAGCAGAATTCTGTCTACACCTGGGTATCCCTCTGTCACAAACATGCAGATCTGCTTGGTTTTTTTTTTTTTTTTTTTTGCTTTGCTTGCTTCAATGTCATGGATGTGTGTTGTGTGTATTATATGTACATGACTCCGCGAGTAGACAGATATGATAGCATTGTTTCTCTTTTGGGCTGCTTGTAGCAGCCTCTAGGCAGCTCCTTTTCCCCGTCCTTGGGCCAAACCTGAAACTTGCTAGTGCGTCTTGAAGTTGCCACGAGGGGCATTATAGTGCAGCTAAAATATTTAGGTTGGCCCCAATGGATGGTGAATGGAGCTGGGTAGAAGCTGCCATGTGTTGTCCAGAAAGAAACCGTGTATGCTAGGAGGACTTGTCCAACCTTGAATGTATTGATTTGTAGTTCACTGTTGTGTGTACCGGTACTTGTACCTATGTAATTGCATTCTATCCCTGAAACCAAGCTCTTTGTCATGGCTTCAGCCATTCAGGCTTCTTGCCGTCAACAGCAATAAAAAACATTCACTTGGACTTGAACTTGGTTACATAGCTTCAGCCAGCAATTTTGCTGCTCGCAGTCTTCGGCAAAAGAAATAATGTATTAAAATTTTGATAAAACATTCACAGATTTTGTATGATCAAAATATATTTCATCCAATCCGACATTTCATCGAATCCTGATCCACTCGCTTCACAGTTCATATCTGAACTCGAATTCGGATCCATGCAGGGTTAATTGAAATTGAATTTGTTACATCCGTGTAATACAGTTACTCACAGGACGTGATGGTAAGGACACCACAGCGTAAGCCGGAGCTAGCTATAGTCACCGTAGGACCACCACATTGTAAAGAGCCACCGTCGATGCATGCAGGGTACTTCCATGACCAAATTGGCCAGCGCTTTAGCGCACTTGAAAAACAAAACTGCGCTTTGTAGTGCAATAAGCGCAAAAATTGCTTGCTGCGCCCACGGGGGGTTGCAAAAAACTGCGCAAACTGCGCTGTGGGGCAAATAGGCAGTTCCCTGGTTCCATGCAGGGATTGTTTTTCGAATCTTAAAGTGGTTTTTTTATTAGCTTCGTGTTTTTAGGCCTCCTACGGGGACAGTGTGTAAACAGCTTTTGGGGGGCATTCAGGGCCTAACTATTTTTGTACAGCGGCAATTTGGGTCAAACGGGGTCAAAAGTAGCGATCGCTATTTATATCGGGAAACAATCCCCTAGTTCCATGGCTCGAGCTATCCAGGCTGCTCGCTGTCATCGTCAGTAACATTCTTGTTTTTACAATTATGGCTTTCGCCTCATTGGGTGGGTATCCTTGCGCTACCCCTAGCCTCAAGGGTTCTGTCGATGTAATCGGCGGTCGTACTCCTACATCATATCAACAATTATTGAGAGGGTTGATACGTCGTCACGTTGCAAATCATGGGCTTGGATGTAACCCCTGGTGAAAACGTGGTGATCGAAACGGCGATTGGGAAACGGCGAGGATCGTTCTCCGTCACACTTCATCCTGGGGGGGGGGGGGGTAAGCTAGGGCCAGATCTGGTTACACATTTTGGCATGTCTCTAAGCCGGTGTTCGGTCAACCGGGACAAGGTTTTTATCTCTGGTTTTTATAGAAAGAACCAGTTTCGGGCCTGAGCTTCTTACAACGAGCATACGGCGTTTTTTCTTTTTTTTCTTACGGGGGGCTGCGCGTTCCTTTGCTGGTTCCTTTGTTTCCCCCCGCGGGGGCCCCCGTGGGCAGGGCGGGGCAGGGTTACCCATTTGTCCGTATGTCCAGCCGCCACGCGCCCACCTGACACGTCAGCCAACGGTCTCGTTACTAACTCTCTTACGTTGCCACCTGCACCTGTCGCTGTCCCTCCGTCGCGAACACTCACCGCCATTTGTTAGCGTCGCATGCGACGCCGCGTAGGAATTGTCCGCGTCGCTTGCAACGCTGCGTAGGAATTGTCTTTTCATCAACATCAGCATCAGCATCAGCCCCTGGCCAGCACGGCCGTTCATCTTACGAGTTATAGGTTTTCCTCGGACATGTTGGACGCCTTTGCGCGAAGGAGCGATGATTCCGTCAGGCATTTGCTAGAGACTCCTTCCTTGGGATTCGAGCAGGCTCTATACCCAGGAGCTGCTCCTGCTGCCAATGACTTATTTTATCAGGATTTCCTCCCTAGTTCTTCAGGCTCTCTGCCGGGTTTCGACCCTGAGACGCCCGCCGAGCATCAGCCTGAGCATTGCCATACTTCCAGAGAGCACGCACTTCCAACAGCTGCCCGATTGCTGCAACGGTCTCCCCAACCCCACTACCCAGACAATGAACCCTCACTCCTCCCAAGTGCTTTGCCTCTTTACTTGGAGAGTATGGAAATCATCTCTGAGTATGGACCCCCTACCTCAGCCTCAGCCTGCTTGTCAGGGTCTCAGCCAACCACTCCTCCACTCTCAAACGTGTCCGAGGTGCACAAAGGGAGAGATGAGGAGCAGGGGCAGATGAAGTTTGTCTCTGGGATCAGTTGCCCCATGACCAATCTGAAACGTGAGTCTGAATTGTGTGGAACTTCAGGTGTGAGGTCTGGTGATTGCAGTCTTGAAATTTGAGTTCTCTGGGCCACTAACCCCTACACCACGCCTGACACCCACACTGTAACCACAAAGATACACAAACCGAACCTCAACCCTACACAACCCAACACAACACAACACAACACAACAAAACAAAACACAACACAACACATCACAACACAACACAACACAACACAACACAACACAACGCAACACAACACAACACAACACAGCTGGTAATGTCTGATCTTAAGGAGATAGAACATGTGTAATGAGTGTAGCCCCTCAACTTGTTTGTGTGGTTAGCCCCGGTGTAAGCATATGGGCTACCCCCCTCAACCCCATACCTGTTATAAGGCGCACTATTTATTTATTTATTGTGTGTAGTCCCCCCTAACATCTAGGAATGCACAAGCTCTGAACCTATACATCTCTGATCACTCTTGTTGAGTCATCACTCATCAGTGAATGTAATGTCTTCTACTCTTCTTGAGTGATCAGTCATATAATGTTTGATCACTCTTATTGAGTGATCAGCGAGTGCTATGTCCTATCACTCTTCCTGAGTGATCAGTCATATAATGTTTGATCACTCTTCTTGAGTGATCAGCGAGTGCTATGTCCTATCATTCTTCTTGAGTGATCAGTCATACAATGTTTGATCACTCTTCTTGAGTGATCAGCGAGTGCTATGTCCTATCACTCTTCCTGAGTGATCAGTCATATAATGTTTGATCACTCTTCTTGAGTGATCAGCGAGTGCTATGTCCTATCATTCTTCTTGAGTGATCAGTCATATAATGTTTGATCACTCTTCTTGAGTGATCAGCGAGTGCTATGTCCTATCATTCTTCTTGAGAGATCAGTCATATCATGTTTGATCACTCTTCTTGAGTGATCAGCGAGTGCTATGTCCTATCATTCTTCTTGAGTGATCAGTCATATAATGTTAGATCACTCTTCTTGAGTGATCAGTGAGTGCTATGTATCAGTCTTCCTGAGTGATCAGTAACTATAATGTTTGATCACTCTTCTTGAGTGATCAGTCATATAATGTTTGATCACTCTTCTTGAGTGATCAGTGAGTGCTATGTATCATTCTTCCTGAGTGATCAGTAACTATAATGTTTGATCACTCTTCTTGAGTGATCAGTCATATAATGTTTGATCACTCTTCTTGAGTGATCAGTGAGTGCTATGTATCATTCTTCCTGAGTGATCAGTAACTATAATGTTTGATCACTCTTCTTGAGTGATCAGCGAGTGTTATGTCCTATCACTCTTCCTGAGTGATTACGGAATACAATATCTGAACACTATACCCTGTGAGAATCAAGTAGAGGGAAGAGTGAATTGGATAGAGTGCTTGTTGTGTCAATGAGGGGAAGGTAGTCCCCAATTAAGTTTAGGGGTTAGGGGGTTTAGGGTTGAAGTGGTTATATGGTTTAGGGTCTAGGTGGGATCAGGGTTTAGGTAAGTGGGGGCTTACTTAAGTGGGGGTTAACGTCCCCCTACCTGTTGTGTCTGGAGCGTTGTGGTAGCGTGCACCTCAATTCTTACATTGCAATAGGCAGGACAATGTCGACCATAGACAAGGCCACTCCACAACTTCTGGGGGGCTGGGGGGTGGGCTGGGGTGGGTGGGTGGGTGGTGGTGGTGGTGTACTGGTGTGTGTGTGGGGGGTGCTCTTCCAACTATCCTTCCGAAACCAAGGCCACTCCACAACTTCTGGGGGGCTGGGGGTGGGCTGGGGTGGGTGGGTGGGTGGTGGTGTGGGGGGGTGGGGGGTGCTCTTCCAACTATCCTTCCGAAACCAAGTGCATTTAAGCTACTAACCGAACAATTATTTTTTCACTGTAGCACTAACTCAGGGCCCCCATCAGTAACACGTATATTTGGGGTTCAGTTCATAATTGTTTTTTATGCCCCTCATGTCACAGATGGGCAAGTCCCTTCAGCCTATTTGGCCTTCCCCTGGACCGTAACAACATACATTCAGAGCTACGAAGCAAGCAGTATTGGCTATCAATATATGCACAAGTCCCTTGGCCCACTAGCAAGACATTCCACCCACCCACCCACCCAACCTCACTTACCACCAACATTATCTATTACCCACACTTACCGCCCACTTCCCCTGTCCCACCAGCAGGCCCAGCTTGGGGGGGAAAACACGTGTCCCCTGGGCAGCTTATTGCTCCTCTGTTCCACCTTACTCATACCACCCACCAACCCACCCCCCTCCCCCTCCCCCTCCCCCTCCCCCTCCCCCTCCCCCTCCCCCTCCCCCTCCCCCTCCCCCTCCCCCTCCCCTCCCTCCCTCCCCTCCCTCCCTCCCTTACCTACCACCAACATTATCGCCCACCCACACTTACCGCCCAAATTGCCCCTGCCCCACCTCCAGGACCAGCTCCGGAGCAAGAAACATGTGCCCCCTGGGCAGCTTATTACTCCTCTGACCCACCTTACTCATAACCCCCCCCCCCCCCCCCCCCCCCCCCCCTCCTCCCTTTCTCACATACCACCAACATTATCGCCCACCCACACTTACCGCCCAATTCCCTTGCCCCATCTCCATGTCCAGCTCCCGAGCAAACAATATGTGTACCCTGGGCAGCTTATTGCTCCTCTGTCCCACCTTACTCATACCACCCACCCTCCCTCCCTTTCTCACTTACCACCCACATGATCGCCCACCCACATGTGCCACCCACTTCCCCTGTCCCACCTGCGGGTCCAGCAGGTCCAGCTCCCAAGGAAAAGAAACGTATCTGTTGGACAGATGCCATGCATGATTCCTTTATGAAAGTGGTGGCGGAGTTGAAAGCCAGCAGAGATGAGCGGGTCATCCCCACGAACATCGCCCGCCGTATGAAAGACAGCTATGACCTCAGCACCAGCCAGATCAAGAGTCAACTCCAGAAGTATACTCATGGCAAATACGGCCCAGTTGGTTCCCGTAGTACGCCGGTCAGCGTATCTACCGGCCAAACCTCGCCGACCCCATCCCTCTTCGCAACCTTCGCGCTACCCCGCCAAGCGTCAGCCCCGCTTCCCGCCTCGCATCCCCACACCTCCAAATTGGGCTCATCTCTGCCTCACGCGGGACTCGGGCCCAATGCGCCTGCGCTCTATACTTGCTGTAAGCCCTTGTGTAAAAGGGCTTCCGGCTCAGCGAGCCTGCCGATCATGAGCCACCCGTCAGAGGAGGGTCGTGGTTGCAAGCACGGCACTCTCAGCCTGCGAAACCCAGTGGTCATGATCCCTGTAGCCTTACGAGTGTTCTACGATGGTGCTCCCCCCTCCTCTCCCGGAGTTGGGTCGGTATCACACGCAACAACAGGTACAGTTACGCCGCATGGACCCCTAAGGAGGGCTGGTGGTGTGCTGGGTGATGGTGTAGTGGTTGATGGTGTGTTAAGTGAAAATGTGGTGGGTGTTGGTGTGGTGTGCTGGGTGTTGGTGTGCTGGGTATTGGTGTGCAGGGTGCACTTGTGCTTTAGTGCTCTCTTATCTTGTGATATTGAAGTCTTTGCCATAGTGTTGTTGTGATCATGTCACCAGACGTGTCATCAGTCGCGCCCACAGGTAATGATAACGCCTGGTGGGGCGTGGTATTAAGGGAACCCGTCGTACGCGGGTGGAGAACCAGTCGCACCCTCAGGTACAGTAACGCCTCAGGGACACCTCAGGGAGGGGTGTTGGTGTGGTATGATTTGTGTTCTTTTGCTTTTCAGGCCAGTGCCATTGTGTTGTTGTGATCACTTCACCAGACTCACACCCTATACCCACACCCTACACCTACAACCTTACCACCACCCACAATCACACCCAGGCCTACACTCACCCCCCCACCTACCCCCCCCCCCCCCCCCCCCCCCCACACACACACACACACCCACACCCCACACACACATACACACACCCTACACGCACACTCTACACCCACTCCCAAACTCTCCACCCACTCCCGCACCCTACATCCACACCCACACCTACACCTACACCTACACCTACACCTACACCCACATCTACACCCACATCCACACCTAAACCCACACCCACACCTGCACCCACACCACCATGAACTTGATCCTTGACCCACCCACCACCCCACCTCCCATCCTATCCCTTGAGCAGGGCATTTGAATGGAGTAACACCCCACTTCAGCCAAGCTCTCGCATCTCCAACTGTAGCTGAGTGGGGACTCAGCTACACCCACATCTACCACCCAGCCACCGCCACCACTACCTCCGGAGCTGGGGTCCCCCTGGCCCACGCCGCATCCACCAGCCTGTACTCCTGCCCCCCCCACTCGGGTCCCGAGCTTCCACATCCTGACAGAGTGGCAGGTCCTAGGCCCCCCTGCGGACCTGGAAACTCTGTTGGCAAGATTAGCAGAGGGAGGGCCTGCGACCAACACCATGATGAGGTGGAGGGCCCTGTGTTCGAGTCGGAGGACGGGGATGAGATGGAGGAGGAAGATGAGGATGGGCCTGTAGGAAGAGGTGCGCCTGCTAAAGAACTACTGAGAGCGGTGCGGGTGCATTTGCAGATGCAAAGGCAGCTGGCAGATCAGTTAAAGGTGAGTGGCCTGCTGGTGGTGGGAGTAAGGGGATGGGGGGTGTCTGATTTGTGACCTACCTACCTACCTACCTACCTACCTACCTACCTACCTACCTACCTACCTACCCACCCACCTTTCCCACCCTTGTCACCCTTCCCACCCTTCCCACCCTTCCCACCTGCCTGCCTAAATACCCACATACCCACTCACTCACCTACCTGCCAATATATAAATACATAGTATGCCTTATCACGAGGCGTGAGCTTGAGGGGGCCAGCCCGTTTGCTTGCACTGGGGCCGACCACCAATAGGGTGGTTGGGGGTGGTTGGGGGGTTGGGGGGGCTGTCATCCCCCTGGAGGAGGGTTTTGGGCCTGGTCCATATGTCGCCTGCACACGACAATGGACTGGAAGGAGACAGTGGCATGGGTGTGGATTTTGGTGCAGAGCTTAAGGGCGGCTACTTTAGAGATCCCTAGGCGGGTGAGGTTGGGAAGTGCATTGATGGGTATGGTCCCTGTGGTACCCAATGTAACAACTGAGTATGTCGCTTTATATCCCTGATCAGCCAGAGCCTGCAGTAGGGTCTTGTGCTGATTCCCTTTTTCCACATATTTAACCGAGTGGTTGGTGTCAGAGCAGTAGCTGACTTCCACTATGTGGATGGGGGGACATGGGGTGGGGTTGGAGCATGTGTGTTGATTCAGGGTCAAGTGGAGGTCTGGTCTGAGTTTGTCACATGTGATTTGGGCCATGTTAAGGGGTTTCAGCCACGAGGGCAGCCTGCTCCCTAGTACCCCACTGGGGAGTTCCTCTGGTTTTCCAGCGTCCATATACATCAGTTTCCCCCCTCGATCCCCTTCGGACACTGCTTTCTGTATTTATTGTATTGCAATTTTGTGCTGATTTATGTACTCTTCAGTTAAGGTTGGGTGCTTGCAGCCAGCCAGCATGTGACTAGCCCCATCTTGGCATGTGTGAAAAATGGGGCAGGTGTCTGAAGAGGATGGGTGGGGGTTACTGCCATATGGCATTTCCCATCGATAGTCCAAGTTCTTGTTCCATAGGCGGCCCCACCTAGCCTTATGGATTTGTATCTTCTGCCACCAGGGGACAGATGCCTGCTGCCAGATGTGGCAGCTAACATGTGGGAGGTGCTCGGGAGGTGCTGTGGTCCACAATGAGGCGTGTATGCCATACATGTTGGTCCCTCCCTTGTGGATTTTGGTGTGGAGGTTAGCCTTGACCCCCCCGGTGAGGTTGGGTGTGCCTACCAACCTTTCTGTAGCTTTTTAGGGCCATTTTTGGTGTAGCAGCAATTAGGGCCAAAACGGGTCAAAAATAGCGGTTGCTATGCATATGTATTTTTCACATTTCAATGACACTTTCATGTATGTATGTTACAGTATAGGGGTAGGCCAAATAGGCTGAAGAGGCTTGCCCAACCGGGACAGGAAGGGCCAAAAAGAAAAACATTGACGAACTGAACCCCAAACAATATTTTTACTGACAGTGGCCCTGAGTTTGTGCTACAGTGATAATACTTACCTTAATTTACACCTACAATATACTATAATGTACTACAATATAACATAATAGAATATACAAAATAATTTACTACACTATGATATAATGCTTACCTCAATACTTACCTACATGCTTACCAACATGCTTACCTTTACATGGCTTCCCCTACATGCTTTACCTACATTACTTACCTACATCTCTACCTCAAATACTTACCCTACATGGGCTTAACCTCATGGCCTTACCTACTGCTTAGCCTACATGGCTTTACCTGCATGCTTACACATGCTTACCTACATGCTTACCTTAATGCTTACATAACATGCTTACCTAATGCTTTACCTACATGGTCTACCTACATTGCTAACCCTACATACTTACCTACATGCTTAAACCACATGCTTACCTACATTGGCTTCAACCTTACATTGCTTACCTACCATGGCTACCTACATTGCTTCAACCTACATGCTTTCCCTAACATGCTTACCTACTGACTGTACCTACATGCTTACCTACATGGGCTTACCTACATGCTACCTAAAACATGCTTAACCTACATGCCTCACCCTACATGCTTACCTACATGTTACCTACATTGGCTTACCTACAGCTTACCTACATTTGCTTTACCTTAATGCACAGCCTAACATGGCACACCTACATTGCTCACCCTACATGCTTACCTACATGCTTACCTTACATGCTTACCTACATTTGCTTACCTAAGTGGCTTTAACCTACATGGCTTACCCTCAACATGCTTCTACCGTGCTTACCTACCTGGGCTTTACCTTACATTTACTTTACCTAACATGCTTACCTACATGCTTACCTACATGCTTACCTACATGCTTACCTACATGCTTACCTACATGCTTACCTACATGCTTACCTACATGCTTACCTACATGCTTACCTACATGCTTACCTACATGCTTACCTACCAGCTACCACCATGCTTACCTAAACATTTGCCTACCTACATGGCTTACCTTTAACCATGCTTACCTACATTGCTTACCTAAAAATGCTTACCTACATGCTTTACCTACATGCTTTTACCTACATGCTTACCTACATGGCACACTACATGCTTACCTACATGCTTACTACATGCTTACCTACCCTGCTTACCTACCATGCTTCCTACATGCTACCTACATGCTTACCCTAAAACCTTGCTTACCTAACTGCTTACCACATGCTTACCTTACATGCTACCTATACATGCTTACATACTTGCTCACCTACATGCTTACCTACATGCTTACCTACATGCTTACCTACATGCTTACCTACATGCTTACCTACATGCTTACCTACATGCTTACCTACATGCTTACCTACATGCTTACCTACATGCTTACCTACATGCTCACCTACATGCTTACCTACATGCTTACCTACATGCTTACCTACATGCTTACCGCATTGTTAAACCTACATGCTTACCTACATGCTCTACCTACCATGCGCTCACCTAAATGCTTAACCTACATGCTACCTACATGCTACCTACATGCTTTAACCTACATTGCTTACCTTTACATGGCTTTTACCTACCTTGCCTTAATCTACATGCTTACCTACATTGCTTACCTACATGGCCTCTTACCTACATGCTTACCTACATGGCTTACCACATGCTTTTAAACCTACATGCCCTACTACCATTGCTTTACCTACATGGCTTCCCTAACATGCTTTTACCTACATGCTTACTACATGCTTACCTACCATGTACTAAATGCTTACCTACATGCTTACCTAAATGCTTACCTACATTGGCTTACCTAACATGCTTAAACCTTAACATGCTCGCCTAACATGCTTTCCCTACATGCTTACCTACATGGCTTACCCACATGCTTACTACAATGCTTAGACCTACATTGCTTAACCCTACATTGCTTACCTAAAGTGCTTACCTACCATGCTTACCTACATTGCTTACCTAACGTTGGCTTACCTACATGCTCACCTTACCTGTCTTTACCTTACATGCTTACCCTTACATGCTTACCTACTGCTTACCTTACATGGCTTACCTACAGTTACCTACATGCTTACCTACTGCTTACCCCTACATGGCTACCTACATGCTTCGGCTTACCTTTCATTTGGCTTACCTACATGCTTACCTACATTGCTCACCTAACAGCTTACCCTACATTTTTGCTACCTACCTGCCAACCTCCTAAAACTGCTTTTACCTACATCCTTACCTACCATTGCTTACCTACATTGCTTACCTACATGCTTACCTGGCATTGGCTTAAAACTACATGCTTAACCTACATTGCTTTCTACTACATGCTCCCTAAAAATGCCTTCCCTTAAACATGCTTACTTAAATGCTTAACCTACATGCTTTACCTACATGTCAACCTACATTGCTCTACCTAACGTGCTTACCTAACCATGCTTACATACATGCTTAACCTACATGCTTACCCTAAATGGGCTTTTACTTCATGGGCTTACCTACATGCTTATTCACATGCTTACCTACATGCTTACCTACATGCTTACCTACATGCTTACCTAAGTGCTTACCTACATGCTTACCTACATGCTTACCTACGTGCTTACCTACATGCTCACCTACATGCTTACCTACATGCTTACCTACATGCTTACATACATGCTTACCTACATGCTTACCTACAAGCTTACCTACATGCTTCCCTAACATTTGGCTTACCTACATTGCTTACTTACATGCTTTACCTACATGCTTTTACCTACAGCTTACCTTACATGCTTACCTCATGGCTTACCTACATGCTTACCACATGGCTTCTACATGCTTAACGACAGGCTCAACATAATGCTTCCTACATGCCTTACCGCATGCTTGTACCTACATGCTTACCTACATGCTTACCTACAATGCTAACTACATCTCCTCATTCTCACCTACATGCTTCCTACATGCTTACCTACATCTTACCCGCCATGCTTACCTACATGCTTACCTACACCATGCGTACCTACAATGCTTACTAAATGCTCACCTAAATGCTTTACCTACATGCGTACCTACAGATACCTCATGCTTACTACATGCGTACCGAGCATGCTTACCTACATGCACACCTACATGCTCACCTACATGCTTACCTACATGCTTACCTACATGCTCACCTACATGCTCACCTACATGCTGACCTACATGCTTACCTACATGCTTACCTACATGCTTACCTACATGCTGACCTACATGCTTACCTACATGCTTACCTACATGCTTACCTACATGCTTACCTACATGCTTACCTACATGCTTACCTACATGCTTACCTACATGCTCACCTACATGCTTACCTACATCTTACCTAATGCTTTTACTACTGCAGACCTACAGGCTGACCTACATCTTACCTACAGCTTACTAAGCTGACCTACATGCTTACCTACATGCTTACCTACATGCTTACCTACATGCTTACCTACATGCTTACCTACATGCTTACCTACATGCTTACCTACATGCTTACCTACATGCTTACCTCAATACTTACCTCAATTCTTACCTACAATGTATATGCTGCAGGTTGGGATGGAGCTACAGGATATGTTAACCAAGCACAGCCTGCACATTACTGGGTTATTGAAGATGTCAGGTGAAGACTGCGATGTGAGCATGGAGTGTACTTGATGGAAGAATGTGCAAGGGAAGGCAGAGGTGTGCAACTCGGCGAAGGCAAAGCCTATGCTATGATGGAGCATGGGGTGCACTTGATGCAAGCATGTGCAACTCCGCTGGAAAAAGGTCAGGCCTATTTAGGGACCGGCATATCATATGGAGTGTACTTGATGCAAGCATGTGCAACTCCGCTGGGAAAAGGTCAGGCCTATTTAGGGACCGGCATATCATATGGAGTGTACTTGATGCAAGCATGTGCAACTCCGCTGGGAAAAGGTCAGGCCTATTTAGGGACCGGCATATCATATGGAGTGTACTTGATGCAAGCATGTGCAACTCCGCTGGGAAAAGGTCAGGCCTATTTAGGGACCGGCATATCATATGGAGTGTACTTGATGCAAGCATGTGCAACTCCGCTGGGAAAAGGTCAGGCCTATTTAGGGACCGGCATATCATATGGAGTGTACTTGATGCAAGCATGTGCAAGAACACGCAATGCATCGGCGTTATATGCATGTCAATGCACGGCAAGGGTGTGCATGCCTACGCAATGCAAGGCAAGGTGAGGTAACGCAAAGGTGGCGCAAGGTGAGGTAACGCAAAGGTGGCTCAAAGGTGGCGCAAGGTGAGGTAACGCAAAGGTGGCGCAAAGGTGGCGCAAAGGTGGCGCAAGGTGAGGTAACGCAAAGGTGGCGCAAAGGTGGCGCAAAGGTGGCGCAAGGAAAGTGAATAAGGCTACCAATTCAAGGACGTGCAAGCCCAGTCAGATAAGAGCTCTTGAAAGCACCATAAGGACGTCTAAAGAACTAGAAGGCATTATAAAGCACAAGAAGTCATTATAAAGCAACATAACGTTTTTAACCTGCATTGCGCGACGAATCCCCCCCCCCCCCCTCCACACACACACACACTGGCATGGTCAGTGGTCTCCCACTGGCATGCCCAGTGGTTATGTTGGGAGGCTACACGCACGCACAAACTACCTTTTGGTTAGATGGTTTGCTATACACACACACACACACACACACATTGGCATGGTCAGTGGTCTCCTACTGGCGTGCTCAGTGGTTCTTTTGGGAGCTAAATGCAGCAGCTTCTAGGCAGCTCTCTGGGCCAGCCATTTGGCTAAGGCCACAGACTGCAATAATGCAACCATCCATTTGGCCTAGCAGCCTTCAGGCTGCTCTCCGTCTGCGAGCAGAGTAAACATAGTTGTAGTATAAGCTACTGCACCACACTCCCGAATGAAATCTCATACATATCAGATCTCATGGTGGTATACAGATGGTATCACACTTCTTATGCCTCAGATAACATATGACACCACTCTTCTGAGTGTAATAACATCGGTGACACGACACTCCTGAGTGCCATCTTATATATATATCAGATATCATAGCGGTATACAGATGGTACCACACTTCTTATGCCTCATATAAACATGTCACACCACTTTTCTGAGTGTGATAACATTGGTGACACCACACTCCTGAGTGTCATCTTATAAATATCAGATATCATAGCGGTACTGAGATGGTACCACACTTCTTATGCCCCATATAAACTGATGACACACACTCCTGAATGCGATCGCATCGGCGTGGGCAGTGGAATACATGCCCAGGTCGTCACCCAGGGTGTGTTATGGCCATTCAGGGGATGATTTGGATTTGGGTTTCGTGGTTAGCAGTTTGTACCTCAACTTTCAGGCAAAATTTCCGATAATTCTTAGAATTTTCGATTTGCTGGCAAAAAAATAGAATTTCGGGACAAATTCTCAAATTCAAGGTACAAACTACGAATTACGAAGTGTTTTGAAAACCCGTATCCAAATCTTCCACTGAATTGCTATAAGGGTGCAGTGATCACACTTTGTCCATTGAAGTTCATTATTCATGTCGGGTCTCTTTACTTGAAGTTAGATTGCATTGGATTGTTGTATGTTTAGGGTTCAAAGAGGGGGGGGGGGGGGGGGGGGGGGGGGGGTCAAGTGATTCCATAATAAGTGCCAGTTAGAGGTGCGCAGTACGAGTTCGAGGTGAGCTGTACGAGTTAGAGGTGAGTAGTACGAGTTAGAGCCAGGCAGTATAGGGTTTCCTTGTTGCTGAAACTCGCAATTCACTTTCCCTTATGGTCCTCTTCAAATTTGTGCATCAGCATATTTCGCATTCCATACTGCCTGATGCCGAGCCTCCAGGCTTAGTAAGTGCAATCGCGCTTTTACATGCACGACGACTCGCGAAGCTTCCGCGCTTCCTTTAGAACATGTTAATTTTGCCTACATAATTAGCTTCCTAATGCAACTCGCATAGCTGTATCTGTACCTAAGGGATAATTCAGGGCGAATGCACAGTGTGTCCATGAGTTATTTGTAGGGAACGGAAAATCATACGATGTTGACCAAAGACAAGTATGATATCATATGATATCATACAAAAATCATATGATTTAATATCATATGATATGATGGCCCAGGCCAAAGTTACCTAGTCACACCGCCGGCATCATATGATATCATATGATGATATCATATCATATGATATCATATTGCCGATCCCTAGTTTTTTGCGACTTCATTGTGATTCCATGATGGTCAGATCATACTCAATTGCCACAAAAGTCAGTAGGATACATAACGGCATTCTCATGAACACAAGGCACTGTTTCTGGGTTATTTTGGCTAAATTTGGTCAAATTAGTTTAGCCCTAATAGGGCTAATTTAGCTAGTATCCTTATTAGGGCTAATTTGGTCTGCGATCAGCCCAACCCTTTTATATGTTTTTTCAGCCAACTCTGGGCTGCTCGCCGTTTTCCAGTGCCACGCCCCCAAGTGTGATGGCCACTTCCGTTACTAATTACCAGGGACCCGTCTATCATATGATGCAGACCAAAGGCGAGTATGATATCATATGCTAGCATACAAATTGCATCATATGATATTGTATATTAGTATATACATAGTAACTTTAGCCTAGTCAGACATCATAAGATAGCGTATTGCTGTTCTCTTCTAATTACCAGTCCACTAGTGTGGAACAAGAACATTGAACTTGTTTACATAGTTTCAGCCAGCAATTTGGCTGCTTGCCGTCTTTAAAAGAAAAGAAAAAAAAGAGATTGACTGCATTGTTTATCAGCCTTCAGGGTACTCACGGTCTTCAAGCTTTGAGCGGAGTAACCATGGGTAGTGGAAAGCGTACTGCAGTAAACTCTTGCCCGGGTTTTCTTTTCGGGTAAAAATAAGCATACAAATATGCATTTACCAGCTTCTAGGCAGCTCCCTGAGCCAGCCACTAGGATATCCCCACAAATCCTAGCAGTCTTAGAAAGCTGATTACGCCAGTTTCCAGGTGCTCTGGTTGCTTTCGATTTGGCTGAATAGCCAGACAGAGGAGCTACCTAGAAGCTGCTGCTCGTAGCTGAAAAGAAATACTAGGATTCTTATGTACAGAATGCAATCGCTCCAGCCTTTAGACAGGTTGCAGTCTTTGACAGTACTAGCTAGTTACCGGTTCCATAGACATGCTTTGTTGTCTGAGTGGATTGCCAGTGCTGGCAATCCACTCTTCAACCACTGTTTCGTTTTTGGGCTACGCGTAGCAGCTTCTAGGCAGCTCCTTTCACCAACCCTTAGACCAGAGTGGATTGCCAGTGCTGTTTCCTTTTCGGGCTATGCATAGCAGCTTCCAAGTAGCTCCTTTCACCCATCATTGGGCCAAACCTGAAGCTAGCTAGCTAGAGTAGTGTCTGAAAGCTGACACGACAGGCATTCCAATGCAGCTGCAAGCATTGGGCTTGACACAGTCACTGGCTAATGGAGCTGGATGGAAGGTGCTACGCATAGCCCAAAAATGAAACAGTGATTGCCGATGCCAAGTAGTTGCTTTGTACCTCGGTGCATGTGCAGGTACATATGATAAGAGAGAGAGCTGCCCTCACCACCTTCAAAAAAGCGCCACTCTGTCGCAGTATGGCTGATCTGGCGCTTTCGCTTTTTTTTGTTAGGAAGACCATACCTATGTTTGTGGTTTTGCCTTTCCTTGTGGCATCTGTTTGATTCCTGACCACAAAAAGATGCTTTGCCTTTCTTTGTGGCATCTGTTTGATTCCTGTCCACAAAAAGATGCTTTGCCTTTCCCTCTGGCGTTCCTTTGATTCATAAACACACAAGGAATGAACGTTTATATGTTTGTTTTCCCACGCTTCCAAAAGAATGCTAGTCCCAAGGGGGCGTGGGTTCAATTCCCGCTAGAAGTCATCTTCCTCTTCTGCAAGATGGTACCACCACTGTTTCTTTTTTGGGCTACGCGTAGCAGCTTCTAGGCAGCTCCTTTCACCAACCCTTAGACCAAACCTGAAGCTAGCTAGTGCGTCTGGAAGCTCCCACGACAAGCACTCCCATGCAGCGGTTATCTGCAGGCGTGCTCCAGTCTCTGGCTAATGGAGCTGGGTGGAAGCTGCTACACGTAGCCGTCCCTGTCTTACGGCGGTATGGAACAGGCTGCTACTTTACCTGGACACAGCTACCATGGCGGTTGACAGTGACCGCGGACACTACAGCGCACCCATAGGGATTTGAACTATGCACCTTCATCGGAGCAGCGAGCTCTACCATTTAGCCATTCGTCGATCAACTGTCTCTGTCATAGAGACAGTTGATCGACAGATTCAGAATCGCTCTACCATAGTATGGTGGAGCGATTCTGAATTTACAAATTTCAGTGATTCAAAAAAGGGATGTCACGTTTTTCCTACCTGGAGTCAGTTGGGCGGTTGTCCTGCTTTTGCCTCGCATTTGAACTGTGCATCAGGGTACTTCAAATTGCCAAATTGGCCAGCGCTTTAGCGCACTTGAAAACAAAAAAACTGCGCTTTGTTGTGCAAAAAGCGCAAAATTTGCTTGCTGTGCCCACAGGGAGTGGGGGAAAACTGCGCTTCAAGTGCAGAGGGGGTCAAAAAGTCAGCGCTCAAAAGCGTGTGCTTTGGATTACCCTGCTGTGCATTCAACCTGGGGACACATGGTGGCATTGTTAATAAGACTGTTGTTTGCTGCGTGTTCCGTTATTCCCTCTGGGTAGTCTCTGGGTAGTCTCACGGTCAGGGTACTACATGACGCACGCTATTGCGCCCTAGCGCACAAGGTTTGGGAGCCCAACAATTGTTTTAGATCCCTCTGGGCGCAGCGTGCAGATTTCCGTTTTCAGTTGAGCAAAAAGCGCAACCCAAATGGAGGCAGTTGCGTCAAAGCGCAACCCAAATCGACAAAATGTAGTACCCTGCTCACAGTTGTCCAATGGTTGTGCCACGGTTGTGGGCCACAAATGGTACATGAAATTAACTCACAATGTCGTTGAATGAACACACACACATGCACACACATACACACACATACACACACACATACACACACACATACACACACACACATACACACACACACACACATACACGCACACATACACACACACATACACACACACATACACACACACACTCCCACATACACACACACACATACACACACACATACACACACACATACACACACACATACACACACACATACACACACATACACACACACATACACACACACACACACAAATGTTACATGAAATGAACTCACAATGTCGTTTGGCCAAGTAAAGAGGCATGGCAAAACGCCAAGGGAACATCTGGTCCCACCTTACCTTGCATGTGCAGTAGACAGCAGACACGGTCTAGTAAACTCTACTAAAAACCACTCTTGTGTTTATCGTCTGTTGTTATTTTGGGTCAGCTGGTTGGCAGTACTGCCGTCTGTTGTTCTTTTGGAGCTGGTGGGTTATCCATCGCTCTAAGAGCCGAGAGCAGGGGCGGGGAGGGAAGGCCAGATATCAGAACTTCAAAGGAGGAGAAGCTAAGACAAATAGTGTGAGCTACCTCAGGATGTAAGATTGAAGGTGAAGGGCTACTATACTACTATGTTGGGTTTATTTGGTTTCGCAGACTGCAACTGCGACAGCATGGAGGGAAGGTCTCTACCTCTTCCAAGGCGGCACGTCTGAAATGTGTGAACGTGGTCAGGGCTCAAACCGCAGACCCATCTGATTGATACTGGGTGAACATGGGAGTTCTCATCCATCCCCCACATTTGTCAGCGGCGGAGTCTACGATGGCCCAGGACCATTCCTCCGGCCTTTTGCTTCCTGCACAGAATGAGCTTCTTCCCCTGGTCCTCCCTGACAGCCTGGATGACTGGCATAGATTCGTTCATGCCCCTCTTTAACAACTGTCCTGCTCGTGGCGCTGGAGGTGATGGGGATAGTTTTTGCATTCAGATATAGAGCCTCCGTCTGCCTCTTGGTATGTTTGGTTGCTCTCCTGTGCCTTCTCTCTGTCCTTTGGCTTTTTGTTTTTGCAAGATAGGCCCTGGACACTCATAGCTTTACCCTGCTGTTACGGTGACTATAGCTAGCTCCGGCTTACGCTATGGTGTCCTTAACTTCACGTCCTGTGAGTAACGGTATTACACTGATGTAACAATTTCAATTTCAATTTCAATACCCCGCTGTTATTTGTCTTCCGCATTTCCACATGCATCTTTCTTTCTGAATTTCTATGGGTCTGCTTTATATTTGTTACAAGGTTCTATACGCCAGGTTTGGCGTCTAACCGTCTGCACATTGTAGTGAACAATTACCCCCCGTGCGAGAACCACGGAAACCAGGGATTTCTAGTGCACATGTCGGGGTGCAGATTCGAACCGGGGTGACCATTCTATCCCAAACACCACTCGGGAATTGAAATTGAAATTGTTACATCCGTGTAGAACCGTTACTCACAGGACGTGAAGTTAAGGACACCATAGCGTAAGCCGGAGCTAGCTATAGTCACCGTAGGACCATCTCAGTAAAAATAATTACCAACTACATCATACCAGTGCAGCTTAATACGGGGGTTTTTCACCCCGGTTGGGAAGCACCGGCACAATACAGCTGGTAAGACAAAACCTGAGAGGGGGGACGGTCTGTGTGCTAGTCCCCGGGTATCGACCCGGGGTGTGCTTCCATAAAGCGTCTGCACTGTAAAATACTCTGAAAGCTAGTAATGGTGTGAGAGTGGACTGTGTCTGCCAGTTTGAGGGCACAGGTTCTCTGGAGTCCAAGAGTGGTCATAGAAGTCAAAAAAGAGGTAGGAATAGTACCAGTTGTTCCAACGGTGATAACTTCATACTGAACAAGGTATCCAGCCGATCTGAGGCCATTTACTAATTCAACATGCTGGGCGTGTTTAGTGATAAACTTAGTAGCATGGTTGGTATCAGAGCAGTATCCAAGCTCAAGAACCCAGAGTTCTTTATCAGACACAGAAAGAATGAGGGTGGTGGATAGAGCACACATCCCTCGCTCAATGAGACACTGTCAA
This sequence comes from Chlamydomonas sp. ICE-L, assembly GCA_013435795.1. NCBI lineage: Eukaryota > Viridiplantae > Chlorophyta > Chlorophyceae > Chlamydomonadales > Chlamydomonadaceae > Chlamydomonas > Chlamydomonas sp. ICE-L. The sequence continues at coordinate 142,212,995 of JACBWV010000610.1, forward strand.
ATGTGTGGGTTCCAAAAAACTGAGGATGAAATGCATATGTTTGAGTGCCCTTTTTATAATGATATTCGCCTCCGCTACCAGAATCTGTTTACAGATATTTATAGGCATGTCCATGAGGATACCGACTTAACCGTATGGAATGTGGAATTCTGCGATTCCACATTCAGAACCTTTATGAATGGAAATGGCACTAAGTCTTTTTGGAGCAACCTAGCCGACTATCTTTCTACTTGTAGAAGAGCAAGACAGGAAGCCCTGGACTGCTTAGTGGCACCGTAATTTATTATCCCTTTTTTTTCTTCTTGAGACTTCTCATTTGTTAGCTTCTTACCTCCGCCACTGTAAGTGGTTGAGATCTGGGTCCTGCTCTAAGGGGTTTAATACCTACGCCACCAAAACGGTGGTTGGGAGTTTGGTTTGTTTGTCCTCGACACACCCCTGATGTAATGGGGTTTTTTGCTTTGTGGGTGCTTTTTCTTTTTGTTTAAAGCACAGAGTCTCATACACCCTCGCGGTGTCAAGTAGACTTTAACATGTAATGTAATGTAATGTAAGACATACAGGTAGGGGAGTCTATGTCAGGTAGGACGGCAAGATCAGGTCTCATTCTCTTCCAGTCCGCTACAGTAATAGTGGAGGGGCGTAACCAGTCAGGGAGACGTTTGCCCAGGACCCCCCTGGGGAGGTCCTCTCCCTTGCCAGCGTCCATGATCATTCTGCGGGATCCCAGGGCGCCGGTGCAAATGGCCTTGTGGATGAGTCGCACTGCGGCGTCATGTCTCTTGATATAGAGCCCCTTGAAAGTCCGGTGTGTGCAGCCCGCCAGGATGTGGCCCGCTCCGTCCTCACAGGTGTGGCAAATGGGGCATAGGGAGTTCGTGGGGGGGTGAGTGCTGGTAATATAAGGGAGTTTCCAGCGGAATGCAAGTTTACGGTTCCACAGTCTACCCCAGCGGGCTTTAAGGATGTGGAATTTAGTTTTATGTTGGATAAGGGTTGAGGTCCAGAATTTGTTACTTGCTTGGGGAAGTTGGTGGGGAGTGTTATCAGCCCAGGTGGTTGCATAGATCCCTTTAAGAGGGTGTTGGCCAAGGTGGCAGCTAGTGGGCAGGTTATCTCACTCTCCTAGACTCCACTTTCTCAGATCACGAAGACCTCATAGATCCTCCTTCTTTAAATCAAAAAGACCTCACAGAAACTATTTACCTAGTCTCTGAAGATGAGGAACCTCCCAGATCAAAAAAAAAAACATCCTCTACAAAGAAAAATCATTTAACTACAAAACGCTCACACTCCTGCACACATCAGATGCACAACACACCTCTCCCTATACCTAGCAAAGTCGTCCTTTCTGACTTCACTAAGTTTCGCCAATGCAGAATCTTTGGAGCAGAACCTCCTACCAAGAAACCTGCTCCTTTCAGACCCACTACTAAAACCCTGCCAACGAAAAGAATTAAAATAATTCATACTTCCTTACATCCTGTTCAACAACAGCAAACTGCACTATATCTCACTAACATTATCACCTCCAACTGCAGAGGTATCTTCTCATCCTGGGAAACACTCTATGACCATATTCGAACTAATGAGCCAGACATTGCTATTCTCACCGAAACAAAACTCATCTCCAACAACACAGGTATAATTAATATGATCAAACAAGACTTTTCTGACTACCACTTCCATCACAGCAGCAAAACCATTAAGCAAGCTACCAATACAGACAACATTGTTACCCGCTCAGCTGGAGTTATGACACTCGTAAAAAAGACTCTTACTACCCACCCAATTAAACATGAAATGCCCACTTACATAGCTGGTCATCTCACTCATCAAACTATTAACAACATCACTCACATTTTAGGCGTCTACATGCCCTGCAATGACTCTGCCAAAAGAGCCCGTATCTATGAACACATTCACTACATCATATCCCAGAACCCCTCTCACCACTATATTGCAGGGGGAGACTGGAATGCAGCTTACTACCTCACTGATAGAAGCAACACAGTCCAGCACCTGGAGGACCAGCCTCACTATCAGCATCTTAATAAATACCCAATTCACATTCAACCATCACCACGCCCCCATACTTACTCAGACAACACTTCCTACAGCAGCAGGATAGATGACATCATTCTCATCAACCCCCCACCTGCAACCACGGTGACAGAAACCACACACCAAATGGGAGACACACTTGACCACTTGACCCTGGAACAACAAATTACCTCCTCTCTCTTTCCTCCTCCCAACCTGGACACACCACCTCACAATCCAACACCCCAACTGCAACTTCCTCTCAAACAACAGGACATGGCCAAAGCTAAAGAGGCCATTTCAAATCAATTTCTCCATCAATTTCAGCACAGCCACATCAACATAAATAAAGCCTGGACTATAGCACAAACTTTACTGGGAGAAGATAAAACATCTGCACACATTCAATCTATTAGACAAGAACTCACAGCCACCATGCCAGAAAACCTTAACAGCATGGCAGATCATCTCATGATCACTCTTCACCAAGCTCTCTCCATCATGACTGACACCTGCCCCACTAAGCCTAGCACACCAGGCACTTTCTTGCCCAGGCAAACTGCTAAAACTTACAGACGTCTTAACTACCATATTAAACACATTAAAGCACTTCGAACAGCCTCCAACCATCTTGACCAACAACAATACATGGAGCTTAGAAGCACACCTCACACGGCAGGCACATACTCACCTACCACTAAAATTAAAATACAACAACACCTACAAAACTCACTCCTCCCTGACTACTGCCTCTCTCTAACTGCTGATATTAAACAAAGTATTACAGAACTACGTAACATGCAGGCTGCACTCAAAGAGGAGAGAGCAACCGCCTCCATCAAGAAATTCCGACGCCGCCTCAGCACACAGGCACGACAAACTCACAGGTATATTTTCTCTCCTGAAAATTACACACATACACCCACTGCTCTACTGGACGCATCCTCAAACACACTTAGCACCAGCACCCAGGGTCTCCTGGAAGTTATGACTAAACACATGGGTAAACTTATGTCACCTCCCACACCACCCATCTCAGATGACTATACACGACATGCCACCCCCCCACCATGGGAAACACACACGGATAAATATCACCTTGAAACCCCAGCCAACTCCATACAAAACACTGCCTCCCCTTACACCTATCTCTCCTCCTCAACCACCTATGATGACTGTATTAGGAAACTCTCCACCAACAAAGCCACAGGCCCAGACGGCATACCTAATGAACTACTTATGTGCCTCCCACAGGAAATGCACCTCACCATACACAAACTCATGCAGCTAGTATGGATCCTGGGAGAAACACCAGACTGCTGGAAAACCTCACACACAGTCATGCTCTACAAAAAATCAGATCCTTGCTTGCCTCAAAACTACAGGCCAATAGGCCTTAACAATGCTGTAGCCAAACTCTGGACCTCTCTTGTCACTAACACTATTACTACCTACTCTGAAACCAACCACATTCTTAGTGCCTGCCAAGAGGGTTTCAGAAAAGACAAAAGTACCTGTAGACAACTCTTGACCCTACTCCACAACATTGAGGATGCTGCCCTCTTCCACCAGGACCTCTATGCTGCCTACTTTGACTTTAGCTCTGCTTTCAACATGATTGACCACCAAAAACTTCTTTGCATCATGCACAGCTTGGGTTACACCCACGACACTATAGACACTATTAAAGGAATTTACACAAACTCAACTACACATATCCTCCTCAACAATACATCTGGCTCCCCTATCCCCATCACCAGGGGCACTATCCAGGGAGACACTCTCTCCCCCTTACTCTTCATTATTTGTCTAGAACCCCTACACAGATGGCTCCGTTCTGGGGGACGAGGATACAGAGCAGCATCCCTACCCCCCAAAATAGCAGATGAAAATCACACTAGCAGCTTGGGGTATGCTGACGACACTGCCGTCCTAACCGGCAGCTCAGAGGACCTTCGTATCCAATGTGGTAAAGTCCAAACTTTTAGCATCTGGTCGGGCATTCCTCTTAACGCCACTAAATGTGTGGTCAGTGGCATACTCCACAAATCACACACTTCACAACCTACTCACAACAACATTCTTAAACAAAGGTTGGAAAAAATTCCCTTAGGAAATTCCTATGCTACCTACCAGCCTCCAGACCAAGCCTACAAATACTTGGGGGTTCACATCTCACTTACCTTAAATTGGAAAACTCAACTCCACTCTACTATTGAAACCATTCACAACAAAGGCTTGAGCATCCTCACTAAAGCTAAAAACAGGGCAACTCCCACTCAATGCTTACGAATATTTCACAATGTGTCAGAGCAGCTATTAAATACCCGATGATAGTAGCCCCCTTCTCACTAACCGACATTCATGTCATTGACAGAGCAGTATTAAAAACAGTTAAACTCTGCTGCTCCCTTCCTAGATCTTTTCCGACAAGAGCACTCCACCTCCCCAAAACAGAGGCAGGACTAGGGGTACCCTCTCTACTCACTGAATACACCCAGATTACTGCAACAGCCCTCACCCAGTCCATGAACGACCAAGGTCACCTGGGAATCCTCACCAGGGCTCTTCTTAACAAATCAACCTCCACCATGACCATTCTAGATCCTCTCTCTCTCTCCCGCAAGCAACTTAAATATATGTCCCTAGCCCGCCAGCTGGAAATTATTAAAAAATCTGACATAAAAATTTCTTGGAATGACACAGAACTTCTTGACAAACTTAACATACACTCTCTCCCTCTCCCCCCACTGGCAATTCCTGTCTCACTCATGACTCCATTTAATGACCTGGACATTTACTCATACCATGACCTGGTCACCCCTATGGGAACCCATCTTATCAGCACTACAGATCTCTCCCTTATCACCTTACACAAAATTACTAAACACCACAAACGATCTCTGAACCGCCTCACCGCTCACCTCTCTTCCCTCCAAACCGTCGGTCCTCCAATACACTCTGACCCACTTCCTCTCTCTCACCGACAACTTGCGCCTGGTTACGCAATTGCGCAGAACACAACGGACAACGTTAAATCTCCCGCTCCTAACGAACCCTCTACTCCACTCACCCAGCGCTACCAACCTCACGCCACCGTTACTGATTCAGACTACGAGGCGGATCCCACTGGGGACCTGGAAGGAAACCAATGGTGGGCGTGGCCCACGCAGATCGCAGGCAGCCACGCGCACCAAGCATGGGGCTGCCCCAGCAGTGATGCCACCTGGTCAGCACGCCACTACTTGTGCAAATCTTGGATTCGACACTCCTCCACTTCTAAATTTTACCGCGCATATAAATAACTCCCACTTCACATCCTGACAGGATCCGCGAGGCCATGACATTTCCCGACAGCAGCGCACCTGCACCACCGGCGCGCCTGCTCCACCTTACCTACGGATCCCAGTACAAAGCCCTGCACATTACGAGCTGGCGGGGCAAGCGCTCTTACAACGACGACAAACTTGCCACCACTACCGTTGTCCACGTCCAATGGGCCCCAACAATTATGCACAACGACCATATCAACTCCTACACACACATGGGATACAGCATCCACCACAGCACACCTCTTACCTCCACTACTTCCACCATATATTGGAAACCTCAATCTCACCATGCGGCTCATCTTGCTGAACTGGTGGGACAACCAGCATATGCCCAATTAACCCACACTTTTAAAACCACTCCCCCAACAACCACACACCTCAACCCCAGGAAGGACATCCACCTCACTAACCTCCAGCAACAAGGCCAATGGGCCACCTCTCCCGGATTTAATGCTGACAACCATAACCTTGTTCACAAACTTTTGAAAAATGACACACACGACAGGCACCCATACTGGGACATTCAACCTCCCTCAGCCTACACTATACAAACAGGCATCCTCACTACTCTGGATGGCCAATCCACACACACACACACCAACGCCTCATATCTTTATAACCCCACTGGTCACTGTCTTGGGCACATACCCAACGACAGACTCACCTCTCTTAAACAAAACTATGACCATTTTAAAAACCACCACCCTACCAAATGGAACCAACTGACTCAAGGAGGAACACTGACTTAGCTGCCCTCTTCACCAGATACAGAGCTGCCCCTGCCGCCACCAACATTCTTTCTCCTTTTCTCTACCAAGCAGCAGCTGCTCTGGGCATTACTAACCATCGTACTTCTAACCCCCTTAGCTACGACCAAAGCCTCACCAGCTTCTCTTCTACCAGCCCTGCTGACCAGCTCTTTGGCTCCAACCAAGACCCCTTTCTTACCACCTGGACTGGGGGCTCACTGGTGGACGTTCCCAACTCCACCACACAAGCACACCAAGCTCTAAGGTGGGGCCTAGCCAGTGCTGACCATGCTGAAAATACTCTCAGCCCTACCTGCACCCTGATGCTCCTCCCTGATGATCTTGCTGCCCCTTACAAAACTCTTCTCCATCACTCCTGGATTCACTATATTGACTCTAGACCACAGTCTGAATTTTATACTACCTCTGAAATTTGGCTTGGCAGCAAATCTCACACTCCACCCTCCACTCAAAAACTACATCTCATTCTTATAAGCAACCCCCACAGCCAAGCTACTTACTTTCCTAAACTTCCAGATTTTATTGACCAATGGACATACTACATGCAAAGCCTTTCCTCATCCTGGGAGCCCTCTACTATCACACCACCTCCCACTCTTACCTTCTCTGACATTGTCATCACCTACCCTCGGAAATTTAAATCTCTTGCCAAAAATCCTTGGCAAACTCCACTCCACCAACACCCTCCTTCCTCCCCTCTTACCATTACCCACCCTTGTCTTTACCTAGCTACCCCCTCCTCAGGCCTCCAGGTCTACACAGATGGCAGTCTAATAAAAGGTAAACCAGGGCATCCTAGCAAAATAGGTGCTGCAGTCTATGTCCCGGCTGCAGGGCAAAGTTACACCATCAACCCTGGGGGAATAGGGGCCACCAAAACTAACAAACAGGCAGAACTGGTAGCCATCCACCAAGCCCTTCTCAACATTGATTATGACAAATCTCTTACCCTCCATACAGACAGCCTCTGCTCTCTTCAACTTATAAAAAAAAGATTCACGACCCTACCACTACAACCCGTTCTATTCATACTGAATTACTGCAATCAATTCAAAAACACCTCATTCAACGCATCCTGCATGGCTCACACACCACTCTTTGCAAAATCCGTTCCCACACAGGTATCCTTGGAAATGACAGAGCAGACAATCTGGCACGCAAAGCAGCTGAGCACCCCACCTTAACCAATTTTACTGACACCACTGGGGAAATCCCCCGCCACAATGTTTACTGGCCCACAGTTCAACCTCCTCGCACACCCATGGGAGATATTCCCCCACGAATTTTAGCACCTAACCTTACACAAGGTATCACCTCTAACCTGCCCACTAGCTGCCACCTTGGCCAACACCCTCTTAAAGGGATCTATGCAACCACCTGGGCTGATAACACTCCCCACCAACTTCCTCAAGCAAGTAACAAATTCTGGACCTCAACCCTTATCCAACATACAACTAAATTCCACATCCTTAAAGCCCGCTGGGGTAGATTATGGAACCGTAAACTTGCATTCCGCTGGAAACTCCCTTATATTACCAGCACTCACCCCCCCACGAACTCCCTATGCCCCATTTGCCACACCTGTGAGGACGGAGCGGGCCACATCCTGGCGGGCTGCACACACCGGACTTTCAAGGGGCTCTATATCAAAAGACATGACGCGACTCATCCACAAGGCCATTTGCACCGGCGCCCTGGGATCCCGCAGAATGATCATGGACGCTGGCAAGGAAGAGGACCTCCCCAGGGGGGTCCTGGGCAAACGTCTCCCTGACTGGTTACGCCCCTCCACTATTACTGTAGCGGACTGGAAGAGAATGAGACCTGATCTTGCCGTCCTACCTGACATAGACTCCCCTACCTGTATGTCTGATAAAGAACTCTGGGTTCTTGAGCTTGGATACTGCTCTGATACCAACCATGCTACTAAGTTTATCACTAAACACGCCCAGCATGTTGAATTAGTAAATGGCCTCAGATCGGCTGGATACCTTGTTCATTATGAAGTTATCACCGTTGGAACAACTGGTACTATTCGTCTATTCCTACCTCTTTTTTGACTTCTATGACCACTCTTGGACTCCAGAGAACCTGTGCCCTCAAACTGGCAGACACAGTCCACTCTCACACCATTACTAGCTTTCAGAGTATTTTACAGTGCAGACGCTTTATGGAAGCACACCCCGGGTCGATACCCGGGGACTAGCACACAGACCGTCCCCCCTCTCAGGTTTTGTCTTACCAGCTGTATTGTGCCGGTGCTTCCAAACCGGGGTGAAAACCCCCCGTATTAAGCTGCACTGGTATGATGTAGTTGGTAATTATTTTTACTGAGATGGTCCTACGGTGACTATAGCTAGCTCCGGCTTACGCTATGGTGTCCTTAACTTCACGTCCTGTGAGTAACGGTTCTACACGGATGTAACAATTTCAATTTCAATAAGGGTTGAGGTCCAGAATTTGTTACTTGCTTGGGGAAGTTGGTGGGGAGTGTTATCAGCCCAGGTGGTTGCATATATCCCTTTAAGAGGGTGTTGGCCAAGGTGGCAGCTAGTGGGCAGGTTAGAGGTGATACCTTGTGTAAGGTTAGGTGCTAAAATTCGTGGGGGAATATCTCCCATGGGTGTGCGAGGAGGTTGAACTGTGGGCCAGTAAACATTGTGGCGGGGGATTTCCCCAGTGGTGTCAGTAAAATTGGTTAAGGTGGGGTGCTCAGCTGCTTTGCGTGCCTGAGTGTCTGCTCTGTCATTTCCAAGGATACCTGTGTGGGAACGGACTTTACAAAGAGTGGTGTGTGAGCCATGCAGGATGCGTTGAATGAGGTGTTTTTGAATTGATTGCAGTAATTCAGTATGAATATAACGGGTTGTAGTGGTAGGGTCGTGAATCATTTTTTTATAAGTTGAAGAGAGCAGAGGCTGTCTGTATGGAGGGTAAGAGATTTGTCATAATCAATGTTGAGAAGGGCTTGGTGGATGGCTACTAGTTCTGCCCGGTTGTTAGTTTTGGTGGCCACCACTCGGGAACTATAGGTCTGCTTAGTTAGTTACTGTCCCTTCTTAGCGGCGCTAATACTTGTGGCGTTGCGGCTGACGGCTTGGTCTCGTATTTGCCTTTTCGGTCGTTAAGGCTTCGGCGACCGGAGTTCGAGCCCCGCTGCCAGAAGACGGCGGGTGGTTTCTCGAGTCCGACTTTAGGGCGGTGTTGTTTCACTGCTAGGACATGAGCCCCTTGTAATCTTTCTTTCTGCCTTTAGACAGGGGGTGTTACAGCCGCCTTTAAGAGCTTACCCCCCCCCGCCCCCCCCCCCCCCCCCCCCCGCTTCATCCCCCTAGAAAGACCGTCGCCCGCTATCGGTGTGCATGTCCGGCGTGGCCCGTCACACTGAATGGCTTTCAGAAGGGGTTTGACTGGGACTTGTTTGACAAGAAGACTGGGCAGCTCGAGGCAGAGGACGATGCAGCCAGGGTTGTTCAGGACGCTGCGTTCTCCGTCGCAGACAGGAACGTCAGAGGGTCATTTGCGTCCTGGGACGCAACGTGCGGAGGGTCCTTTCCATTGCAGACGCAGCTTCAGTGGGTTGGTTGCGTCGCAGACGGGTCGGTTGCGTCTTCTATGGGTCGGTTGCGGGTCAGGACGTATGCTATGCTGGTCGGTTGCATCTCTGGACGCAGGCTATACAATTGGTTCCGTCTCAGGAAGGAGAGCTGGGGGTCCTCCTGAACAACCCTGGATGCAGCATGTTGTTCAGTAAAATACATCAATAATACGCCCCATGACGAGGCATATTGTCTTTCTTTTTCTGAGGATTTAATGAAAGACCCCTCCAATATATGACACCGTATACCCGCTTACGCAGTGGTGTCCTTAACTTCACGTCCTGAGAGTGGCACATTACTCGGATGTAACAATTTCAATTTCAATTACACTGTATACCCGTATTGTGGAACGGGCTTGTCGCCTTGTCTTTGGCCAACAATGACCTGTCTATGTCAATGTAATAATATGTACCGGTAATGAGGTTGAGGGGGCAGTTTATTTTCAAATCTGAAAGTTTTTTTTCTACCTTAATGGTTTTAGGCCTCTTGCAGGGGACAGCGTGTTTATAGCCTTTTATAGCTTTCAGGGGCCATTTAGAGCCCAAACCTTTTTTGCACATAGGTAATATAGAGGCAATTGGGGCCAAAACGGGGTCAAAAGTAGTCTATATAGAGGGGGGTGGGGTGGGGTGGTGGTGGGAGAGGGGATCCCTGTGCGAGGGTCAGCACGTTTGCTTGCACTGGGGCTGGGGCAGAACTGGCTGCTGCTTCACCTTGAGAGTGCTACCTTGGCGGTTGACAGCGACCGCGAACACCAAAGCGCACTCGTAGGAATTCGAACCCTGCACCTCCTTCAGTCCAGAAATGATTCTTACCCCGCAGTCCTCCTCCAAATTGTGCTGTAATGTACGTGATGTCATATATGTTTTCTCCGCCATTCTTTCTGAATCCTCAGTGGGCGCTTTTTTGGGTACGAGGTTTGTTTGGATCCCACTTCCTGGCTTGGAAGTCCTTTCGATAATAATAAACAAATCCCTGTAGACATGTTACATTACATTACATTACATTACATGTTAAAGTCTACTTGACACCGCGAGGGTGTATGAGACTCTGTGCTTTAAACAAAAAGAAAAAGCACCCACAAAGCAAAAAACCCCATTACATCAGGGGAGTGTCGAGGACAAACAAACCAAACTCCCAACCACCGTTTTGGTGGCGTAGGTATTAAACCCCTTAGAGCCGGACCCAGATCTCAACCACTTACAGTGGCGGAGGTAAGAAGCTAACAAATGAGAAGTCACAAGAAGAAGAAAAAAAGGGATGATAAATTACGGTGCCACTAAGCAGTCCAGGGCTTCCTGTCTTTCTCTTCTACAAGTAGAAAGATAGTCGGCTAGGTTGCTCCAAAAAGACTTAGTGCCATTTCCATTCATAAAGGTTCTGAATGTGGAATCGCAGAATTCCACATTCCATACGGTTAAGTTGGTATCCTCATGGACATGCCTATAAATATCTGTAAACAGCTTCTGGTAGCGGAGGCGAATATCATTATAAAAAGGGCACTCAAACATATGCATTTCATCCTCAGGTTTTTGGAACCCACACATTTGACAGTGTCTCATTGAGCAAGGGATGTGTGCTCTATCCACCACCCTCATTCTTTCTGTGTTCAGCCAATGGGAACCCATTCTAAACTGTGCTATAGAACGAATCTGATCCTGCTTATGTAAGGCGGATGTAAAGGGAATCAAGCCATTCTCATCATTGCTGTTGGCTGCGAACCATTTTTGGTATCGGAGGCGTTTAAAGCCAACCCTTCTCTCATCATGGATGTCTCTAACTGCATTGGTGTCACTTGGGTACTTAAACCTCCATGACTCAAAAACTTCAGACATAATACCTTCGACATCGACAGCCTCCAAAATGTTGATGTTTTTACTGGATCCTAGCTTGTGGAGAGCACAACGCAAGTCATGAACCCAGCCAGTGTTGGAGTCAAAAGATTCCTCAAGAGCCATTCTAATGAGATCCTCAGGTTCTTTATGTATGGTCTTGTTCCAGAAGCGCAAAGCTTGTTTAAGCCAAGCAAAACACAACGGGGTTCTACCCAGCTCTTCCATGATAATATTAGATGTAGTAGATTGGCAAACACCCAACATTTGTTTAAGTATACCTCTATGCCATTTCTCACAAGCATGGTCATTTGAGATAAGTGTGTTGTTCAGAATAGAAGGAGCCCACACCTTACAGCCAAAATTCAGGATAGGTTGTACAAGAGAATCAAACAGGTGGGTGAGAATATCAATATTGTATATCTCCATAGTATGGCATCGCCTACGGAGCATGTGGTGTGCCTTTTGGGCCTTAGTGAGCATCCTAGAAAAAGCAGCTTTTGCACGATTGCTTGAGTCACCATCCACAAAGAGGGATCCCAAGTAGATAAAATATAACTTTGTAGAAAGTTGTGCTCCATCATAGACAAATTTGTAATCAGGATCCATGCGGGCCTCATCACAGAATTGCTTGTTGAAAACGACAATCTCAGTTTTCTTTATATTCACAGCCATCTTAGTAGCCTCACAGAAATCTCTCAGACAGTCAAGCATCGCTTGCATATCTGCCGGGGATTCTGCCATTATAGCTAGGTCATCAGCATAAAGTAACAGTTGCAGAATCTTTCCCCTAAGCTCAGCCCCTACATTTGGGAGCTTGGATTGGAGGAACGATTCAATTCTATCAATGAACAGACCGAATAGGAGTGGGGATAGGGGGTCTCCTTGTTTAACTCCTACAAGGGATGGAAAGGAGGATCCAATGTCCCCATGTAGGCGAACTTGGAAAACAACATGAATATACATGGACTTCAGAATACTGAGATAGGGGTCCTTGACTCCTAGCCTTGCTAAGCAATCCCATAGCAAGTCTCTGTTGACCCAATCATAAGCCTTCTTGAAATCAACAAAAGCCACAAAGAGTGGTTTTTTCTTTTCTCTATATTTATCTACAATATGGTTAAGAATGAATGATGCATCTGCAGTACCCCTACCACTTCTAAATCCATATTGGCCAGCGGCTCTGAGGTTGAATTCTTCTGACCAATCATCTAGTCTACGTAGCATGCAAAGGGAGAAGATCTTTCCTATGGAGTTGCTCACCGCAAGACCTCGATAGTTGTCCTTGTCATACACACTGCCTTTGGATTTGGGTACGGGTACCAAGGCAGCTGCAGCCCATTGGCTAGGGTAAGAAGTCTTCCAGATGAGATTAAACAGGTTAGTCATAGCTTGTACAAATCGGGAGTTGGCTTCATGGGAAGCAAATCTGTACCATTCTGCAGGGATACCATCTACCCCGGGGGAGGAGTTTTTCCGTAGGGATTGGAGAACAGAAAACACCTCCTTGATGGTAAAGTCTTGACATAACCATGTTGGTGCGGCCTCTATCTGAGGTCCATCAGCTTGAGGGACAAAGTCCCTAGCATCCAGACTTGGATCAATACCTACTTGCACATCAAAGAGGTCTGCAAAATAATCAGTCCAATCATGAATTGTGATGTCTGCCGTAGTGGCCTTGTTAGGCTCACGCACGTCTTTCCAAAAACTTTTCGGATTATGCCGAAGATTCGTATGAAGGTTCTCCATGCGTGTTTCTAGCCACTTTCTCTTCTTTCTTCTGGGAATCCTCTTGTACTCCTTGTGCATAGAACCAGCCAAGTCAGAGCTAGAGCCATGTTGATGTTCTGCTTGGCTTGCTGCCTGTCTAGCACGATTGCATTCATCATCATACCATGCGTTCACGGGCCCGTGCTTACGCTTAGCTACAGGTTTGTGACATG
>JACBWV010000610.1:142231513-142265593 GCA_013435795.1 Chlamydomonas sp. ICE-L
GACGATACCAATGCCGGCATGTCTGTTAACCCATCCAGGGCTACACCTCCCCCCCCCCCCACCCCACGCCACCCACACACACACACATACAAACACCCTACCCCAACCCCGACCCCACCCACCCACTCTACAGGGTAGAGACGCTGAATCAGCCCAGGCAGCCCCAGACGATTCAGATGAGGACGATACCAGTGCCGGCATGTCTGTTAACCCATCCAGATCTACCACCCCCCCCCCCCCCCCCCCCCCCCCCCACACACACACACACACAAACAAACACCCTACCCCAAACCTCGACCCCACCCACCCACGCTACAGGGTAGAGACTCTGAATCAGCCTAGGCAGCCCCAGACGATTCAGATGAGGACGATACCATGCCGGCATGTCTGTTAACCCATCCAGGGATACACTCCCCCCCCCCCCCCCCCACACACACACATACAAACACCCTACCCCAACCCCGAACCCACCCACCCACGCTACAGGTAGAGACTCTGAATCATCCAGGCAGCCCCAGACGATTCAGATGAGGACGATACCAGTGCCGGCGTGTCTGTTAACCCAGTCCAGGGCTACACTCCCCCCCCCCTCCACCCCCCCCCCCCCCCACACACACACAAACCCCTACGCCCAACCCCGACCCCGAACCCACCACGCTACAGGTAGAGACTCTGAATCAGCCCAGGCAGCCCCCAGACGATTCAGATGAGGACGATACCAGTGCCCGCATGTCTGTTAACCCATCCAGGGCTACACTCCCCCCCCCCACCCCCCCCCACCACAACACACACAAACACCCTACCCCAACCCCGAACCACCCACGCTACAGGGTAGAGACTCTGAATCATCCCAGGCAGCCCCAGACGATTCAGATGAGGACGATACCAGTGCCGGCATGTCTGTTAACCCATCCAGGGCTACAAACCCTCCCCCCCCCCCCCCCCCCCCCCCCCCCCACACACACACACACAAACACCCTACCCCAACCCCAACCCCACCCACCCATGCTACAGGGTAGAGACTCTGAATCAGCCCAGGCAGCCCCAGACGATTCAGATAAGGACGATACCAATGCCAACATCTCTGTCAACCCATCCAGAGCTACACTCCCCCCCCCCCCCAACACCCCCCAACACCCCCCCCCCCCCCCACACACACACACACAAACACCCTACCCCAACCCCGACCCCACCCTCCCTCTCTACTGGGTAGAGACTCTGAATCAGCCCAGGCAGCCCCAGACGATTCAGATGAGGACGATACCAGTGCCGGCATGTCTGTTAACCCATCCAGGGCTACACTCCCCCCCACCCCCCCCCCACCACACACACACAAACACCCTACCCCAACCCCGACCCCACCCACCCACGCTACAGGGTAGAGACTATTAATCAGCCCAGGCAGCCCCAGACGATTCAGATGAGGACGATACCAGTGCCGGCATGTCTGTTAACCCATCCAGAGCTACACTCCCCCCCCCCCCCCCCCCCCCCACACACACACACACAAACACACCCTACCCCCAACCCCGAACCCACCCATGCTACAGGGTAGAGACTCTGAATCAGCCCAGCAGCCCCAGACGATTCAGATGAGGACGATACCAGTGCCGGCATGTCTGTTAACCCATCCAGAGCTACACTCCCCCCCCCCCCCCCCCCCCCCCCACACACACACACACACACAAACACCCTACCCCAACCCCGACCCCACCCACCCACGCTACAGGGTAGAGACTCTGAATCAGCCCAGGCAGCCCCAGACGATTCAGATGAGGACGATACCAGTGCCGGCATGTCTGTTAACCCATCCAGGGCTACACTCCCCCCCCCCCCCCCCCCCCCCCCCCCACACCCCACACACACACACACAAACAACCCTACCCCAACCCCGACCCCACCCACCCCACGCTACAGGGTAGAGACTCTGAATCAGCCCAGGCAGCCCAGACAATTCAGATGAGGATGATACCAGTGCCGGCATGTCTGTTAACCCATCCAGAGCTACACTCCCCCCCCCCCCCCCCCCCCCCCCCACACACACAAACACCCTACCCCAACCCCGACCCCACCCCACCCACGCTACAGGGTAGAGACTCTGAATCAGCCCAGGCAGCCCCAGACGATTCAGATGAGGACGATACCAGTGCCGGCATGTCTGTTAACCCATCCAGAGCTACACTCCCCCCCACCCCCCCCACCCCACCCACCCCCCCACCCACACACAAACACCCTACACCAACCCCGATCCCACCCACCCACGCTACAGGGTAGAGACTCTGAATCAGCCCAGGCAGCCCCAGACGATTCAGATGAGGACGATACCAGTGCCGGCATGTCTGTTAACCCATCCAGGGCTACACTCCCCCCTCCCCCCCCCCCCCCCCCCCCCCACACACCACACACACACACAACACCCTACCCCAACCCCGACCCCACCCACCCACGCTACAGGGTAGAGACTCTGAATCAGCCCGCAGCCCCAGATGATTCAGATGAGGACGATACCATGCCGGCATGTCTGTTAACCCCATCCAGAGCTACACTCACCCCCCCCCCCCCCCCCCCCCCCACACACACACACACACAAACACCCTACCCCAACCCCGACCCCACCCACCCACGCTACAGGGTAGAGACTCTGAATCAGCCCAGGCAGCCCCAGACGATTCAGATGAGGACGATACCAGTGCCGGCATGTCTGTTAACCCATCCAGGGCTACACTCCCCCCCCCCCCCCCCCCCACCCACACCCACACACACACACACAAACACCCTACCCCCACCCCGACCCCACCCACCCACGCTACAGGGTAGAGACTCTGAATCAGCCCAGGCAGCCCCAGACTATTCAGATGAGGATGAAACCATTGCCGGCATGTCTGTTAACCCATCCATAGCGAACACTCCCCCCCCCCCCCCCCCCCCACACACACACCAACACAAACAACCCTAACCCTCCACCCCTACCCCACCCCCCACCCACCCGCTACAGTTTATAGACTCTGAATCTCAGCCCAGGCATCCCCAGACGATTCAGTGAGGACGATACCAGTGGCCGTCAGTCTGTTAAAACGGACCCTCCAGAGCTACACTCCCCCCGACCCCCCCACCCCATCCCATCCCCCCCACCCACACACAAAACCCGTACCCCCACCCCGATCCCACCCACCCACGCACAGGTCGAGACTCTGAATCGCCCAGGCAGCCCCAGACGATTCAATGAGGACTATACCAGTGCCGGCAATTTCTGTTAAACAAACCCCGCCATGGCTACAACTCCCCCCCCCCCCCCCCCCCCCCACCCCCCCCCCTCTCCCCCACCCCCCCCCCCCCCCCCTCCCCCCCCCCCTACTCCCCCCCCCCCCCCCCCCCCCCCACCCCCCCCCCACACACACACACACCAAACACCCTACCCCAACCCCGACCCCACCCACCCACGCTACAGGGTGAGACTCTGAATCAGCCCGGCAGCCCCAGATGATTCAGATGAGGACGATACCAGTGCCGGCATGTCTGTTAACCCATCCAGAGCTACACTCCCCCCCCCCCCCCCCCCCCCCCACACACACACACAAACACCCTACCCCAACCCCGAACCCACCCACGCTACAGGGTAGAGACTCTGAATCAGCCCAGGCAGCCCCAGAAAACGATTCAGATGAGGACGATACCATTGCCGGCATGTCTTTAACCCATCCAGAGCTACACTCCCCCCCCCCACCCCCCCCCCCACCCCACCACCAAAACACCTACCCCCCCAACCCCGAACCCACCCACGCTACAGGGTAGAGACTCTGAATCAGCCCAGGCAGCCCCAGACGATTCAGATGAGGGACGATACCAGTGCCGGCATGTCTGTTAACCCATCCAGGGCTACACACTCCCCCCCCCCCCCCCCCCCCCCCCACACACACACACACAAACACCCTACCCCAACCCCGACCCCACCCACCCATGCTACAGGTAGAGACTCTGAATCAGCCCAGGCAGCCCCAGACGATTCAGATAAGGACGATACCAATGCCAACATCTCTGTCAACCCATCCAGAGCTACACTCCCCCCCACCCACCCCACCCTACCCCCACCACCCACCCCCCCACACACACACCCCTACAGGGTAGAGACTCTGAATCAGCCCAGGCAGCCCCAGACGATTCGGATGAGGAAGGCACCAATGCCGGCATGTCTGTCAACCCATCCAGAGCCGCACTCACGGCACGCTCGCCCTCCTTCTTCGGAACTGTTCGAGCCGACATGTCGCTCAACCCATCCAGGGCCGCCCTCACGGCACGCTCGCCCTCTTTCTTCGGAACCGTGCGGGCGCTGGTGCAGAGCGGTCATAGCATGGGAAGGCATGATTCGGTTAAAGAGCAACGCGCTCCTGCTGCGCTCTTCGTCGAGGTGGGCACCACCATACACTTTTGTTTGGGGGACTGATCATAAAGCATGATACATGTATTGACGTATTGATGTTGTAGTATGTGCAAGGGGGTAAGGGGGTAAGGTGTGGGCGCTGGTGCAAAGCGGTCATAGCATGGAAAGACATGATTCGGTCAAAGAGCAACGTGCTCCTGCTGCGCTCTTCGTCGAGGTGGGCATGATCACAACATTATTTATGCTACTGCTTACTGATTGTGTAGCATGATGCTTATGTTGATGTTGTAGTACGTGTAAGGTGGTAAGGGGGTAAGGTGCGAGCTCTGGTGCAAACGGTCATAGCATGGGAAGACATGATTCGGTTAAAGGGCAGCGCGCTCCCGCTGCGCTGTTTGTCGAGGTGGGCACCACCATACAATTGTGTTTAGACAACTGATAATATAGCAGTGTATAGACTGATACGGATAGCGATATTGTAGTATGTGCAAGGGGGCAAGGTGGTCAGATGCAAGCTCTGGTGCAGAGCGGTCCAAGCATGAGAAGCCACGACTCGGTGAAAGAGCAACACGCTTCTGCGGCCCTCTTTGTTGAGGTGGGCACCAGCAACGACATTATTTAGACAACTGATAATAAAGCATGATACATGTATTGACGTATTGATATTGTAGTGTGTGTAAGGGGGCAAGGGGGTAAGATGCAAGCTCTGGTGCAGAGCGGTCAAAGCATGGGAAGACACGATTATGTTAAAGAGCAGCGCGCTCCTGCTGCGCTGTTTGTCGAGGTGGGCACCAACATAAAGTTGTGTGTTGGGCGACTGATACTATAGCATTGTACATATTGACGTAATGATGTTGTAGTATGTGCAAGGGGGTAAGGGGGTAAGGTGCAAGCTCTGGTGCAGGATGGTCATAGCATGGGAAGACATGATTCTGTTAAAGAGCAACGCGCTCCTGCTGCGCTGTTTGTCAAGGTGGGCACCAACATACAGTTGTGTTTAGTCTACTGATTACTGATTATATAGCATGATGTTCACATTGCTGTTGTCCAGCTGCGCTCCTTGTCAAGGTGGGCAGCAACATACATTTGTGTTTGTACTACTGCTAACTGATTATGTAGCATGATGTTCACATTGAGGTTGTCCTGCTGCGCTGTTTGTCAAGGTGGGCACCATCACAACATTGTTAAGACACCTCCTTACTGATTATATATCATGATGCTCATATTACTGTTGACCTTCTGCGCTCCTTGTCGAGGTGGGCACCACCATACAGTCGTGTTCATACTACTAATCACTGATTATATAGCATGATGTTCACATTGATGTTGTCCTGCTGCGCTCCTCACTGATTATATAGCATGAACTGATCACTGATTATATAGCATGATGTTCACATTGATGTTGTCCTGCTGCGCTCCTTGTCGAGGTGGGCACCACCATACAGTCGTGTTCATACTACTGATCACTGATTATATAGCATGATGTTCACATTGATGTTGTCCTGCTGCGCTCCTTGTCGAGGTGGGCACCACCATACAGTCGTGTTCATACTACTGATCACTGATTATATAGCATGATGTTCACATTGATGTTGTCCTGCTGCGCTCCCTTGTCGAGGTGGGCCACCACCATACAGTCGTGTTCATACTACTGATCACTGATTATATAGCATGATGTTCACATTGATGTTGTCCTGCTGCGCTCCTTGTCGAGGTGGGCACCACCATACAGTCGTGTTCATACTACTGATCACTGATTATATAGCATGATGTTCACATTGATGTTGTCCTGCTGCGCTCCTTGTCGAGGTGGGCACCACCATACAGTCGTGTTCATACTACTGATCACTGATTATAAAGCATGATGTTCACATTGATGTTGTCCTGCTGCGCTCCTTGTCGAGGTAGGCACCAACATACAGTTGTGTCCATACTACTGATTCCTGATTAAATAGCGTGATGTTCACATTGATGTTGTCCTGCTGCACTCTTCCTCGAGGTGGGCACCACCAACAATTGTCTTCAGACAACTGAGTAAGGGGGTAAGATGCGGGCTCTGGTGCAGAGTGGTCAAAGTATGGGAAGACTTGAATCGGTGAAATAGCAACGCGCTCCCGCTGCGCTGTTTGTTGAGGTGGGCACCAAAATACAGTTGTGTGTAGTCAACTGAGAATGTAGCATGGTTCGCATATTGACGTATTGACGTTGAAGTATGTGTAAGGAGGTAAGGGGGTAAGGTGCAAGCTCTGGTGCAGAATGGTCATTGAATGGGAAGACATGAATCGGTGAAAGAGCAACGCGCTCCCGCTGCGCTGTTTGTCGAGGTGGGCACCAACATACAGTTGTGTGTAGACATGCTGATACAATGCTGAGAATGTAGCATGGTTGGCATATTGACGTATTGATGTTGTAGTACTTGTGAGGTGCTAAGGGGGTAGGGTGCGGGCTCTGGTGCAGAGCGGTTAAAGCATGGGAAGACACAATTCGGTTAAAGAGCAGCGCGCTCCTGCTGCCCTCTTTGTCAAGGTGGGCACCAGCAACAACATTATTTAGACAACTGAGAATGTAGCATGGTTCACATGTCGACGTATTGGTGTCGTAGTAGTTGTGAGGTGCTAAAGGGGTAGGGTGAGGGCTCTGGTGCAGAGCCATTAAAGCTTAAATATTATATATATGAATTCAAATATTATATATATGAATTGAAAAAACAAAACTTACATGTTTGTATTCAGTACGATGGCGACCAGACCAAGATACATGTGTAGACAGTTGATAAAAACAATCATATATATACAAAACAAAACTTACATGTTTGTATTCAGTACGATGACGAGCAGACTGTCAAGCTTATATATCCAGCTGTCAACATATATTAAAAAAAACAAATTACGTGTTTGATTTCAATTGATGACGAGCAGACCAAGATACATGTGTAGACAGTTGATAAAAACAATCATATATATACAAAACAAAACTTGCATGTTTGTATTCAGTTTGATGGCGACCAGACCAAGATACATGTGTAGACAGTCGATAAAAACAATCATATATGTACAAAACAAAATTTACATGTTTGTATTCAGTACGATGACGAGCAGACTGTCAAGCTTATATATCCAGCTGTCAACATATATTAAAAAAACAAATAACGTGTTTGATTTCACTTTGATGACGACCAGACCAAGATACATGTATATAAGTTGATAAAAACAATTATATATATTTTAAAAACAAAACATACATGTTTGTATTCAGTTTGATGACGAGCAGACTGGCAAGCTTGTGGAAGCCTTGAAGGAGGGGAATGTGGAGAAATGTCGAATGGCCATTGCAGCCCATGCCAATCCAAATCAATCCATTGCAGATGCGGTGAGTGTGCGCTGTTGGGGGCTGGCGTGGCTTGGCTTGTTGGGCTGGTGGGGGCTGGCTAAGCTTGGCTTGGCTTGTTGGGCTGGTGGGGGCTGGCTTGGCTTGGCTTGTTGGGCTGGTGGGGGCCGACGTGGCTTGGCTTATTGGGCTAGTAAGGGCTGGCTTAGCTTGGCTTGGCTTGGCTTATCGAGACGGGGTGAGAGTGAGCCTCATGATGGGTACTGATGGGTGCGCTGGTGAGGGCTGGCTTGGCTTGTTGGGCTGGTGGGGGCTGACTTGGCTTGGCTTATTGGGCTGGTAAGGGCTGGCTTAGCTTGGCTTGGCTTGGCTTATTGAGACGGGGTGAGAGTGAGCCTCATGATGGGTACTGATGGGTGCACTGGTGGGGGCTGGCTTGGCTTGGCTTGTTGGGCTGGTGGGGGCTGACTTGGCTGGGCTTATTGGGCTGGTGAGGGCTGGCTTAGCTTGGCTTGGCTTGGCTTGGCTTGGCTTGGCTTGGCTTGGCTTGGCTTGGCTTGGCTTATTGAGACGGAGCCTCATGATGGGGACTGATGGGTGCTGATGGGTGCGCTGGTGAGGGCTGGCTTGGCTTGGCTGGGGGTCAATGGTGGTGGGGGCTGGTGGGGGCTGGCTTGGCTTGGCTGGGGGTCAATGGTGGTGGGTAGAGAGGGAAGGGGATACAACCGAGCCTGATCTTGATAATGATAACGCCTGGCGGGGCGTGGTGTTAAGGAAGCCCGTCGTACGCGGGTGGGGAGCGGTCTCCTACCTCAACTGGACAAGCTACCATCGCGGTAGACGACGACCTGCAACGCCAAGAGCGACCGAAGGGGGAGTCGAACCCCTGATCTTGAACCTCTTCTCAACCTTTGCCTCCTCCGACCCCCACCCCCTAAAAACAAAGCAGGTAAGACCGCGAACACTAAAGCGCACCCGTAGGGAATCAAACCCAGCACCTTCTTCACTCCAGCAAACCAATCAACCATTGATCCATTCGCTGAACCGGAATCCCACCCCCTATGTAATAGCGAGGTATGTCGCCCCTCCACCTCAACGCCCTCCCTCTCCTAAAGCTCATTCCCCATTTCCACTCTCCCCCCCTCAACCTTGTCCCCCCATTTCAACCCGTCCTCCCCTAAACTTTTCCTCCCCCCCCTCCCTCCCCCTCCTACATGACAGCGTGGCACGTCGCTCCTCCACCTCAACACCCTACCTCTCCTAAAGCTTAGCCCCCTTTTCCACCCTCTCCCCCCTAACCCCCACCCCCCTCTCTCTCCCCCTCCGACATGACAGCGTGGCATGTCGCTCCTCTACATCAGCGCCCTCCCTTTCCTATAGCTTAGCCCCCCATTCCCCCCCTCTCCCCCCCCACCCTAACCCCACCTCCCTCTCCTACATGACAGCGTGGCATGTCGCCCCTCCACATCAACGCCCTCCCTCTCCTAAAGCTTAGCCCCCATTTCCCCCCTCTCTCCCATAAGACTTGCCTCCCCCCCCCCCCCCCCCCCCCCCCCTCTCCCTTCCCCTCCACCTTGCTCCCCCATCTCCAGCCTCTCTCCCCTAAACCTCCCCCCCCCTTGCCCCCCCCCCCCCTCCCCCTCCTACATGACAGCGTGGCATGTCGCCCTCCACATTGCCGCCCTCCTCGGCCGTACCATCTCTAGCGCCAAAAAGGTGTACAACGATGACGTGGCCGCTGAGCTGGCAGGCCAGCTGGTCAAAGCAGGCGGCCGCGCTGTAGCTGAGGATGAACTCGGCTACACACCCGTACACCTGGCAGCATACAGTGGTGCCTCTCTGACCCTCCACGTCATCCTCGACTCTATTGCGAAAAGCAAACGTGTGGCTGCCAGACTGATCAACAAACAAGACACGCAGATCCACTACACCCCGCTGCACTGCGCAGTGGAGGGCCGAGTAGCCAGCACAGTGCTGGCACTGCTCTTAAGGGGGGCTGACACTCAGCTAAAAGACTCGACCGGGTTCACGGCGTGGAACCTAGCCGCCACCTTTAACACCACTTGGGCCTATCAGCTGCTCATGAGTTTATGCATGGATATGGCTCAGGTAAGAATGAACAACCTACCCCCACCTTCACCCCACCCCTCCACCCCTCCTCCTCCCCCACCCCCGCACACCCCCGCACACACACCCTGCACCTACACCCAAACTTGTTTCCTTTACCACCACCGGGGCCTACCAGCTGCTCATGAGTTTATGCATGGATATGGCTCAGGTAAGGATGAACAACCTCCCCCCACCCCCACCCCACCCCTCCCCCCTCCTCCTCCCCCACCCCCGCACACCCCCGCACACACACCCTGCACCTATACCCAAACTTGTTTCCTTCACCACCACCGGGGCCTAGCAGTTACTCATGAGCTTGTGCATGGATATGGCTCAGGTAAGGATGAACAACCTACCCCATACACCTGCACTCAGACACCCACACATCCACCTAGCCACACCCACACCCACACCCACACCCCACATCCACACCCACACCCTGCACCTACCCCCCCCCCCCCCCCCCCCCCCCCCCCCTCCACACACCCACACCTACACACCCACACCCACACTCACACCCACACCCACACCCACACCCTGCACCTACACACACACATCCTCCTAGCCACACCCACCCTGCCCCCCACACACCACACACCCTGCCCCCCCCCCCCCCCCACACACACACTGCACCTACACACACACCCTACCTTCAGGTAGGGCCGCCAAGTACCCGCCGGATTGCCCATAGACACCCGCACATAGTCGCATACAACCCATTATAATGATCTCAATGTGTGTGTGTATGTGTGTGTATGTGTGTGTGCTTGCGGGGCCGCCGAGTACCCCTGGATGCCCATAGACACCTGCACATAGTCGCATACAACCCATTATAATGATCTCAATGTGTGTGTGTGTGTATGTGTGTGTATGTGTGTGTGCTTGCGGGGCCGCCGAGCACCGCTGGATGCCCATTGACACCCGCACATAGTTACATACAACCCAGTGTAATGATCTCAATGTGTGTGTCTACGTGTGTGTGTGTCTATGTGTATTTGCTTGCGGGGCCGCCGAGTACCGCTGGATGCCCATAGACACCCGCACATAGTCGCATACAACCCATTATAATGATCTCAATGTGTGTGTGTGTGTATGTGTGTGTATGTGTGTGTGCTTGCGGGGCCGCCGAGTACCGCTGGATGCCCATTGACAACCGCACACAGTCGCATACAACCCAGTGTAATGATCTCAATGTGTGTGTGTGTGTGTCTATGTGTTTGCTTGCGGGGCCGCCACCTACACCCTGACGCCCATAGACACCCGCACATAGTGGCATACAACCCAGTGTAATGATCTCAATGTGTGTGTGTGTGTCCTATGTGTTGCTTGCGGGGCCGCCACCTACACCTGACGCCCATTGACACCCGCACATAGTGGCATACAATCCAGTGTAATGATCTCAATGTGTGTGTGTGTGTGTCCTATGTGTTTGCTTGCGGGGCCGCCACCTACACCCTGACGCCCATAGACACCCGCACATAGTGGCATACAACCCAGTGTAATGATCTCAATGTGTGTGTGTGTGTCTATGTGTTTGCTTGCGGGGCCGCCACCTACACCCTGACGCCCATAGACCACCCGCACATAGTGGCATACAACCAGTGTAATGATCTCAATGTGTGTGTGTGTGTGTCTATGTGTTTTGCTTGCGGCGCCACCTACAACCTGAGCCCATAGACACCCGCACATAGTGGCATACAATCCAGTGTAATGATCTCAATTGTGTGTGTGTGTGTCTATGTGTTGCTTGCGGGTCCGCCACCTACACCCTGAGCCCATAGACCAACCCGCACATAGTGGCAAACAACCCAGTGTAATGATCTCAATGTGTGGTGTGTGTGTCTATGTGTTTGCTTGCGGGGCGCCACCTACACCCTGACGCCCATAGACAACCCGCAACATATTGGCATACAACCCAGTGTACTATCTCCTGTGTGTTTGTGTGTGTCTATGTTTTTGCTTGCGGGGGGCCCGCAACCGTACAACCCTCTGAGCCCATAGACCCCCCGCACCATAGTGGCATACAACCCATTGTTACATTGATCTCAAGGTGGGTGTGGTGTCTCTGTGTTGCTGCTGGGGCCGCCACCTACACCCTGACGCCCATAGACACCCGCACATAGTGGCATACAACCCAGTGTAATGATCTCAATGTGTGTGTGTGTGTGTCTATGTGTTTGCTTGCGGGGCCGCCACCTACACCCTGACGCCCATAGACACCCGCACATAGTGGCATACAACCCAGTGTTAATGCTCCCAGGTGTTGTGTGTGTTGTCCAGGTGTTTGCTTGCGGGGCCGCCACCTACACCCTGACGCCCATTGACACCCGCACATAGTCGCATACAACCCAGTGTAATGATCTCAATGTGTGTGTGTGTGAATGCAGGGCCGCCAAGTACCGTCGGATGCTCTGATGCAGCTGGCCCTAGAGATGAGGCAACTGGAGGAAACAACACCCACATATACACATGCACACACAAACAAACACACTTAGACACACAGACACATATGACCCATTCTGATTATTTCAGTGTGTGTGTATGCAGGGACGCCAAGTACCGCCGGATGCTCTGATGCAGCTGGCCCTAGAGATGAGGCAACTGGAGGTGGTACCCATGCTTATCAGAGCCACAGCCAAGTGGCCGGAGAGGGTAAGGCAGTGTTTATGCGTTTAGCTATGCGCAGGTGGAATGGGTGTGGGTGTGGGGTTGCTGGTGGGGTTGGTCAGGCAGGGTTGGCTTGGGGGGTGGGGGGTACTGCTGCAGCTAGTTGTACTAATGATGAGACAACCAGAGGTGCTGCCCATGCTTGTTTGAGCCACAGCCAAATGGCCAGAGAGGGTAAGGCAGTGTTAATGCGTTTCGCTATGTGCAGGTGGAATGGGTGTGGGTTTGCTGGTGTGGGTGTGGGATTGCTTGTGCAGTGGGTGTGGGTGTGGGTTTGCTGGTGTGGGTGTGGGATTGCTGGTGGATTGGGTGTGGGTGTGGGTTTGCTGGTGTGGGTGTGGGATTGCTTGTGCAGTGGGTGTGGGTGTGGGTTTGCTGGTGTGGGTGTGGGATTGCTGGTGGAGTGGGTGTGGGTTTGCTGGTGTGGGTGTGGGATTGCTTGTGCAGTGGGTGTGGGTGTGGGTTTGCTGGTGTGGGTGTGGGATTGCTGATGCAGTGGGTGTGTGTGTAGGTTTGCTGGTGGGGTTGGTCCCGCTGGTTGGTTTGGGGGTGGGGGGTACTGTTGCAGCTAGTACTAGTGGGGGTGCCCATGCTTATCAGAGCCACAGCCAAGTGGCCAGAGAGGGTGAGTCAGCGTTTATGGGTTTTTGCCATGCGCGTGTGGAGCCTACTCCATGCCGCCATTGCTTCAGGCATCCAGGAGTTCGTGGAGCTCATTGTGGATGACATCCCCAGCCTCACTCCGACTCAAAACCCAAACCAAAATCTAAACAAACTGATACATGTACACAAATCTGACCCCTCTCCCCCTCCCCTCCTGCACCCCCTTAGGTGTGGAGCCTACTCCATGCCGCCATTGCTTCAGGCATCCAGGAGTTCGTGGAGCTCATCGTGGAGGACATCCCACGCCTCACTCCGACAGCCCTCCTGCACTGCCCCTGGCAAGACGTCATGTTGGAGCTAGCTAGCCGCTTCCCCGACTGTTTCAAACAGCTGATGCACGGTCTCGATATCGTCAGTTTCGAGGATGTGGTGATTCCGTTCGTCGATCGGTTGACCATGCGTCTGATCGAGAGGGGCGAGGAGGCGGGGGAGGGGGAGGAGGAGGAGGCGAGCAAGGGGGGGGCGTTGCATAAGCAGGAAAGCATGGAGCATGTTGTCAGTCCGCAATTGGCAAACCGTCAGAAGAGTGCGGTGAACCGGAGCATGCTGCAGCTGTTCAATTTGAAAAGCTTCTTGGGCAGCGTCAGCATGCGTCCTGCAGGTGGGACTGTGTGGGTGTGGGTTGGGTTGGGTTGGGTTGGTTGGGTTGGAAGGGTTTGTTGGTTTGGGGACTGTGTGGGTGTGGGAGTTGGTTGGTTGGGTTGGAAGGGTTTGTTGGTTTGGGGACTGTGTGGGTGTGGGAGTTGGTTGGTTGGGTTGGAAGGGTTTGTTGGTTTGGGGACTGTGTGGGTGTGGGAGTTGGTTGGTTGGGTTGGAAGGGTTTGTTGGTTTGGGGACTGTGTGGGTGTGGGAGTTGGTTGGTTGGGTTGGAAAGGGTTGTTGGTTTGGGGGACTGTGTGGGTGTGGGAGTTGGTTGGTTGGGTTGGAAGGGTTTGTTGGTTTGGGGACTGTGTGGGTGTGGGAGTTGGTTGGTTGGGTTGGAAGGGTTTGTTGGTTTGGGGGACTGTGTGGGTGTGGGAGTTGGTTGGTTGGGTTGGAAGGGTTTGTTTGGTTGGGGACTGTGTGGGTGTGGGAGTTGGTTGGTTGGGTTGGAAGGGTTTGTTGGTTTGGGGACTGTGTGGGTGTGGGAGTTGGTTGGTTGGGTTGGATGGGTTTGTTGGTTTGGGGACTGTGTGGGTGTGGGAGTTGGTTGGTTGGGTTGGAAGGGTTTGTTGGTTTGGGGATTGTGTGGGTGTGGGAGTTGGTTGGTTGGGTTGGAAGGGTTGTGACAGCATGCACCCAGCAGGTGGGTGGATATTTGTTGTTGGCAGAGGGAGGTAGTGGTGGTGGCGATGGTGGCGGTGAAGGTGCTTAATCATGGAGCATGCGGTCAGTCCGCAACTGGCCAACCGACAGAGTTTTGTCTTGAAGAGTCAGCATGCACCCAGGAGGCACCCAACCACCCAACCACCCAACCACCCAACCACCCAACCACCCAACCGACAGAGTTTTGTCTTGAAGAGTCAGCATGCACCCAGGAGGCACCCAACCACCCAACCACCCAACCATCCAACCACCCAACCACCCAACCAGCAGGTACTGTGAAGCAAATGACTAAGACCCCCACCCACCAACCAACCCACCAACCACCCAACCACCCAACCACCCAACCAGCAGGTACTGTGAAGCAAATGACTAAGACACCCACCCACCAACCAACCCACCAACCACCCAACCAGCCAACCACCCAACCACCCAACCAGCAGGTACTGTGAAGCAAATGACTAAGACACCCACCCACCAACCAACCCACCAACCACCCAACCACCCAACCACCCAACCAGCAGGTACTGTGAAGCAAATGACTAAGACAATCACCCACCAACCAACCCACCAACCCACCAACCACCCAACCACCCAACCACCCAACCAGCAGGTACTGTGAAGCAAATGACTAAGACCACCCACCCACCAACCAACCCACCAACCACCAACCCAACACACACCACCCAAACAGAAGTAATGTTGAAGCCAAATGACTAAGACCACTCACCACCCAACCACTCCACCACCCACCAACCAACCAAACCACCAACCACCCAACAGCGGTACGGTGAAGCAAAATGGGACTAAGACACCCAACCAAACCAAACCCACAACCACCCAACCACCCAGCCACCCAAAACACCCAACCAGCAGGTACTGTGAAGCAAATGACTAAGACACCCACCCACCAACCAACCCACCAACCACCCAACCACCCAACCAGCAGGTACTGTGAAGCAAATGACTAAGACACCCACCCACCAACCAACCCACCAACCACCCACCCACCAACCAACCCACCAAACCCACCAAAAACCAACACAAACGACAGGTACTGTGAAGCAAATGGACTAAGACACCCCACCCACCCCAACCCACCAACCACCCAACCACCCAACCAGCAGGTACTGTGAAGCAAATGACTAAGACACCCACCCACCAACCAACCCACCAACCACCCAACCACCCAACCAGAGGTACTTGTGAAGCAATGACTAAGACACCACACCAACCCACCACCAACCACCCAACCACCAAACAGAGGTCTGTGAAGCAAACGACTAAGACACCACCCACCACCAAAACCCACAACCACCCAACCACCCAACCAGCAGGGTGGGTACTGTTGAAGCAAAATGATCCGACACCCACCCACCAACTAACCCACCAACCACCCAACCACCCAACCAGCAGGTACTGTGAAGCAAATGACTAAGACACCCACCCACCAACCAACCCACCAACCACCCACCAACCAACCAGCAGGTACTGTGAAGCGAATGACTGAGGCAGCCAAGTTCTTGCTTCTGCGCAACCTCCTCAACTCATTGGATAAACTCAGCTATGAGTGTGGGTAGCAAATCGGTCACCACGCTCTCCCCCCCACACCTCACCACCACAAACACACATACACCCCACCCACCCCCACCCCCAAACACCCCACTCCCCACCCTGAGTCTGTGAAGAGAAATGAAGAGGCAGCCAACCACCTCCCTCTCCCCCCCCCCCCCACACCACACCCACCCCACACCACACCACCCACCACCCACCACCCCCACTCCCACCATGTAGGTTTACTGTTGAAAGGCGAATGAAAGAGGCAGCCAAACCAACCTTTCAACTCCTCTACCCCCCCCCCCCCCCCCCCCCCCCCCCCCACACACACACACCACACCAACCCAACCACCAACCAACCAACCCACCCAACCACCCCAATCTCCCCCCCTTTAGGTACTGTGAAGACGAATGACGGAGGCAGCCAACCACCCTTCCACTCCCCGCCCCCCCCCCCCCCCCACACACAACACAACCACCCAACCACCCACCACCCAACACCCCATCCCCACCCTAAGGTAAGTATGAGCGACTGACAGAGGCAGCCAAACACCCTTCCCCCCCCCCCCCCCCCCCACACACACACAACACCACCCCACCCAACATACAACACCCACACACTCCACCCCAACCAACCACTCCCACACACCCACCCAACCACCCATTACCGCCCTTTAGGTACTTGTAAAGAGATGCGGAGGCAGCCAACACCCTTCACCAACCACCCACCCTCCCACACCCACACAACCCACCCCACCCAACACCCACACCCACCCTGAGGTATGTGAAGAGAATGACAGGAGCAGCCAAGTTCTTGCTTCTGCGCAACCTCCTCAACTCGTTGGGATAAACTCAGCTACGAGTGTGGCAGAGGACGTCAATCATTTGGATCAGGAGCTCAGAAAGAAGCTGTCAAGTTCCAAGCGGTTCAAAACAACTCATCTCAGTAAAGTTCCCACCTAACAACCCACCCCCCCAACCCCCCCCCCCATTCGACCACACACACCTCCTCTCCCTTGCATCTCCCTATCCCCCCCCAACAACAAACACCACACACCCACACACCCAAACACCTCCGCTCCCCTCCCCCCCCTATCCCCTGTACCCTCCTGGATCGAAACACAATTGGACCAGAGCTCATGCAAGAGCTTACTAGATTCCCAAAGCTGTTCAGGAAGCTTACAGTAAGTCCCCCCCCCCCACCTCCTCCCCCCCCCCCCCCAACACACACACACCCACGCACCCACACCCACACGTACACTCCCTGCCCCCCTCCTCCCTCCACCCTCCTGAATCGTCACACATTTGGATCAGGAGCTCATGCAAGAGTTTCTAGATTCCCAAAGCTGTAAAGAAGCTAACTGTAAAGAAGGCCTGGCCCCCCCCCCCCCCCCCCCCCCCCCCCCCCCCCCCCCCCCCCCCCCCCCCCCCACACACACACACACACAAATAAACACGCCCGTACCCTCCTACCTACACACTTAGACCAAGAGCTCATGCAAGAGCTGTCAAGATTCCAAAAGCTGTTCAAGAAACTCACAGTAAGTCCCCCCCCCCCCCCCCAACACACACACACACACACCTCCTCTCCCTTCCTCTCCGCTCCCCCCCCCCCCCCCTACTCCCAGTGCCCTCCTGAATCGTCACACATTTGGATTAGGGGCTCATGCAAGAGCTTTCTAGATTCCCAAAGCTGTTCAAGAGGCTCACAGTAAGTCCCCCCCCCCCCACCCACCCACCCACCCACCACCGCATCCCGATCATCGTACCTACAAATATGGGCAAGGAGCTCATGTCAAAGCTTTCTAGATTCCCAAAGCTGTTCAAGAAGCTAACGGTAAGCCTGCACCTCACCTCCCCCTCCCCCCCCCCCCCCCCCCCCCCCCCCCCCCGCACACACACACACACACACATACACAAATAAACACGCCCTGTACCCTCATACCTACACACTTAGACCAGGAGCTCATGCAAGAGCTGTCTAGATTCCCAAAGCTGTTCAAGAAGCTCACAAGAAGTCCCCCCCCCAACCCCAACCCCAAACCCACCACCACCCCCAACTCCCCTTCACCCCACCTCACCTCACCCTCACCCCTAACACACACGCACACATCCTGGGCATGAGTGTTACCCCACCACACAACCCCCCACCACCACCACACAACCCCCCACAACCCCACCCCAGTTGTTGCAGGCCTCCCCCTCCCCCCCCCCCCCCCCCCCCCCCCCTAACACACACACTCACACATTCTGGGCATGTGTCTTTACAACCTCCAACCCCGCCTTACCCCTGACTGCAGGATTCTATCGCAAGTCGAAATGTGCCTCGAGCAGTTGTTGCAGCCTCCTCAGGCCTTGAAGAGTCTGAGAAGATTAAGACCCTGTCGGTGAGTTGGGGGGGCACACATGCACATGCACGGGCACACACACATGCACATGGACGGGCACGGGCAGGGGCTCACATGCACATGCACGGGCGCACACACGCACACGCACATGCACGGGCACACACACACACTTATGCACACGCACACACACACATACAAACACGCTCACCTTGAAGAGTTGTTGCAGCCTCATCAGGTCTTGAAGAGTCTGAGAAGATTAAGACCCTGTCGGAGAGTGGGTGGGGCACACATGCACATGCACATGCACAGGCACGTGCATGTGCATGTGCACATGCACGGGCAGAGGCACACCCACCCACCCACTCACCCACCCACCCACCCACCCACCCACTCACTCACCCACATACTTACTCACCCCCACACCCACCCACTCCCCACCCACTCACTCACCCCTGGACTGTGACGAGAACACATACAGGTTGATCCCACTCTAAAGGCGGCCATCGCCTCCCGCTCATCTGTCATCGTCTACCAAGTGGTGACCGCCATCGACAATACACACTGCTACCTAGTCACCCACTCACCCACTCACCCACCCAGACCCACACACCCACTCACCCCTAGACTGTGACGTACACACATACAGGTTGGTCCCATTCTAAAGGCGGCCATCGCCTCCCGCTCCTCCGTCAACGTCTACCAAGTGGTGACCGCCATCGACACCCAACCATCCACTCACCGACGCATCCGCTGACCCAATCGTCCACCCGCCCACTCGTCCACCCACTCACCCAAACACTTACCCACCCATCTCGCCCCCTTAGGTTGGTCCCATTCTAAAGGCCGCCATCGCCTCCCGCTCATCCGTCAACGTCTACCAAGTGGTGACCGCCATCGACAAGTGGCTACAGCGAAACACGCACTGCTACCTAGACGAGTTAGACGTAGACAACATACAGAAGCTAGCCAAGCTCTACCCCGACGCGTGCACACTACTACTGTCTATTAAGTTCCAGGACAAGGTCCAAATAAAGGTATGCATGGACCAGATGTACGATGCTGTTTGCTTGTGAGGAATAATGATAGTGTGCACAAGCTAGCCGAGCTGTTCCCTGATGCGTGTACACTGCTGCTGTCGATTTAGTTTCAGGACAAGGTCCCAATAAAGGTATGCATGGACCTGATGTTGTTTGCGTGTAATGCATGATGATAGTGTGCGCAAGCTAACCAAGCTGTTCCCTGACGCGTGTACACTGCTGCTGTCGATTTAGTTCCAGGACAAGGTCCCAATAAAGGTATGCGTGGACCTGATGTTGTTTGCGTGTAATGCATGATGATAGTGTGCACAAGTTAGCCAAGCTGTACACTACTGCTATCGATCGAGTTCCAGGACAAGGTCCAAATAAAGCTATGTGGGTAAAGTGGGTACAGTGGGTAAAGTGGGTACAGTGGGTAAAGTGGGTACAGTGGGTAAAGTGGGTACAGTGGGTAAAGTGGGTACAGTGGGTAAAGTGGGTACAGTGGGTACAGTGGGTACAGTGGGTACAGTGGGTAAAGTGGGTACAGTGGGTACAGTGGGTACAGTGGGTACAGTGGGTACAGTGGGTACAGTGGGTAAAGTGGGTACAGTGGTGCGTGGTAAAGTGGGTACATGGAACAGTGTGTACCGTGGGTAATGTGGGTACAGTGGGGTACAGTGGGTCATCGTAAATGGGGACACTCGTCTCATCTGTTTTGGTGGTGGGTTGGTGGGCAGGTTTGGGTGATAGAGGTCATTGGATGCGTGTGTGTGTGCCCTGCTGCTATCAATCAAGTTCCAGGACAAGGTCCCAATAAAAGTGTGTGTGTGTACAGGAGCACAATGTCGTCCTCCATGTTGGTGGTGCCATGATGGGTTGGTGGGTGGGTGGATGAGAGAGAATGGATGATGTTTTGTTGGACATGCATGTGTGTGTAAAGTGGGTCACATGGTCTGTCTCCATGTTTGTTGGGTCTGAATGGGTGTGGTGGTGGGTGATGCGAGACAGACGGTCGGATTAGTGGGTTTGTGGGATGCTCATGGTGTTGGAGTCGAGCCGACCCCCTGGGACACTGTCCTGCCTCGTTTCCCTCCATTGTCTGGGGACTGGCATGAATGGTGTGGGGCGTGGGTGGATGAGAAGGATGGACGAGTAGGTGTGTTGGCATCATGTGTGTAGTAAAGTGGGCACGCATCTCTGTCATCCATGTTGGTGGGGTGCATGATGGTGGGTGGGGTGGGTGATAGATGCGGATGGATGAGTGGGTTGTTAGATGCATGTGTGTGTAAAGTGGGCACATGTCTGTCTCCATGTTTGGTGGGTGCATGAATGGGTGGGTGGGTGGGTGGATGAGAGGATGGATGAGTGGGTTGTTGGATGCATGTGTGTGTGTTTGTGTGCCAGATGTATGACGTTGTTTTGCATATTTTGGAAAATCATATATGAGCAATATAGTAGTCGGTGCATCGCGCGGCGCTAGTCCAAGCCTGTACCACAATGCGTAATTCCCAACTTTCAGTTCGTATTGTGTGCAGAGGCCCAACTCGCTGCTGTCCAGTACAGAGCTAGCGTACCGAGGGAGCAACATCTCCTCACCCCATCTCCCACCACCATTTCCCCACCCCTTCCCAACTGTGTGTGTGTCTTGGTGTCTGTGTCTGTCGTGGTTTGTCTTGGTGTGTGTGTGTCTCTCCCAACCCTCTGTGTGCCTTGGTGTGTGTCTGTATGTATTTGTGTCTTTGTGTCTGTCCCTGTATCTCTCAACCCTCTGTGTGTATTGCGTGCAGGTGCACAGCTCGCTGC
This sequence comes from Chlamydomonas sp. ICE-L, assembly GCA_013435795.1. NCBI lineage: Eukaryota > Viridiplantae > Chlorophyta > Chlorophyceae > Chlamydomonadales > Chlamydomonadaceae > Chlamydomonas > Chlamydomonas sp. ICE-L. The sequence goes on from JACBWV010000610.1 coordinate 142,252,687, forward strand.
TGTCCAGTGGTGAACTAGCCCACCCAGGCACCAACATCTCCTCACCTCATCTCCCACCACCATTTCCCCACCCCTTTCCAACTGTCTGTGTGTCTGTGTGTCTTTGTGACTGTGTTTGTATCTCCCAACTGTCTGTGTGCATTGTTTGCTGGTGTCCAGTGGAGAACTAGCTTATTGAGGGAGCAACATCTCCCCACCTCATCTCCCAAACCTCTTGTGGTCTATTGTGTCTTGTGTGTCTGACCCGTATCCCTATCCCCCACCGTGTGTTTGGTATTACGTGCAGGTGCCCAGCTCGCTGCTGTGCAGTGGAGAGCTAGCTTCCGAGATCATCATCTCCTCACCACCTCATCTCCACCACATTCCCCACCCTCCCACCCTCTGTGTGTCTAGGTTTTAGTCGTCGTAATCGAGAACGAAAAGGAATGAATGAAAGAGAAAAATAGGGGGAGGTAGAAACGTCGCATTGTGTTTTATTTCTTTTGTTTTTCTTTTGATTTTAATGTGTGTTTTGTGGTGTGTCGGTGGGGCGGATGTCGTGGTGTCTTGGTGTCTTCGTGTCTTTGGGTCTGTCTCTGTAGCTCCAAACTGTCTGTGTGTCTTTGTGATTTGGTGGCCTTTGTGTCTGTGCCTGTCTTTGTGTGTCTGTACCTGTATCCCCCAACCGTGTGTGTGCGTATCGTGTGCAGGTGCCCAGCTCGCTGCTGTCCAGTGGAGAACTAGCGTACCGAGGGAGCAACATCTCCCAAGCTTTTGTGTGGCAAGACGCGTCCTTCGCATTCCTCCTCGCGCTAGGTGAGTACTCTGCTCCACCTGATGATCGTTTCTTTGACCCCCCCCGCCCACCCCCCCCCCCCACCCCCCCCCCACCCCCCCATACACACCCCCCCCACCCCCCCACCCCCCCCCCCCACTCCACCTCCCCCACCCCAGCCCCCAACCCCACCCCACCGCCACCCCATAGCACACAGCACTCCCACCCCTGCCACCACCCCCATCCTCCCCCCACTCCACCCCCCACCCACCCCCCACCCCAATCCACCCACCCCGCCCCACACCCCCCCACTCCACTTCCCACCCCACTCCCACCCCACCCCCACCCCCCACCCGCCCCCAGCTCAACCCCGCCACCCCACTCTTCCCACCCCCCCACTCATCCCCATCGCTACTGCCGACACACACCACCCCCCAGCCCCCCCACCCCAACCCAACCTCGATCTGGTCTTACAGCTTACCATATTCGAGCGTGGGTGTACCAGAACATCGTTTTCATTCATCATCTGTTTCATTCATCGTTTCTTCATCAGTCGGTTTCATTGGTCATCCATCACGAATCCTTTATTTGATAAACCACAATCCCCTACACACCACCACCAACCACCACCACCACCCTATCAATCCCTCACCACACCAGAGACCATGGTGTTATATTTGTCCCCCCCCCACATCCCCCACATACCCCACAGCGCCAAACCCCACCCCCACTTTCCCCCACCCTACCACACGCCCCCCCCTAGCTAGGATTGTCACAGTGTGACGATATTGGAGCGATGGGTGATCAATCATCAGTGGCATCATAAGCTTTTATAGTTGTACCCCCCCCCCCCCCCTCCCCCCCCCTCCCCTTCTCCCCTCCCCCCCCCTCCCCCCCCCTCGAGCTAGGTCTGACAGTGGACCAGATTGAGCGATGGGTGATCCAGAACACGTGGCATGGAAGCTTTTATTGTTACCCCCCCCCTCCTCGAGCTAGGTCTGACGTGGACCAGATCGAGCGGTGGGTGATCCAGAACATCGGTTTTGACTTTGATCCTTAGTTCTCAGTTACCTACTGCCCGGAAAAAACTTTTATTTGTCACCCCTCCCCCCCCCCCCCCCCACCCCTGACACACACACACACACACACACACCCTCAAGTTGTATTTGTTACTTACACCCCCACAACCCCACCCCACCCTTGAGCTAGGTCTGACAGTGGACCAGATCGAAAGATGGGTGATCCAGAACATCGGATTCGAGCTCCTCATCAAGGTCTTCCAGAGCTTCGCCGACTACCGGCCGATGCCGGATGAATGGCGGGACATCGACTACTGTTAGAAGCGCATCCCACGGTCGCATGATTAAGCAAGCTATGCGATGCACAGGACTGCTGGGGGTGCTTGTGTGTGTGGGTAGGTCTGTGGGTGTGTGTGTGTAGGTTGTAGGTGTGTGTGTGTGTAGGTGTGGGTGTGGTGTGTGGGGTGGGGGGGGGGGGGGGGGGGGGTGTGTGGGGGGGGGGGGGTGTACTGACTGATTGCTTGATGCGGCCATCCCAGGTCTCAGATTAGCACGCTCATGCTCATGGTACAGACCTGCTGGTGGGTGCTTGTTGAGGGGGGGTGGTTGTGGGGGTGTGTTCGTGTGATGTGTTGTGTGTTTGTGTTTGGGTCGTGTGTTGTCTAGGGGGGCGATGGGTGTTGTGGGGTGGGGTTTGTTGGGTGTTTGGGTGGATGGAGTGGGTGAGTGGGTGGGTTGTTTGTTTGTGTGGGTGGATGGATGGGGTGGAGAGTGGGTGGGGTTATTTGCCTGGGGTGGATGGGGTGAAGTGAATGGGGGGATGGGTTGTGGTTTGTGTGTTTTGTGGGTGGCATGCCCTTATACTGTTGGCTCCTTAATCAGTCCAATGTGCTGCACAGATGGGGCCCTGTATTGCATCTCCCCCCCCCCCCCCCCCCCCCCCCCCCCCCCCCCCCCACCCCCCCCCCCCACCCAACCCACCCCACCCCCCCACCCCCCCCCCACACCGCCCCACCCCCCCCCCCCCCCACCCCCGCCCCCCCCCCCCCCCCCCCCCCCCCACCCCCTACCACAGAGCATCTCCCCCACCACGGAGGCCCCATCCCTGACACCAAATGTAACCCCCCCCCCCTCCCTACCACCACTAGCGTAACTGGGTACATCCTATCCGACCACACACCCTGAACCCTCTACCCACCACCCACCACCGATGGGTAACCTGTTACCTCCTTCCCCCCACACAAAACTCACCACAACACACCCCAACACACAAGACACACACTCCCCACCCACCACCCTCCACACCCCCACACACTTACACAAACACATCCACCTCCCCCATCCCCTCCACACCCCCATTCCACCTCCACCCCCCCCCCCATGAAACCACGGCGTAACTCCTATACTCTCTGCCCCCCCCAAACCCCAACCCCCAAACCCAACCCCCAACCCCAACCCCAACCCCAATCATTTTAGGATGTGTGAAGGACGCACTAGAAGGGGGTCAGTCCGCTTCCTTCATCATCCGTATGTTGCACAAGAAGATCTCTTTCCAGGTCATCAAAGAGATGCTGGGCGCCAGGCTGGACGAATCAACTCTCTCACCTTCCCACTCACCCACTGCCACCCATACCCATCCACACACATGCACGCACCACATCACCACCACACACACACACACACCCTTGCCTTGTGCTTGTATTACAGGACGTGAAAGACGCACTAGAAGGGGGTCAGTCCGCTTCCTTCATCATCCGTATGTTGCACAAGAAGATCTCTTGCCAGGTCATCAAAGAGATGCTGGTCGCCAGGCTGGACGAATCAACCCTCTCACCTTCCCACTCACCCACTGCCACCCATACCCATCCACACACATGCACGCACCACATCACCACCACACACACACACACCCTTGTCTTGTGCTTGTATCACAGGATGTGAAGGACGCACTAGAAGGGGTTCTGTCCGCTTCCTTCATCGTCCATATGTTGCACAAGAAGATCTCTTTCCAGGTCATCAAAGAGATGCTGGTCGCCAGGCTGGACGAATCAACCCTCTCACCCTCTCACCCAACCACCCTAGCATACCCAACCACCCACAACCCAATCATAGGATGTGAAGGACGCATTGGAAGTCTGTCTGCTTCCTTCATCGTCCATATGTTGCACAAGAAAATATCTCGCCAGGTCATCAAAGAGATGCTGGGCGCCAGGCTGGACGAATCAACCCTCTCACCTTCCCACTCACCCACATACACCTACCCACACCCACACCCACACCCCAATTCCAGGATGTGAAGGATGCGTGCGACGGGGGACTGTACGCTTCCTTCAGCGTCATGAGTTTTGTTTGGTTTTGGTGGGGGGGGTTTTTTGCACAAGAAGATCTCTTTCCAGGTCATCAAAGAGATGCTGGGCGCCAGGCTGGACGAATCGACCGTCTGGATCAACGTCCAGCGTAACGCGGTCTGGAAAAAGTTCCCTCACGTCACCTGGTGCGATGGACTCACCTACGCGTTCATCCGCCTGTTCTTCGAAACGTGGGAGAAACACAACTTCGACAAGAACTTCATCGATCTGATGTTCGATTTCCATGACCCGCTCTTCGTGAAGTTGCGCACCGCGCTAGAGTACGTTGCGTCGAATAAGACAGTGCAGGTGAGAACGATGCATTACCACCCAACCACTCACCCAACCAACCACGAACCACCCAACCAACGACCGTCTTTGTGAAGTGAGACAAGGCGAGAGTAGTGATGTTGCACGGTGGAGCAGTATGAAGGTACAGGTGAGACGATGCATTACAGCCACCCCAACCACTCTCTCACTCACCCACCCAACCACCTGACCAACTACCCAACCACTCACCCAACCACCCGTGAAGTTGGACACTCCGGCTAGGTATGTGCGTCATAAAACAGTGAGTAAGAGCAACGCCGTGTAACCGAATACCACCCACTCCACCCAACACCACAAACCCAACCGACCAACCAACCAACCAACCAACCAACCAACCAACCAACCAACCAACCAACCAACCAACCAGCCAATCAACCAATCAACCAACCAACCAACTACCCACCCACCAAGTCAACACTGCCGGTAGGGAAGAGCACTCTCACTTCAGACGTAAGCGTGGCCACTCATACACCCACACACCCACACACTCATCCACCCACCCACCCACCCACACACACACACACCAGGTGAACACAGCAAGTAGGGAAGGCGCTTCATTCAGACCGTAAGGTGAGTGCAGGCGTAAAAACATCCTAGCTTCTTACACACCAACCCAGGCACTCACAAAAATACCAACCGATCTATAACCACCTACCCACCACCACCCACCAGTGACGACTAGCCTGGTAGGATCAATGGCGCCTATCATTTCAGACGTTAAGGTGAGGGGCTGGCTTCAAAAACGCTCATTCGGTCCTTCTGTGGCTACAGCAACTTCTTCCCCCATCGTTTCTTCATTTCTGGTCTGGCCTGGGTGTTGACAAAGGTGTACAATGGGGTGTCTGAGAATATGTCACGGACACACAGCATTGCCTTTCGCTCCAACAAGATTCTCCCAGACGATGGCAAGGTGAGTGGTGGGGGAGTGCGGGGGGTCGCGGTTGGGGAAACCACGCACTTCGTTCCTCCATACGTGATCGTCATTCTGGTCGGCTCACGTGCGGAACGAAGGTGTAAAACGGGGGTTGAGAATTATGTCACGACACACAGACGTTGCCTGGGATCCGACAAGTTATCCTAGACACGATGGCAGTGCGTGTGGGGGAGAGGGGTGGGGTGGGTTGTGGGACATCCCGCAAAATTCTTCCCCATCCTACGTATTTCTGTCTGGAATGGGTGCTGACGAAGGTGTACAACGGGGTGTCTGAGAATATGTCACCGACACACAGCGTTGCCTTTTGATCCGACAAGATTCTCCCAGACGATGGCATAAGGTGATCAACGTGGTGGGGGGTGGTTTGGGGATGTGGGTTGGGGGGAAACAGCAACTTCTTCCTCCATCATTACGTCATTTCTGGTCTGGCCTGGGTGCTGACCAAGGTGTACAACAGGGTGTCTGAGAATATGTCACGGACCCACAGCGTTGCTTTTCAATCCAATAAGATTCTCCCAGACGATGGCAAGGTGAGTGGTTGTAAACACTGGCCTGGCTGCTGGCCAAGGTGTACAACTCGTGTCTGATAATATGGTAGAGTGCGGTGGGGGGGGTAGGTCGGGTAGGTCGCGGTAGGGTAGGGTAGGTTCGTAGGTAGGGTAGGGTAGGGTAGGGTAGTAGGTGGGTCAGGGTTAGGGTAGGGTAGGGTAGGGTGGGGGAGGTAGGTAGGGTAGGGTAGGGTAGGGTTAGGTAGGGTAGGGTAGAGTCGGGTGGGGTAGGTAGGGGAGGGCTAGAGTAGGGGTACGCGCGTAGGGATGCGTGTGGTAGGCAGCTAGTTGAGAGGTAGGAGAAGGGCGAAGGTGGGGAGGTGGTTAGGGTGAGGGTAGGTAGGGTCGGGATAGGGTAGTGGAGGCGCGGCGGACATAAGGTAGGGTAGAGTGGGTGGGGAGGTGGGGGGTAGGGCAGGGTAGAGGTGGGGTAGGGTAGGGTGGGCCGGTAGGGTGGGGGTGGGGGTGGGTGGGGTAGGGTAGGGTAGGGTAGGGTGGTTGAGGGTAGGGTAGGGTGGGGTGGGGTGGTACAAACCACAACTCTTGTCGGCCGGGGGCCTGCGAGGGTACCAACCCCCCCCACTTCTTGTCGGTCTGGGTGCCTGCCCTGCCAAGGTAAAACCACCCCCCACTCTTACCCCACCTCCCAACCTTCCCACCCACACACCCACCCAACCCAACTTCCCAACCCAATCCAATGCCGCCTGTAGGTGGAGACAGATGTAAGCCCCCCCAACCGCCCACCCACCCCACCAAACACACCAACCACAACCACCACCACAACAACAAACAACCCGTTACAAGACACCATGATTATCTGCACCCTACCCTGTGTGCTATTTTATAAGCTGTTAGGACCAGATGATAAGCTACCACACAACCCGCCCACCTCGCCCCCCCCACCCCCACAAAAACCCGCCCTCCCACTACCCCCCCACCCACCATATACCAACACCTGACAAACATCCGGATGATTGAATGCCCACCCACTGTGCCACCCCACTCAAACCTAACCACCCGCCCACTACGCCCACACCCCACACCCACACCACGCCCACCTAAACACCCACCCACCATCTACCCCAACAACCATTGAACAAAACATGCCTGATTTTATCTGAACACACCCCCACTGTGCCACCAACTCAAACATACCCAACCCGCCCACCTACGCCCACACCACACCCACACGCCCCCTGCCTCTACCCCCCACCCACATATGCCCAACAACCCTGAAAAACATGCCTAGATTATCTGAAACCTCACCCTGGGCCAACACAACTACCAAACACCACCACATGCGAACCCGAACCCCCGCTGCTGTAGGCGGCGACCCAGATGATGAGCTCACCATCGCACCACCAACACCCCACCACACCCACACCCAACCCACACCTACACAACCACCTGCCCCACCTACCCCACACCCACACCCACACCTACACCCACTATGCCACCTAAACCCCCACACCAAACCCCACACCTACACCCACCTGAACCAACCTACACCACACCCAAATCGACCACACCAAGACCCTAATAAAACAGCATGATAGCTGAGCCATATTTGTACCCCTGATGTCACAGAATCAACCGTACCCAACCCAACCCACCACCCAAATGTGAGCCCCTCCCAACTGCCCCACCACCCGCCCACACATATTCCACCCCCACCCCCCCCCCATCCCCCCACCCCCCCACCCCACCCACTAACCTCTATCAAAAAAAACCCTGATTATCGAAACTACCATGCGCTGTAGGGTGCGAGGCAACACAGGATGCTAGCCCCCCCCCCCCCCCCCACCCGCCCTCCCACACGCCCACACTATCACACCCACCCACCCACCCAATAGGCAGAGGACCCCAGGATGATGAGCCCAGGGCCGCTGATGCGTCTTCAGAGAAATACAACCAACACCACATCCAATACGACTACCAGTACATCCAAATTCAAACCAAACTACCAGCCTACCCTTACCACACCCGCCCACCTACCCCCCCCCACTCCCCCCCCCCTTCAAAACAACTGATTATATAACCCAACCCAATGCTGCCTGTTGGTGGAAGACCCAGGTGATGAGCCCAAGGCTGACCCCCCAACCCAACCCCACACCCCCCAACCCCAACCCCCACCACCACACCACCCAACCCAACCCAACCCACACAACCCAACCCAACCCAACCCACCCAAACCCAACCCAACCCAAATCCCAGATGTCGCCTGTAGGCGGAGGACCCAGATGATGAGCCCAAGGCTGATGCGTCTTCAGAAAAGCTTCCTTTGCTGAATGCTTGCCAGGTATGTTTTTTGTACTTATTGTGTATTTGATATGTTTTGTGTATTTTAAATGTTTTGTGTTTTGTGTATTTTATATGTTTTATGTATTTTTTGTGTGTTGTGTATTTTATACGTATTCTGTATTTTGCGTGCATTTGTTTGTCGTATTATTTTTGTATATTGTATGTATTTTTTGTGTATCCGTTTTTTTGTTTTCATGTTATTTTGTTCTGTATGTTTTTTTCTTTTCTTTTCCGTTTTGTATATTTTCTGTACTGTATTTCTTTTGTGTATTGTATTTTTACATTTTGTATATTTTGTGTATTTTGTGTACTGTATGTATTTTGTGTGTATTGTATGTATTTTGTGTGTATTGTATGCATTTTGTGTATTGTATGTATTGTTTGTGTTTTGTATGCATTTTGTGCATTTTGTGTGAACTGTTTGTATTGTATGTATTTTGTGTATTGTGTGTATTTTGTGTATTGTATGCATTTTGTGTATGTTTTCAATTAATTTGTTTCGTTTTGTCTATTTTTGTGTACTGTAACTCATAAAGTTGTGGGGCTACACCTAAAACTTCACTTCTGAGCTCTGCTGCTAACCCCTGCTGGTCCCACATCCCTCACCACGGTTTTTTTAAGCTGTGAAATTTCGCTTTGTGCGATAAAACACATTGTTTGCAGAATCGGCCCTGCGATGAAACCCATAGTTTCAAGACTCAGCCCTGTTCGCTGGATTTGGCCTGAAGCTGACCTGGCCTGGCTGGCCTGGCTTTTGGACTTGAAGGTCCCACATCCCTCATCCAAAAGCCTCGTATCATAAAAGCACACATCCACCAACCCAAAACTAACTTAACCTAACTCAACCTAACTCAACCCAACTTTCTCATCCCGCACCCCAAACCCCAAAACGAAACTGCCTCTAACATAACCCCCAAATCCACCACCCAGAACCTAACTCAACCTTACTCAACCGTACTCCCACATCCCACATCCCACACCCCAAACCCGAAACTGCTTCTTACAGACAGCCCAAATCCACCACCCAGAACCTACCTCACCCTAACTCAACTGTACTCCCACATCCCTCACCCAAAACCCGAAACTGCCTCTAACATACCCCCCAAATCCAACACCCAAAACCTAACTCACCCTAACTCAACTGCACTCCCACATCCCTCACCCAAAACCCGAAACTGCCTCTAACATATCCCCCAAATCCAACACCCAAAACCTAACTCAACCTAACACAACTGTACTCCCACATCCCACATCCCACACCCAAAACCTAACACAACCTAACTCAACTGTCCTCCCAATCCTCCACCCAAACCCCGACCAGATGGGAGAGCGCTTCTACTTGAGAGCTCTGCTGCTCGCCAAGGTACCGGCGCCCGTGTTCGGTCACCATATTGTGGGCATCAACTCTACACCCCAGACCCCAAATTGTACGCCCCCAAACTCTATCTCTTTCACCCAAAACCCAACCAGATGGGAGACCGCTGCTACTAGAGAGAGCTTTGGTACTTGGCTACCCAGAACTCTGCACCCATGTTTTGTGTGTGCTTCTCGATGCTAATTTAGTGTTTTAGGGGCTTATTTAAGCTTGTTAAAAAAATACCACCAAAAGCCTCAACCGAAGTCCCACCTCCCCCACCCAAACCAGACCAGATGGGAGACCGCTGCTACTTAAGAGCTCTGCTACTCGCCAAGGTACCGGCGTCCGTGTTCGGTCTGTCACCACCATATCATTTCACCATAGTGTGTGCCAAACTGTGGACTTGAACTCTACACCTAAAGCCTGCAACAAAGCCGACACCCCAAACACACCTAAATCCTGCAATCAAACACCTAAAACACGCACCGACTTACACACCCACCAGATGGGAGACCGCTGTTACTTGAGAGCCCTGATACTGGCCAAGGTCCCTGCACCCGTGTTCTGTCTGTCGCCATGTCGTTTCATCATATTGTGTGTCGAACTGTGGACTTGAACTGTACATCTACATCTACATCTACAGCCTGCAACAAACCCGACACCCCAAACACCGAAAACACACACCGACGTACACACCCACCAGATAGGAGACCGCTGTTACTTGAGAGGCCTGGTAATCGCAAAGGTTCCCCGGCGCCCGTGTTCGGTCTTTCATCATCTCGTTTAATTTTACTGTCTGCCGAACTGTGGGCAAGAACTCTACCCCTAAATCCCAGACTCCAAACACCAAAACCTTACACTCCAACACACCTAAATCCTGCAACCAAACACCTACATCCTGCAACCAAACACCTCAAACACACACCGACTTACACACCCACCAGATGGGAGACCGCTGTTACTTGAGAGCTCTGCTGCTGGCCAAGGTACCGGCGCCCGTGTTCGGTTTGCCTGTAGCTGAGGCCATCGTGAATGTGAAGTGGGTGAGCTACGGATGGCGCTTCATGTTGCTCCAACTCATTGAGCACGTCCTGTTCACCGCCATCATCGTCAGCTACCTCATCCTGGTCACTTATGAAGAGGAGGTGAGTGAGGGGGCAGTATGAGCAAGAGGGGGCAGTAGTGTATTTGTGTGTGTATGTGTGTGTGTGTGTGTGCATATGTGTGTGTGTGTGAGTATGTGGTGTGCAGCGCTTAATGGTACTCCAACTCATCCTGGTCACTTATGAAGAGGAGGTGAGTGACGGGGCAGTGGTGTATTTGTGTATTTTTGTGTGTGTTGTGAGTATGTGGTGTGCGGCGCTTCATGTTACCCCACCCCACCCTATTCTGTCAACCTGCAGGATTGCCACGATCAAGACCTGCCCCACCCCACCCCACCCCACTCACCCACCCTCAACACCACCCCACCCACCCCACCCTCACGCACCTCACGCCAACCCCACACCCACCCCACCACCACCCCACCCCACCCTCACCCCTCACCCTCACCCCACCACACCCTATCCTGCCAAACCTGCAGGTCTGCCCACGATCAAGACCTGCCCCACCCACCCACCCCCCACTCACCCACCCTCAACCCCACCCCACCCCTACCCCACCTCCCGCACCCCACGCCACCCCACACCCACCCCACCCTCAACCCTCACCCTCACCCTCACCCTCACCCTCACCCTCACCCTCACCCTCACCACCACCCCCCCTATCCTGTCAACCTGCCAGGTCTGCCACATCAAGACATGCCCACCCCACCCACCACCACTCACCCACCCTTAACCCCCACCCCCCCCCCACCACCATATTCTCCTTACCCGCAGGTCTGCCACGATCAAGACCTGCTTGGTCTCTCCGACACACACACGACCCAAACTTCCCACACCACACCTACCACTCGCACCTCTCCCCCCACCCTCACCCCCACCGCACCCTACCCCCACCCCCACCCACTCCGCCCCACCATATTCTCCTCACCCACAGGTCTAGCCACGATCAAGACCTACCCCCCCCACACCCCCACTCCACCCCCTCACCCCCCCCCCCCCCACCACCATATTCTCCCACCCGCAGGTCTTGCCACGATCAAGACCTGCATGGTCTCTCCGACACACACACTACCCCAACCACACCACACCACCACCTACCCACTACTCACTACCCCCCCACCCTCACACCACCCACACCACACCCCCCACACCCCACTATTCTCCAACCCGAAGGTCTGCCACAATCAAGACCTGCATGGTCTCTCGACACACACACCTACCCCAACACCCATCAACAACAAAACACCGTACGCTGGCACTCTCACTCCCCACTCTCATCAGCCCGCGCCCCGCATCAGGCCCTACACCGGCACCCCACCCCCTATTTCCCCCCAAAACCCGCAGGTCTGACCCTCAAATCAAACCCCAGACCTGCATTGGTCTATCCAACAAACCACACTACCCAAACCCCAACAAAACCCACGTCACACCTACCACCACCGTCGCAATCCTCACCCCCCCACCCTAACCCACCTCTGATCCCACCTCACACCCCCCCACCCCACTCCCCACCTATTCTCCCAACCCGAAGGCCCCTTGCCACGGGATCCATGACATTCCGTTGGTATCTCTACGAGGTTGAGCCCCCGCGACCACGCTACAGGATCTCTCTAGGTGCTCAATCGGCGTGGCCACGTTCTGTCTCGACGTCGTCATCGCCTACATGTGCTGCTTTTGGGCATACTCTAACATGCACTTGATCACCAAACGAGGCTTTTTCCTATGGCAGATGAACAACACCATCAGTGTGGTCTCGCTAATTTGGCAATCAACCACGGTTGGGGCTTCACTGGTCGCCCCTACAGGTGGGTGATGGAGGGGTCTGTGCGACGGTGCGTGGGTTGTAGTGTGTGTGTGGGGGTTGGTTGGTTCGGTGGTTGGGCGGGAGCGTCCAGCTCGGTTCCAAGTCACTCCAAAATCGAACCCCCCAAAATGTAACTCGCTGATTTTGGCATCCACCACGGTTGGCTTCCACTGGAGCTGTGTGAGTGACTTGTTCGGGAGGGGTGGGGGATGTGTTGGGGTGGGCGACGTGGGTGGTAATATGGTGGGGTGGGGGGGTGGGGTGGGGGATGTTGTGGTGTGTTGGGTGTTTTTCACTTCTGTGTGGTGGATTGTGTGGCGCGTGTGGGTTGGTTGAGTGAGGGTTGTCGGTGACCTGGTGCTGTTGTCGGTGGGGGACGGTGGGTGTGACGGCCATGGTGGTGTGTGTG
>JACBWV010000610.1:142266093-142369920 GCA_013435795.1 Chlamydomonas sp. ICE-L
GCATAGTTTGGTTGATGCAAACTTGAATAAAACGAACAATGAAGTATTAGTTCTGATGCTCTTGGGTATAGCTTTCAAAATTCTGTGAGCATATCATGATGTTTTACCCAAATGCCTGTTCTTCAAAACCAAGTTTGTCAATGCGTGATTTACCCACACTTTTGAATGCGCTACTACCCACCCGATCATCCATACAAATAATTTATTGCACCGTTTGGGTATTACAAGTAGGATTTTGGTATGCAGTTCTCTTCAAGAAAAATCTATCTCATCAAATGTCAATGCATCATTTATCCATTGAAAAACTTTGACCAAACTTGCCAATCTTTCTTGTATTCTGCAGTGTTTTGTTTTTCTTGTTTGATGTCTTCTATAACTTCTAAAAGCTGGAGTCACTGTAATCATTACAATATCAGAAGGATCAATTTCAGACGATAGCTTTGCTAACATCCGGATGGTGGACTTTGTGTGCTGCAGGGCACCAGCACGCCAATCTATATATGCAGAGACGAGAGTAAGTTACAAGCACAGGAGACCATTAAGGGGCACCAGTGGAGAAAGAAAGAAAGGTAGGCTATACCCTGATAGGGTTAGACACTATACAGTCAATGTCAGAGGAAACCGGGCCAGCCGGGAAACTATCAGGGTAAAGGCAAGACCGGTGAAGTAGCTGACAGGAACCTGTCACTGAGTCACTCAATGACTCAGGCTAAGGGAAACTGTCACTACGGGAAGCTGTCAGGGCCGATAGTTCTAAGGGAGTACAGAAGTAGTCACCAAGTCATAAAACGCGTGAGAGCAACGCAATTCATGCTGACACTCCACCTATGACACAAGGTGACATACAATACTACTACTCCACCTATGGCACTGGTGACATAGAACTATAAACTGGTAGCAAACAAAAGTTATGAAGGAACGGCGGAAAAATCAGGAAACCAGAAGAAAGCCTTGTCTAAAATAAAAGGATGAGAAAGGATGAACCAAAAAACCACTGTAGTACTCCGAAAATGTAGCAGCAAAAAAACTTGGGTCATACCGAGCAGAGCTGAGACCAAAACGGAAATGTAACCATCCATGGTAAGCGCAAAAATACCATTCATCCAGAATAGGAGGCACCAAACCAGAAATCACAGGGAGGCCAAAACAGAAATCAATCCCAAATACCAAAGGAAGGGGAACAACGGTGACTAAAAGAACCGAGAACGTAACCTAAAGAGAAGACTGAAAAAACGTATATCAAAGTTGGGGAACAACGGTATAGAAAACCCGATCCGGGTATAGGAACCTAACGCCAATCAGTGATAACCAAAGAGACGGATTGAAATATAGGCTAGTCGCCGACTTGAGTCTGCACGTCAAAGTCGTCTACGACAGACGGTAGCTGAAGGAGCGCAAAGGTAGAGGTATGATTGGGGGGGGTTACTTCCATGATGGCGGAAGGACTCTCATAACCGCCAGCAGAGGTCGCTGGTGCACAGACGTCTAGCCAATCGTCTTGAGAAACCGCGTCCTCCTTGGGAAGGACACGGTCGCAGCCATTACTTATAATAACGCTGCGCATCCCGCGCGACCAGGATTCTCCATTCTTGTCATGGAGTTTCTCAAATGTCGCCGGGGGTCCTCGCGGAAGTTGCATTTCAAAGCAGTGGTAGAAATGAGGGGCCGGATAACCTATTAGCTTTGATAACACTCCGGATGAGTGGACTTTGTGTGTGCAGCACGCCAATCTATATATGCAGAGACGAGAGTAAGTTACAAGCACAGGAGACCCATTAAGGGGCACCAGTGGAGAAAGAAAGAAAGGTAGGCTATACCCTGATAAGGGTTAGACACTATACAGTCAATGTCAGAGGAAACCGGGCAGCCGGGAAACTATCAGGGTAAAGGCAAGACCGGTGAAGTAGCTGACAGGAACCTGTCACTGAGTCACTCAATGACTCAGGCTAAGGGAAACTGTCACTACGGGAAGCTGTCAGGGCCGATAGTTCTAAGGGAGTACAGAAGTAGTCACCAAGTCATAAAACGCGTGAGAGCAACGCAATTCATGCTGACACAGACAATTGAATACTGGATTTGCATCATGCGTGGGGCTAAAAACAATAACTCTCATAGCTTGGTTTTTATCAAAACCCGCAAGCTCATATTGTTTCAATAATTGGCAAACAGAATATGTTTTACCAGTCCCTCGGCTCCCAATGAAAAGGGCTACAAAATAGTTGCGTGGCAGGGACGTGTTTAAACATTGTGGGTAAGTGTTTGGCTTATAAACGAGTTTTTTATGAATAAAATTACTGACTGCGTTTTCTGTGATATTCATCTATTTTTACAGGACATAATATTTTACTAAAAAGGGCATTGTGACCCAGGGAAGAGTGATTGATAAGCCAGTCGTTTCCCATCATTCATTGTTTTCTGTCTAAACAGTTCAACAGTTTCCTCCTGGCTTATTTTTGGAACTTTTGTAACGTTCAAGCGTTTTTTAATTTGTCTTGACATCTGTTTCACTTCAACTTCACCAGTATCTATCTCCAAAAGAGAGTTGTACTTGACGAATAAAAGTGAATAGTTCCTCGTGTTGATATTACCAGTGCAGTGAAATGTGATGTTATAGGGTATGTCTTCATCCATTACATCTATTGGTAGACCCAGGGCCCACTGACGAGTTGCTATAGTACTTGCACTTCGTATTAATAGGGTACCATCCTTTGTCAATGTAGTCATGTGTTCCATTGATCTGTTGTCATTGTCAAAAATCATGTCCAAGTATTCATTTGCCCTGAAATAGTTTATTGGGTGGTCTGCAACAGGTATATTGTTGACACTAATACCAACATAAACTGGAGCATCATTTGTTATAATACTTGGAATGCCTTGTGAAAAATAGTAGCTTGTACCGTTATAGTCTTGGGTTGAAGTCTTGGAGTGAAAATCTTCTGTCATGAACGTTGCAATAGCATACTCAATATCCCTGGAAGCAATGTATATATTAGTTTGTTGGTTTTCGTTTTCATTGAGTTGAAACATGGATGAGAAGTTGTCGAATTCAACACGTTCTGTGACATTGTCTTGAATTTCACTTCGAACAATAAGGTGTAGATCGGAAATCTCATAGCTTGTTGAATCATTGTCTCTCAACAATACTGCATCATCTGCCCAAACAATACAGATTCGAACCCTGCCTTTGATTACACAGTCCTTGGTACCTAAGATACCATGGAAACGGTCAATAACATATGGCTCATCATCTGACATGGAATTAAATCCACAGCCTGAGCATTACCCAACATATTGGAGGAAGTCGCAGGGGTGTTATGAACAGCCATTAGTCTTGTGAGGTGATGATAATTGTTGATGGACTGGACCTCAACGTCATCAAACGAAACTGATAATGAACTGATTAAGCAATCTATTCCCCTGGGTGCAACACCATCCGAATTAAAGTGAACAAAGCTTGACACTGGATAAATCCCAAATGCCATCAGTCATTTCAAACACGGTCTGTGTTTGGGGGAAACCTGTTTTTGTTCCTATTGGCTCAATTCTATGGATTTTAGTAATGTTTTGAGGAAGTGCACTCATTTATATTATTGTTACATTTATAATTATTTGTATTTATAGAACTAATTCGAGCATCCTCCCCGCTCCCACACGGATCATGCTACTACACTCAATAAACACCATTGCAGTCAAGTTGGCTGAGCCTGCTGCTCCACTAACGGCTTGAGACTCGAATGCTCCAATCGAACTGTTCCCTCTTGTGTCAATGCCCGACATGAACTCATCATCATTGTGGCAGAACTTGCATGAGAGAACAAAGAATTTATCACGCCAGCTTGCAAATGAATCACAAAGGGGACTTGACCCTCCTAGGGTGTCCTGCAATTGGTTGTAAGAACTTGTGTTAACGAAAAAGACTGTCCAACATTGGCCCTAAAATCTGGATAATAAGTCCCATTGATAGTGAACTGAGCACTTTCCATCCCAGTCGCTTTCCTGACGAACGTGTTACAGTTTTTGGTCACTGCATCCAATGCTCCAGTAGGTGATTGGTCTAAAAATATTCCCCAAGCTCGATTAACCGACTGGGACGACACACTAAATTTGGTGGACTGGCTATAACTTGATGCAGCTGATGAAAATGAAAAATAGTTCTTGAACATGATTTCATACACACCTCCATTTTGCAGAAAGGCATTGTGTGCGGCATCAAAGAGCCCATCATCTATTGAGATAGTATCAACACTGAATGAAATGTCTGATAGAATAAATTGTCCTCCCCCAATTAGACAATTGGATCCATCTAGCTGTATCCTAAGGCGAACCTGCCCTAGGAGTTTGGTATCCAATATGCTGGGCTGAAAGCTATTGAGAGTCAGCCAATTACAAATGCAATAATCTTTTGGAATACCGATGGGAATAGCTGAACCATCATCTCCCGATTGGACAATCTTACGTCTGTTGTGGCAATCTGCACCAAAGGATGTATCAGCAATAATATTAAAAAGCTGATTATAATTGGAGAACCCTCCTATCACTTGCCCATTCACTTCCAAGTCGCACCTTTGTATGATTGATTCAATGTTCCTTGGCATGCCCCCAGTATCTGTGATTGCTTTGAAACTCATTATCAGGCTATCAGTATCTATCAAAGTGTTGGAAGGCATGTCGACTGTAATCACACCATTGTTGGTTGCAGAAGTACTATTAAGGGTGGACAGCCGTTTAGTTGCTCGACTATAGTTAGGGATCCGTTTTGTAATGTACTGGAGGTTTTTTGGGTATGCAGACATGTAGCTTATACCGGTATACTCTATATTTTGATAATAATCAAAGTTTATTTTTCAGATAATTATAGATATTATCAGCATGTATAGCGGTGCTCTCACGCGTTTTATGACTTGGTGACTACTTATGTACTCCCTTAGAACTATCGGCTCTCCTGAGCCAGCTTCCCGTGGGACTGAGTCATCTTGAGATGACTCAGTGGCAGCTTCCTGTCACCTACGTCTCCGGTCTGATCTGTACCCTGTTAGGTTCCTGTCTACCGCCTCCTTTCACCACAGGTGCCCCTTTATGGGTCTCCTGTGTCTGTAACGTTATCCTTGTCTCCGTGTATAGATTGGTGCGTCTGTTCCGCTGCTTTAATCTACTGTCCACTCTACCGGAGTGATTTCAAGCTGATAGGTTACTGGGCTCCTCATCACTACCACTGCTTTGATAATGCAACTTCCGCGAGGGTCTCCTGCCGGCCTTGTGAAACTTACCAAACTAAATGGTGTTTCATGGGCTCGTGGGATCCGCAGTGTCATTGTGAGCAATGGATGCGACCGAATCCTCCCGACGGGGGTGCAGGTTCCTCTAGATTGGCTAGACGACTGCGCGCCAGCGGCCTCTGCTGCCGGAGAGGAGGATCCTTCCGCCATCGTGGAAGTAACCCCCCCCGGTCATTCCTCCATCTTCTCTTCCTTTTCCTCCCCTGCCGTCTGTCGCCTCCTCCCGTCTGTCGTAGATGACTGTGACGTGCAGACTCAAGTCGGCGACTAGCCTGGACATCGGTGGAGATACCCCGTCTTCATCTGCTCGCGTCCCTGACGTCGCTAACCTTTCTCCGGTGTTTGAGGCTCTGCCTGCATACCGGAGTTTGCCAAGCCGACCAAGCTCCCTGCTGATGTCTACGTCGTCTGTGCCCCCCCTTTGCTCTGCCCAGCCGACTGTTGGCTACTGGCATGAGCTGGCGCTCTAGTGGCTCTGTGCTACCTTCTGGAGAATTTTTTCAATCAAGCTGGCGGATCGCCGGCACTGCCGTAGGGTTCGCCAGAGGAGGACGACCTACGCCTGGAGATTCTGGAGGTGGTAGGAAGCAGGGGGGTATGGTCAGCACCACTCGGGTGCTGCTCCCTCTACCCCCCAACCGGGTGAGTCGAGCCATAGAGGGGGGGACTTGGGATTGACTGATAATCGACGGCGGGATATTAGGACCTTTACATGCCTCGGCTCTGCTCTTCGCATCCTAGCGATAAATTTTCGAATTCTGCCCTTGCGATTTGCGATTTTCTGCCATTGGTGCGATCTTCTGCACCAGGTGCGACTTGCTGCACTTTCATCCTCGTCTCCTTTTTCCCATACCTCAAATCTCGCCTTCGCCCTAACGCTTCCCCACCTTCTGTGATCCCAGGTCTCGCAGCGCCGGACTTCGCCCATGCTACAGGCCGAAGTGGACGCCGTCCTGGCCCTAGACCAGCGGCCGTGGAGGATCTTTGGCATGATATCTTGGTGGATATTTTTCTCTCTTAGGCTCCTTGTGACCCCTGGGTGCGTTCCGTGGTTCGACACAGGTTGCTAACTTTGTTTTCCTGTGCCCCTGGTTCCCCCCTTAGGTGTATGCCTTAGCTACGTGAGTTTGGGTTTCAAGTGTTTGAGTTCTGATAGGGCTAAGGATTTTTTAGTTAAGTGGTATAGAGGCGTGGTTAGAATCGGTTGGGCTGTGCATGAATTATTGATGGTATACATTGCTCAGCAGAGTGCGAGTGTGTTATCTACGTAACCGGCTGCCCGATCAGGGTGACAAGACTCTATACGAGTTGTTCTTTGGGGTTCTACCTGATGTATCGTTATTGCGCGTGTTCGGGTGCCCATGCTATGTTACCTTAGTGAATGGGAAGAAGCGCAATAAGCTTGACGGAAGGGCGTTATCTGGTAGACTGGTTGGGTATTCTCTGGTGAGTAAGGGTTATTTTGTTTGGGTTCCGAAGTTGCGCCAGGTGGTAGAGAGTCGTGATGTGCTCTTCTATGAACAGTTTAGCTATAACTGTATCCCTGGGCTCTTTCCCTATGATGGATCTCAGTATTTTTCTCGCACCCCTGCCGCTATCATCGGTAAAGGGCTTGATACTACTGACAATGTCCTGGGCCCTTTACCAACCCCGATTGTTGACCGCTTTACTGGTCATGGGATGACGATGCGTCCCAGGCCAGGTAATGATGGTGCTGTATCGCGTGCGGCGGCATTGGGCCAGGGGGAGTCTGATGTTCCTTCAAGCTCTAATTTATTCGAATCTCAGGGGGTCGCCGGGCCTTCCTCTGCGCCACGTTTCGTCGGTGAAGTCGTAGGATTAGGACAGCCTCGGGTCATAGTGGAACCTAGTACAGGTCCACTGCCCACTAGTCGCCACCCCCCGTCCACCTATTCGGATAGCTCGCGGGAGTTGTTGATCACTTCACCCCCTGCTATACCTGGTGGTTTATACCGGACCAGGCATTGCGACGATGTGGCCGTCACAGATGATGTGAGTGATGACCTCGAACACTGGTCCGGGTCAGATACTGCGTATGGCTGGGGTGTTCCAGTGTACCCAGGCTTCGACGATTTAGAGGCAAAGGAGGCCGGCCTTGTTCAACCACGCATGAGTGCTGCGCTGGGGGCTTTATTACCGGTTACTGCTGATACTGCTGATATCCCCGCTGCCCATGTACAAGTACACTGCTTGTACGTGGGGGCTTTTATTTCTACCTCTACTGAACTCTCTTATAAAGCTGCAATGTTACCTACCAACCCTGACAGAGATCTCTGGCTGCAGGCTATGAAGGATGAGATGGCCTCCCTCCATGCTCATGGCACTTGGGTCCTCACTCCACAGCCTCCTAGGCAGAGGATTCTATCTGGCAGATGGTTATTTGTCAAGAAACATGGGGCTGATGGTTCTTTGCGTTTTAAAGCTCGTTTTGTAGTTCGTGGTTTTCTGCAACGTCCTGGGCTGGACTACCATGATGTATATGCCCCCGTCTCCTCTAAAGCAGGTCTTCGTGTGCTCCTTGCTGCCATCACTCATAGGAAGATGTTTGTGAGGCAGCTGGACATCAAGACTGCATTCTTGAATGCCAAGCTGGAACCTGGTCTGGACCTGTTCTGTTACCAGCCTGAGGGCTTTCATGAACTTGGTCCTGACAATGTTCCCCTTGTGTGCAAGCTAATTAAATCTCTTTATGGTTTGAAGCAGGCACCCAGGGCTTGGAGCAAAGATGTAAAGCAGGTTTTGGTTGCCCACGGTTTTACCATGTGCAAAGCTGAACCTGCTCTGTATTTCAGGAGGGATTCTACTGGTGGGTGGAGCTATGTCCTGACCTATGTAGATGACTTTATCTGTGCTTTTAGTGAGCTGCATAGGTATGCCTTGCTGATCAAGGCTATGGAAGCAGCTGGGTGGGAAGTCAAGGAAATGGGTGTACCTGTCCAGTTCCTTTCATTGGACATGACTTGTACACTTGATTCTGATGGCAGGTGTGTTAAGATCGACCTCTCCCAGCACTCCTACATTGTTGAGCTGGTGGAGCAGTTTGGTCTCACTGCTGCTACCAAGCCCAAGTTTTCAGTTCCCATGTCCAAGTGCACTGTCACTGATCCTCCTGGAGAACCTCTGGCCTCTAACAGCCAGTACCTCTCTCTTGTGGGGGCTTTGCTGTACCTGGCTACCTGCACAAGGCCTGATATTTCTTTTGCTGTTAGCTACCTGTCCAGGTTTTCTGCTCAACCCACTGCCCCCCTGTGGGCTGCAGCCAAGCGCTTGCTTTTGTATTTGAGAGAACATTCCCATCTGGGCCTCACTTACACTCACAGCCCTGGTTTCTCTTTTACTGTCTTTAGTGACTCATCCTTTGCTAATGATGGGTCTGACAGAAGATCTCAGACTGGCTATGCTGTGCTTGCTGGAGGCTGCCTTGTGAACTGGATGAGCAAAAGGCAACCCACTGTTGCTGTTAGCTCCAGTGAGGCTGAGTATCAGGCCCTGTCTCAGACTGCCAGGGAGGTGCAATGGTTGAAAAAGTTGAGAATTGATCTAGGGCTGCCTTGTGACCTGGTCACCATTCAGGGTGACAACTTGGGGTCCTTGAGCTGGGCCAATGACTGTCAGCTGCTCCCTCGCAACAAGCACATTGATGTCATCCATCACTATATCCAGGAGCTGGTGGAGGATGGCCAGGTGGATGTTGCCTATGTTAACACTAAGGACAACTGTGCTGACCCCTTCACCAAGCCCCTTGATCCTATGGTGTTCTGGCGTTTCATTCGCATGTTTGGAATGACTGCTTCTCCTTAAACCAATTTTTTGGTTACATGTATTCTAGAATTTTGGTTACATGTATTCTGGAAGTTTTGGTTACATTTAGAGTTTCTTTACGTTATCATTGATTGGCATTAGGTTCCTATTCCCGGATCGGGTTTTCTATACCGTTGTTACCCGACTTTGATATTTAGTTGTCCTCTTATATCCACTTGGCAAATTTTGGTTCTTTGCCTTGCTTCATACCTTCCCTTACACCCTTCGGGTTTCATTTGAAGTTTCTCTCGATTTTTATTTTTCGGAGTTCTTTGATTTTTTTTTTAATTTGTTACATATAGTTCTATGTCACCAGTGCCATAGGTGGAGTAGTACTATTGTATGTCACCTGTGTCATAGGTGGAGTATCAGCATGTATAGCGGTGCTCTCACGCGTTTTATGACTTGGTGACTACTTATGTACTCCCTTAGAACTATCGGCTCTCCTGAGCCAGCTTCCCGTGGGACTGAGTCATCTTGAGATGACTCAGTGGCAGCTTCCTGTCACCTACGTCTCCGGTCTGATCTGTACCCTGTTAGGTTCCTGTCTACCGCCTCCTTTCACCACAGGTGCCCCTTTATGGGTCTCCTGTGTCTGTAACGTTATCCTTGTCTCCGTGTATAGATTGGTGCGTCTGTTCCGCTGCTTTAATCTACTGTCCACTCTACCGGAGTGATTTCAAGCTGATAGATATCTATATAATGATTTTTGGTTCTCCGTTTGTCAAGTAGTCTTTGTAATCCAGGCTCATTAGAACGTTCTTGGTATTCGGTTGCAATTGCAAGCACCTCCCTCTTAGATTGGCCACTTGAATCTGGTGATGCGTGCCTGAAGTCAAATCTATCTAGTGACCGCCTCAAATCATACCGTTTTTAGGTGCTGCATAATTGGCATTAGACGGAGATGGTCGTGAGGAAGGTGGTCTAGGTAAGTGGTCTATATACGTCCTAGTTCCTTGAAACACATTTTGTGGTGCAGTGTTTTGTTGAGTCATGGCAGCCCTCGCAGATCTAGCAAGCTGTTCTACAGCAGATACCCCATTTACAGCCTGAGCTATCATATTTTGATGGGGTTGTTTTGGGATCTCTATTACATATGCATAAGGGTTGAATCCCATCATTCGAGGGAGTGTCCTATCAGCAGGTAATTTAACATTAATTGTTGTTGCTCTTTGGTTTGTAGTATTCCCTCTTTGTTTGATTGTATTTGTTTTTGTTTTTGTTTTTGTTTTTGTTTTCCCCACATTTTTTCTGGACCTCATGGTTTAAATTATGTTATAAATTAATGTACAACACCTCTCAGTATATATTTGCTCAGCCCAGAGACACCAAAAAGATCACAAACAGTTTTTCAGGAGACTATAACGCACTTATAAACAAGCCCCCCTTTTTTTCAGGGTCTTACAATGATCTTACAGACCAATTGAATGTACAAAACGCTTTGGTTGCTATTGGTCCCGGAGTGAAGGTGAGTCGTCTTGAACTACCAACGCAGACTGGAGCCAATGGGCCTGGTTTGATTCACTTTGCAGACACAGGGTCGGAGATTAATGGGGGCATATCTTTCTTGAGCGATGGGGGTAGTGAATCATTCAATTTCCTCTTCGAATTCATGACCAAAGCTAGGATTGACCAGACGGGATCATACATTAACCTTTCTGACAAGTCATATAAAAATCATATTGAATACCTCAACCCTGAGGAGTCATTGAAGGCGATCAAATCTTTGCAGCCGGCAAAATACACGTTCAAGGGAGATGCTAAAAATGCAGTGGAAATTGGGCTGTATGCCCAAGAAGTGATAGGCGTTTGTCCAGAAGCTGTGAGATTCCTAGACTCAGAAAAAGAGAGATTGGGTCTCAATTACAACTCCCTTGTACCACATCTAATTGGTGCAATAAGGGCTTTATCAGTCGAGGTTGATGACCTAAAGAAACAATTGAAGAATGAACGGTATAAGAATGACCCAGAATACCGTGCACAACGAAATGAACGTTCGCGGATCTATAATGCAAAATCGAAGGAACGGAAGGCTATGTTGAAGGCAGAGTCTGTGTAAGTGAATTAAAAATAAAATTGAATCGTACTTAAGAATCTTGAGCATATTATATACTACAAGTAAATAATAAGATGAGCGAATCTTGCATCAAAGTTCACACTTATTCTAGTGAAATCCACAAGACGAAAATGAAAGAAGACCCTGAATATCGTGCTTATGTAAATAATCTCGCCAGACTTGCAACTGTAAAACGGTATCAAACAGATGAGGCATATCGTGAGAGGCAACAAGCATATACCAGGAACAGGTACCAAAATGATCCTGAATTTCGCGAAAAACGAAATGAACGCGCAAGACTATATCATGCAAAAAAAAGAGAAGAAAAAAAGGCGTTATTATTGGCAGAAACTGTATAGTGTTTCATTTAAAATATTGAAATGCACATTATTTTTTTGAGTATTTTAAGTAAGACGCTTAAGAGATTGTTCACATATTAATATATTACAGAATTATAATGGCATCAAATACAACTTTGGCAAAATGGTACAAAAAGCATTTGGTAGCATCAGGAGAAGCTCCACGCAGGATTACTAAAAAGTATGTGATCGAACAGGGTCACGAATCAGTAGAAGAGTTCTATAATGCTGTGGAATGGTACAAGAACTACATGAAAGAAGAGGCAAAAAGGGTTAAGAGGCAAAAGAAGGTACAATATGATAGGGAACGCTACCAAAAAAACGCTCCCAAAAGGTTAGTCGAATTCGAGCTTTTCAATCAGGCCAGCAACACTTTGTATGTGTATAGATGTATTTCTATCACAAACGCTTTTCGTCCTTTAAAGAATTTCGGCCCAGACACATTGTTGGTTTTGGCCGAAATTAACCAAGACAAATATACCAAAAAAACTGAAGAGGGAGAGTATGTGTCTAATACTTTAGCTGGGAAAAACATTTTTTTCACAGGATATGCAGAACTACTGAACAGACTTGACATTGACGACCCAAGTATGGGAGCTTTGTTAACAAGACTCATATCACAATCCCTGGCAATAAAAATTACCTCCAACGAACCTGTGAATAATACAGTTGATAGGCCGTTCTTGTACAGGACTATCAGGGATAACATACATACTGTTTATACAGAATGTAAGTTCATACGTTTTGAGTGGGACAATAAAGGAGATAGCTTACAAACAAGTATAAAAAGGACCAGGAATCGGAATTTACCCAACGGAGCATGTGCAATTGAAGCAATTCTGAATGGTTTTCAGCCAGCATTCGACTCCTACAACAAGAAATTGAAGTATCATAAACATACACTCACATTTGAATCAATTTATTGGGATATATTCGAAAAAGAATATGACGGAGTGTCTGACATTGACATGACAGTCGAGGATTATTTGAAGTGGTTCAAGAAGAATGGTTTTGGAGCAGAAATATACGACAACGAAAACAGGGTAGTATGTAAATATGAGCCACCACCTGAGGAGCAAACAAAAACATACAGTATCCAGAAACTACGTGTCATATATTGGCATGAACATGTGCAGAACATAGACGAAGTGATGTCTTTTGCCAAGACAACTAAGAAGGACATGTACTCTCGTCCGTCATCCAACTTTGTAGTGCCAAAAGTCAAAAAGGTTACAACAGACATGTATCACTTGGCAAACAAATACGAAGACATATTCCCAATTATTAAAGCTGGAATGGAAGCATCAAAAAAGGACATCAGAATCATCTACAACGGAGATATGAAAGAAGTTCTGTTAAACTTAGTTCAAAAAGAAGGATGTGACCCCAAGCCGATCATGCAAACTGGACATATTATTTCACGGTTAGAATTGAACCACATCGTGACAAAGGACGACAAACCTATAGCCATCTCAGTTGAGAATGCATCTCAAGTGCAAGGTTTTTCAAAATGTCCAATTCTAGACGTAGACACGTTTGTAGACTACAAGAACCTGGACTCAGAAGTGAAGGGATCGTTTCTAAGTAATAAATTTAAATCCGAGATGAGCATTGAAGGCAGTGAGGTTTTCAAAACATGTGTAGATCGAGTACCAATGGGCAGGCTTGTTGACAAAGATCTGTCTACCATAGATCTTGACGAGATTACAGCGTTTGATATCAATAAGCATTACTTTACTTGCATATGGATGTTGGTTGATGGACCAGGGTTCCCAGTTACAAATTCATGGGATATATTCTACACATACATAGATGATAAACCACTAAATGAAGCAAAATTCACGACTAAGAAACGAAAGGTTGTGGAATATGATGACCCGTTTCAAAACAACTTCACGCAAACAACACTTGATTCTCAGGGCGGAATAGTTAAAAGGAAACCGTTCAACAAAGGATACCTGTATCTCGTCAGAATAGATGAGGAACACCCCATTTACAACCAGGATAAAATGCTCATTTATGGGTACGAAGTTGTGCAATTGAAATTCAAATACACAATATTAGCATATCTGCGAGTTGAGTGGAAGAAGTGTAGGTATCTAGAAACTATATTAAAACAGTGTTTGGGGGAGGGGAAGTACAAACACATCCCAAAAGATTTGTTGAAGGGAATCCCTAACGAACTGTCCCTTAAGGCCTTTTTGGAAAAAAACACAACACCAGCATTCAAAAATCTTCAAGAACAGATCTGATGCTGTAGAATATGCAAACAAACACAAAGGAAATGTTATACCTATGGCAGACGACGTGTTTCTTGTAACCATCACACAGAAAACAGAGCTCATAAACGGATTTCTACCAATGAGGTATGCCCTCACGAATCTAGCAAGATTCCAGATCAATGACGCATATGAAAAGCTGAGCGTCGACAATCAAGTGCTTGCTGTAAAAACCGACTGCCTATATGCCATAATAAAAGACGGAATGTGTATCAAACAGCGAATTGGCATATATTTCGGTCAATACAAGATATTGAAAGGATCTCTGCCTCCCAATAACGAGATTGTACAATACAAAACAAAACAAATCATAACATACCCAGAGCAAGATATTCGTATTGTTGACAAGGTTTTACCAAAAACAATCATTGATGGGTTTGCCGGTTGTGGAAAGAGCTATGCTGCTCAAGACTATGTCTATAAACCTTTGGGGAAAAATAAGAAACAACGTTTTGAGGATAAGGAAATATTGGTGGTATGCCCATATAACGCCCAGGTTAACAATGTGCTAAAGAAAAGCAGGGAAGACGGACATGATATCCAAGCATGCACATTTCACAATCTTATTGGCCTCAATTTCGAAGGAGAGTATGGGAAGAACAACGCATTTTCACTAGATGACATTAAAGCCATCATATTCGAGGAAGTAATGTTGATGACCAGGAGACATATGAATGAAATGAACAAGTTCATGCACAAACACCCACATATATGTTTCATAGCCAATGGGGATTCACACCAACTGGAATCGATTGATGATGATGCTACAATTGAGATGAAATGTGACTATGTGCAAAAAATATTCGATAATAAATATACATTAACATTCAACCATAGACTGAAAACACAACAAGACAGAGATGATATGCTCCTCATCCAAGACGACCTATTTGACGAAACCAAAGATTTACAAAAAACCATCAGAAAATGGTTCAAGGATAGAATACTTTCCTCGTTAGAAGATGTTAGTAAGCTAAAAATCAATAGAGCAATCAGCTATCTTGTGTACAGCTCAAAGGTTTTGAACACTTTTATAGACGAGCGCCTGGACAAAAGTAAAAAGCGGAAGGCAGCACAATGCTATACGCTGGCAGATGGCAAAACATATCACTTCGGCCAAGAGCTAGTTTGCAAAACCAATATCACGAGGAGTTATAAATACAAGGACGATGGGGAAGAGAAAACAGCAACAACCAAGTTGCGTCCGAATCAGAGGTACACAATAATCGGGCAGACCAAAAAGGAATTCAAACTACAGGACATCTCGTCTGAACACATCAAAATAGATATAACGCACGACATGATCTGCAAATGGTTCGAGCTAAGTCACTGTAATACGTGTCACAGCGAACAAGGGTCTTGCATTGCAGAGAAGTTTGTCATAACAGATCTGCTAACAATCACGGACACGAGATGGGTATACTCAGCTGTTTCCAGGTGCAGTAAGCTATCTGACGTATATTTTCTGCAGATGGACTTGACAGACCTGAGGTTAGACGAGTTCTTCAAAGACAAAATACAGGGATACAAAAAACAAGACAGGTCAAAGAAACGTGATTATGACTACATGTTAGAGGAGTATGTAGACGTGGAATGGTGCAAGGAGCAATACATCCAAAACAATGTATGTATTGGATGTCAAGGACACATGAATGTGGAGAAGAGTAGCAAAATTCAATGTACTGTTGACAGAATAGATAACGCATTTGCACACTTCAAGTGGAATTGCAGATTAATGTGCAATAAGTGCAATACCGCGAAAAAATAAGTTTAACGTCCTAATATATATAGGATGACGGAGCTTGAATATATTTTAAAAAATAATCCGAATCTAAAATTGTTGTCCAAGCAAAAGCTATTTACAAGGCTAAAAGATGACGGGATTACCAAACGAGATATTGGAGATTACTTCAATCCACGAGAACTCACACAAATATATCAAAAACCACAAAATACCAAATTCAAATTCAAAATAACCGCCCCTCCAAGATCTTTCCAGATCGATGTAGCAATTATGCCATTGTCGAGTAAGAGGATAAATAATAACATAAACCAAATTCTTATGTGCATAGACATCATTTCTAGAAAGGCTTATTGTTACCCACTGAAAAGCGGCAAGATGAATGATGTCTTAGACGCCTATCAGAAATTTATAGGCGATGTAGACGAAGATATCAACAGTGTATCAGGAGATAATTTTTTTGCATCTTCAATATTTGAGTCTTTCAATAAAGAACTAAATATAAGGATTTATACAGACGTTGCAAAAGAAGACCACATTACTCCGATGGGGAACAAGCTGGGAATCGTTGACCGCTTTACCAGGACTCTGAAAGGTTTGATAAAGAAACACTCACTGGAGAACAAGACTAAAAAATGGATAGATGCACTTGATGATATTGTTGAGCTGTACAACAATACAGCCCATTCTGGGTTGAAAGATGCAACCCCAGAAGAAGTGTATGATGATTATGACTACAGCCAAAAGCTATATGAAGCTCAGTCAAAAAAGAATGAAAAGATGAATGACAAAGTGACCATGAAAGTAGGAGACAGAGTGCGTGTAATGTTACAGAAGAAGACCTTTGAAAAGGAGAAAGCCACGTTTTCCACAGAGATTTACACCATTGAAGAACATATAGGATACAGATTCAAGCTCAAAGGAGTCAAACGTCTATACAGACCAAGCGAAATGAACATTGTTACAAATGTGAAAGACAGATTAGAGCCGGAAAAAGAAGACAATCAAATCAGAAGGATGCAAAGATCAAAGGCATTTAATTCCTATGACGAGATTGTTACTGCTCTCGATAAGAAGGACGAACCAAAAGAGAAACGGACTGTAAGAAAGCCCAAACGGTTTGCTGAGTAACAGCGGCGTTCCGCTAACCAACAGTCATCCATTCCTCCTCCTGCGAGTAGCGGGGGCGGAACGGTAACCGGTATATCAGTCGCATCCTGCGCGGAGAGTAGAAAGGTGTAACAAAGTGTAATGAATCGTATTTTGTCGTATTTTTTCGTATTTTTTCTTATCCATTCGTGTAACCTCCCGTCACGCAGTGATGGTCGCGTCAGCTCCCGAATCTTAGGCGAATTGTTGGTACTGCATGATCATTTGAGAGAAAGACGACAGAACGCCCACAAAAACAAATAGCCCGGGCCATCGCTAGACAGTCGCGGAATTTACCTACCCTTCTTTTGCATTTTTCGGAATTTTCTATATACTCGGGAAAGATGCCGTCGTGCCGCTAGTGCCATACTTACTGACGTAGACATCAGCAAGGAGCTTGGTCGGCTTGGCAACCTCCGGGTCGATATATGTCATAGGTAAAAGGTACATACTCAGGTACAAATTTAAGGGGCATTTTGTTGACTCCGGCAAGTGTACGAGAGACTTCGGTTTCCGAGGGTCGCGGCAGGGTCGCGGCACAGTTTAAGTCCCAACGCACTCAGTTGCGCACTGATTTCAATTCTAAACCTATTACCGTATATTGCTGAAGGTGCTCTTCATTTTGATGCCACAAATTCCGCTTTATCTTGCGAACTGACGTAGTTGGTCTCTGGCTCCAGATCTAACCCCAGCTTTGACTCCGTGTCATATTTCTAGTATATGACGGCGTTTGGGCATGGGCTCGCGACAGAAGAAGCATGGGAAGTTCGCCGTTAGTATCGAGGATGATTCTGAAGGCGAAATCGAGTTGAACCAGCAAACTCGTCGACGGCGACCACGAGGACCATCGGCTGCCAATAGATTGTTGCCCGAGCACAACGGATTGCCAGGACGATCAAGCCAGCTTGCGGTGTTGCATCAGCCTGGTCACAACCCTGAAAGCCTGGAAGATGAAATAGGTACACTACTTGATTGAGAAGCTGATGCTGTTCTCTGTTCATTGATTGGATGTACCATTGATTGGATTCTCAACATGTGTAGGTTTGTTTGATGTGGTGCCTGAGGAAATTACCAGCCAAGGTTGGGATGCGTATCAGGACCAGTTGGATAACCCGTGTTTCAGCTTTGCATCTGTGGAGCTGGATGATACTTCTCATGGCCAAGCATGCTTTTGTGTACCCGACTTCAGCACGGACGAACATGGTGAATATGCAGGCATCACGGTAAGTGACAATCCCTCAACCACAGCCACCACACTATCCTCTCCTCGGACAACTAGCAGACACACCACTCCTACCCTAGTATGTAGCCAGCCAGTCAGCCACCCTCCTGTCCACCCGAACATGCATGAGCCACATAGTTTGCCTTGTATTCTTTGCTTCTGCTTAGTATGTTGTGATGTTGCTTGCCCCTCTTTCTGACCTGTGCTTGCATTTCCCCTTCACCCTGCCACAGGTGGAGTCTATGGTCCATGTGTACAGAGTTGCCCTCCAGTTTGTGCATGGCGAGAGCATGTGCTTATTCCTCTGTAGTTGCCCATGCATGCAACAATCATGGAATTATCTGGACGGTTTGGATGTTGGGGGAATGGATGGGAGGGAGTGCATTGAAGGCCTGCACTATTGTCAGCATGCCTTGGCTGTCAAGGGGCTCCATGATAGTGGTACCCTGGGCTATGACTTGCAGGAGGACCCGTGCTCCGTATTAAACGATGTGTCTCTTCAAAGCATTTCTCAACCCATCACTAGCCTCCCTACCATTGGTGGTGTCTTGCTATCATTTGATTCTGGTGAGGGGCACCCATGTGAATATACCTATAGTCGGGGTGTCATCGCTGTAGCTCGGCACGAGTTTGTTTGAAGGACTTGCACAAACTCAAAGTATGGTTGTAGGCACATCCGAGCACTTGACGAATGGCAGCGTAACAATCAACCTGAGTTCTTAGAAGGGTATTATATGCGGCCCTCCAACAGTGCACCTACTGGTGCCCATGTGCCTCATGGTTATAATGCCCCCCCTCCTCAAAGTGTCTCTTGGCTGAAAGTACATGAGGATTGCTTCAACGACACCATGGCTGGGCGTGCATTTGCCCAGCCCCTTGCCACAGACCCACAAGTGTCTAGGGTTTGCATCCCCGATGTCCCTAGTGATTGCCAGTGCGATGTTTGCCATGAAGTTCCTTGGGATGCTCGTGACCCTGTATTGCATGGATGGGTCAGCGCACGGGATGCAACTCTGACAAGTATGGCGTGCTCCGTGAATGTCACTGTGTACTACCGACCATGCAGCGACAGCACTTGCCGTGGGCGTCTCCTCTATGACGGTCAACACGATGCAGTGTTCAATTATTCAGGCAGATCTTTGTTCACATACGAGTGTATGAATGCATTCTGGGACGAGACAGTGGATTCGTACAAGACGTTCCACGGCCATCATGCTGATATGAAGAGGAACCACGAAAGAAGTGGTGTGCTGAGCATGCTACCCTGCCTCAACGTGGTGCGACCAGCACTATGGCGGTACTTGGACCTATTGGATATTGACTACGCTGACTTCGGCTGCCCGTGTTGCTCTCATCTTCCAGCTGATGAGCTTTGTCTTGTCATGGATGGCATCACCATGGGCATGAGGAAAGATCTGGCTACACTTCTACCATTCCAAGCATTACAACAACCCGAGGTTCCTGATTTGTAAGTATTGAACCATGAGTTGACCCCCCACCCAGCCTCCCCCAAAGCCTTGTGTGCAAGTGGGTTCCTTGTAACTGAGCTAGCTCACTAAACACTCAATATCTTGGGATGGGGTTTTCAGTGGCAACACCCATTTTCAAAGCTGAACACAAGCATACATTTTCCAAATTAATTGGCCGACCTTCATTTTCCAGGTTTGGGTTCCCCTACCCCCTTGACCCCCCTCAAGGCCCCCTACTTGTGCGCACGTGGGTTCCTTGTAACTGAGCTAGCTCACTAAACACTCAATATCTTGGGATGGGGTTTTCAGTGGCAACACCCATATTCAAAGCTGAACACAAGCATACATTTTCCAAATTAATTGGCCGACCTTCATTTTACAGGTTTCGGTTCCCCTACCCCCTTGACCCCCCCCAAGGCCCCCTACTTGTGCGCACGTGGGTTCCTTGTAACTGAGCTAGCTCACTAAACACTCAATATCTTGGGATGGGGTTTTCAGTGGCAACACCCATATTCAAAGCTGAACACAAGCATACATTTTCCAAATTAATTGGCCGACCTTCATTTTCCAGGTTTGGGGTCCCCCTACCCCCTGGACCCCCCCCCCCCCCCCCCCCCCCCCCCCCCCCCCCCCCCCCCCACACACACACACACACACACACCACACACACACACACACACACACACACACACATGCACACACACAAAGCCCCTACTTGTGTGCACCTGGGTTCCTTGTAACTGAGCTAGCTCACTATCCACTCAATATCTCGGGATAAGGGTTTCAGTGGCATTATTTATATTCAAAGCTGAACACGAGCGTACATTTTCATCAAGTGCAAACAACCCCCACACCATGTACATGTTCAGCCCGTTGGCTGATGTAGCGTGTTTCTCCTAGTGGCGCCCAAGAAGAGCGTTGGGATGCAGACACGTGGATGGAGTTGTTGTCTGAGTGTGAGGTACGGGAGCCAATAGTGTTCAAATTCCTGAAGTTTGTGGAGCTTACAACCCCTAGCCCCTTGCCCGGCCCGATTAAGGCGGTGCTCACAGCCATATGCACAGACTACCCCATCAGTGGCTTGTTGGATCACCATTGCGTTGCTAGCGATGATCCCGAAAGAACGCCACTTATGCAAGCTGTGCGAGGGAGCTTGTTAGACAGTTCTACCCAGGATTATTTGCGGAACCATTTCCCCGTTCTTCTAAATCTAGCCAAAGCTTGTCGTTGGAATTGCATTCCAGATGAGGTTCAACACCTAGTCTTGCATCTCCAAGAGAAGGCTAAGAAAGCCAGGCCAGAAAGAGGGGTTGAGATACAGCTCCCGGTGTTTGAATATGAGAGTACCACAGTTCATGCAAGCCAAAACCTATCCGCATGCCGCAATCCCCATCAGTATAAGGCAGATCGTGATAGGAAAGCAAAGGCTGGGCAAGGTAGGGATGAGGATCCATGCACAAAGTACAGCCTAAGTCACCCTGCTTTAACTCCTGGTTTGTTTGCCCTCTTTTGCCCTCATGGCTTTTGCCTTATGTTCAAGATAATGACTAGGAGTGAGGGGCCCAAGACAGCTCTGACTTGTTGTACCACCGTTGCCATGTAGGCCCGAGACTACGATAACGCGTGTAACCTGCATCGCTACTGTCTCCGACGTCAAGCAGCTTTTTTTGCGCGTACGAAGTTCCTTCTGGACCGGATGCACCAATGGGGCCATGTGACGTGCCACGCTGGATACTCCTTCAAGAACATGGAGCAGGACATGGATCTCGTCCCGGCATGGAGTAACCCCAATACGGGTACATCATTTTCTGCTGTAACTATTAGGACATTCAACAGTCAAGCTGCTAAGCAGTGTAATGGCAAGCTCAAGTCCATTCGCACTCAGGTAGCTTATATGCGCTAGGATAACTACTTCAAGTATGTACGATACTTCCTCCACAAGAAGAATAGGGCCATCTTGAAGGCTGCGACAAAGTGAGGTCCCCAGTTAGGGGTTACTCGCAAGTGGGCCCCTTTATGCCCACTTGCGAGTAACCTTTAGTATTCTGTAGAGTGAGACCGAGACACGGGATATTATAGCCACTGAGATTGTTACACAGTATAGCATTCGATAGGTACTCGCCGGTATAGAATCCTGTCTACAACAAGATTAGCCAAGTTAATGAGAAGTGCAAGGGCAAGAGAGGACTGGGCTGGAGCCCAGTCGCAATTAGGTAGCTTGTATGCGGCTTCAGTCTTGCTTTACTGTGACTGGAGTCTTGTTATTAATGTAACTTGAGTCTGACTTAAAGTTGCTGTAGTACTGATATAATATTATTTGAGTCTTGGCATTAATGTAACTCGAGTCTGGCTTTAAAGTATCTGTAGTATTGATGCAATTTTACTCGAGTCTTGCTTTAATGTAACTCGAGTCTTGGTATTAATATACGGTAACCCGAGTCTGGCTTGGTTGTAACTCGGGTTTGGCTTTAAAAGAACTGTAGTATTTAGACACTGTTACTCGAGTCTGGCTTTAATGTAACTCGAGTCTTGGTATAAATGTAACTCGAGTCTAGCTTGATTGTAACTCGGGTCTGGCTTTAAAGTAACTGCAGTAATGATACAATGTTCCTCGAGTCTTGCATTAATGTAACTCGCGTCTTGCTTAATTGTAACTCAAGTCTTGATATAAATGCGACTCGAATCTGGCTTGAATGTAACTCGAGTCTGTCTTTAAAGTAATTGTATTAATGATACAATGTTCCTCGAGTCTTGCTTCAATGTAGCCCGGGTTTTGGGTATTAATGTAACTCCTAGGTTCTCCTAGGTTCGTACCTGCTTGGACAACGATGTGCAGATGGTTCGTCGAATGCAAGGCGTATAGAACCTTGTAACAGTTCTTACAGTTTGGCTGGAGGAACTTACTAAACCTCGAAACATCAATATTCAATACAGATTACCACGAAGGTTCACTACTACAAATCGCACGTAGGCGCAATTGCTACTATGCAAAGGGAGCTTATCTCCTCGTCGTACCTATCTCACAAAGTGGTTATGGAGCCATCAATCAAATCAATCAATCAGGAATCAATCAACACAATAAATAAAAAATAACAACCTAACCGGGAGGAGAAAAAAAAGGTCATACCATGCCAAAAAACCTGGAGTGAGCTGACCCCCCCCCCCCCCCCCCCCCCCCCCCCCCTATATGAGGTGCTCAGGATGACCTGAAAAGTAACTTTAAATATCGCCATGATACATGCGATTATAGTCCTGTCCTCAGAAAAATCGATCGGCATGACTGAACATTTTGAGGCTTGGGCTCCTCCTGACCCAGGCAGGGTTTGGCCAGTCTCATTTTGAATTGCAAAGGAGTCACCCTACATGGAATCAGACTAAAATCAGCAAACCTTGATGGGCGGGAAATAATCCTACCCTTCGTAGGTGTGCTTGCCATATCGACGAGCGGGGCCAAACAGCGCAAGGCGTTGGCAGCTGCAACCATGGATGGAGAGGCTGCCTGCCCGTGTTCACTATGTAGAGGGCTAGCAAACGCAACTTTCTTGGATGGCGGACGAGGTTTGGGAGGAGGCTTTGCCTTTGTGGCACCGGTAGCAGCTATGGGCTGTTGAGGTTTGGGAGGCTTTACCTTAGTAGCACCACTAGCAACTATGCTTGTGGCAAGACCAGCCGGAGGAGGCATGACCTCTGTGGCACTAGTAGCGACGACAGTAGAGGAAGTGGCCAAACCACTAGAACCACCACCACCCTCAACACCACTAGCAGAGCGTCCACGTTTGGGGCGTCCACATCTGGGAGGAGGCATGACCTCCGTGGCACTTGTAGCAGCAACAGTACAAGAAGTGGCCAAACCAGCAGCATCAGCACCACCAACACCACCACTTGCAAATATGCTTGTGGCGGGACCATCTGGAGGAGCATGAACGGAACCCAAACCACTAGCATCAGCTGAGAGGACAGCTGCAGTGGGGCCTCTGCCTTGTGAGGGTGTCTCACCATCGACCACATTGGCAGCGTGGGTAGCGGCGGCGGTGGACGTGTGCACAGCCCTAGCCCCTGAGCTGTTGGCAAGACCAGATGAGGGGGCAGCTGCAGTGGGGCCTCTGCCTTGTGAGGGTGTCTCACCATCGCCCACATTGGCAGCATGGGTAGCGGCGGCGGTGGACGTGTGCACAGCCCTAGCCCCTGAGCTGTATGTTGGCAAGACCAGATGGGGGGGCAGCTGCAGTGGGGCCTCTGCCTTGTGAGGGTGTCTCACCATCGACCACATTGGCAGCATGGGTAGCGGCGGCGGTGGACGTGTGCACAGCCCTAGCCCCTGAGCTGTTGGCAAGACCAGATGGGGGGGCAGCTGCAGTGGGGCCTCTGCCTTGTGAGGGTGTCTCACCATTGACCACATTGGCAGCATGGGTAGCGGCGGCGGTGGACGTGGGCACAGCCCTAGCCCCTTAGCTGTTGGCAAGACCAGATGGGGGGGGCATTTCTGCCATTTGGACTGCTAGGTCAGCCTCAGCAAGACTGTCCCAAATGGAGCACATGTACCGCTGACCGGTGGAGGGATCAGACTTCTCCAACACATCAGCTTCAAACCCACAGCTGTCTGGGATATGCTTCGACCAAAACTCTGGGATAGGGCAAGCTGCAGCATTCTTCTTTCGATACTTGTAAACCTGAAATACAGGCCCTGCAAAAGGAAAAAAAGGAAGGGGTGTCAGAATAATGTGGGGTTTGTTCGCACTTGATGATGTTGATGAAAAGGTATGCTTGTGTTCAGCTTTGAATATGGATGTTGCCACTGAACCCCCCATCCCAATATATTGAGTGCACAGTGAGCTAGCTCAGATCCAAGGAACCCACGTGTGCACTAGTAGGGGCTTTAGGGGGGGTTCAAGGGGGTAGGGGAACCCAAACCTGGAAAATGAAGGTTGACCAATTAATTTGGAAAAGGTATGCTTGTGTTCAGCTTTGAATATGGGTGTTGCCACTGAAACCCCCATCCCAATATATTGAGTGTATAGTGAGCTAGCTCAGATCCAAGGAACCCACGTGCACAGGGCTTTGGGGGGGATTTTGGGACCCAAACCTATGGTGCGCCAGCCTACAAGGCTTCTAGCTAGCATGTGGATGGGCCAGCCTATAAGGCTACAAGCTGGCATGGGGATGGTCCAGCCTACAAGGCTGCAAGCTAGAAGGAAGCATGCTTGAAGGAAGCGACGCACCTCTTGTGCCCCATAGGCTGTTGCAGACCCGTCTGATCATGAGTCGAACAAGAGGCTTGTCATGACGCATCACGCCAGTCTTGGTTGTCAAAACAGGCTCAGCATGTTTGAATCTCCCCCTATGGCGATAATGGAACTTGAGACGGTCAACTAAATCAGCATTGAGTACAACTTTGTCTTCTTTGAGTGCATCCTTCATGTAAGATGGCCCACTCCTCAAGATCCTCTCTGAAAGAACAACCGTCTTCCCTTTCAGCTTGGTTGTATAGTCAATGATGGCATAACTCATGACTGAGAAGTGGCAACCAGGTGGGGCAGCCTTGTTAAGCTTGTCCGACTGCTTATGAACTCTTTCCATCACCTTTAGACAGCCGTCGAGAAACTGCTTACTGGTAAGCACCTTCTTCACAGCATCTGGACGAGAGACGGCCGTGTCACCTTCTGTCTCACCATCTGTTTCACCATCTGTCTCACCATCTGTCTCACCATCTGTCTCAGACTCCGAACCAACTGACCGGTCAACCATCGCTGAATCGTCTCCAGCAGCCGTATTAGTGAAAGCAGGCATGCCGACAATACGAAGGGCGAAACAGTTTCGCTCTAGTCAGTCGTCAGACCCACGATCTTCAGGACAGAGTCAGCGAGAAGACATGGACCTTGAGCCGGGGCCAGAGACCAACTACGTCAGTGCGCAAGATAAAGCGGAATTTGTGGCATCAAAATGAAGAGCACCTTCAGCAATATGCGGTTATAGGTTTAGAATTGAAATCAGTGCGCAAATGATGAGTGCGCTGGGACTTAAACTGTACCGCGACCCTGCCGCGACCCTTGGAAACCGAAGTCTCTCGTACACTTGCCGGAGTCAACAAAATGCCCCTTAAATTTGTACCTGAGTATGTACCTTTTACCTATGACATACATCTCCGGGTCCGCAGGCAGAGCCTCAAACACCGGAGAAATGTTAGCGACGTCAAGCAGACGAAGACAGGGTATCTCCACCGATGTCCAGGCTAGTCGCCGACTTGAGTCTGCACGTCACAGTCATCTACGACAGACGGGAGGAGGCGACAGACGGCAGGGGAGGAAAAGGAAGAGAAGATGGAGGAATGACTGGGGGGGGGGGGTGGCTTCCACGATGGCGGAAGGATTCTCACCAATGCAAGCAGAGGCCGAAGGGGTGCGCACATCCACCAGCCGATTCGTCGTCATTGCAGGACTTCGGAACTTCCAGAATGAAGCACAGAAGCCTAGGAGAGGACGACGTAGAAGATGCATTAAGCAGTGGTTACCATGATGAGCCCAATGACCTATCAGCTTAGACACTTCAAGAGTGGAGAGATACTCGCAGCGGTCAAACGCGCCAATCTTTTAACGCAAGATGAGAATGATTAAAGCGGCTGGGGACACACATTAGACACCAGCGGTGGAAGGAGCGGATACCTGGAACCTAACCAGGGTACAGGCTATACAGCGCGTGTCAGGGGACCAGGGGACGCAGCCCACCAGGAGCTGTCACTGTGTCATGAAGGATGACACAGTCTACAGGAAGCTGTTACTATCTACAGCTATAGTTCTAAGGAAGTACAGAAGTAGTCACCAAGACATAAAACGATCGAGTGAACCGCAATTGATGCTGATAATAGTTACAGAGAGAAACGAGAGAAGAGGAGAAAATCAAATAAAGGTAACTTGAGGCAGTACTAGACACTGTAGACAGTACAGCGAAAAGCCCGAGAGAAGCCTAAGGACAGTCCGGGACAGCTCAAGTGAGCCGCGGTGGGAATTAAGACCACTAACTGTGTGACTTCTAATAGAAAGAGGTTTCTAAGATTAGAACCAGAGTACCGGTAGCAGGGTATTTTCGCGCAGTTTTTTTAAACCCCCTGTGGGCGCAGCAAGCGACTTTTGCGCGTTTTGCACTACAAAGCGCAGTTTTTTTGTTTGCAAGTGCGCTAAAGCGCTGGCCAATTTGGTCAATGGAAGTACCCTGACCGGTAGTCCAGCAGGCTGTTGATATCTTGAGATTTGTTAAATTATCGTGATTGGCGTTGCAGGTCGCCGTCAACCGCGATGGTAGCTTGTCCAGTTGAGGTAGGAGACCGCTCCCCACCCGCGTACGACGGGCTCCCTTAACACCACGCCCCATCAGGCGTTATCATTACTAGCTTGTCCAGTTGAGGTAGTAGACCGCTCCCCACCCCCGTACGACGGGCTCCCTTAACACCACGCCCCACCAGGCGTTATCATTACCTTATCGTGATATATCGTACGGTATCTGTACACCCTTTTCTTTGGAAATCAGTATGAGATCAAGGGGATATTATATTATAGTCTGACTTATATGTCATCTGTAGAGTAGGCAGAGTGCTCACAAGCCACAGTCCCATCACGGGCACGTGTCGTCTGCTGCCAGGAGTCGAAGCCAGCTATGGCCTGCGCGCCGCAATGCAGTACTGTGCGATACATATCTCATATCTATACCTATTGCACTGCTGCTAGTTATCGCTATCTTCTACCACTGTAACAAGTTGCATCTGCAGTGACGTCTGCAGAACATAAAATATTACAGGGAATAGCCTTTACAGGCCTATACAGAAAAAATCAAGTCAAATGAACCAATCATGAATAAGATATAAAATACGATA
Organism: Chlamydomonas sp. ICE-L; assembly: GCA_013435795.1. NCBI lineage: Eukaryota > Viridiplantae > Chlorophyta > Chlorophyceae > Chlamydomonadales > Chlamydomonadaceae > Chlamydomonas > Chlamydomonas sp. ICE-L. The sequence continues at coordinate 142,293,331 of JACBWV010000610.1, forward strand.
ATATCGTGCTCTATTATCAAAAGATATTACGATATATCGTACAATATAGTGCAATGTGCTGAATTCCCAGGCGCAGGCCCATTGCAAGAAAATCCCAGGCTGAGGTACTCCTGGCCAAGGTACTACTTCTTGCCTAATTGGTCAGCGCTTAAAGCGCACAAACGTCAAATTGGTCAGCGCAATTAGTGCAAAAAGCGCAAAAACTGCGTGCTGCGCCCACAGGGGGTTGAATAAACTGCGAAAAACGCGCAGAGGGGCTCAAAAAGGCAGCGCGGCAGCGCGTGCTTAGTAGTAACCTAGTACTCCTGGCGAGAATCAAACCGCTGACCCTTAATTGTAAGATTGCAGACCAGTTGCATAAAGTTGCGCATAAGCAGAAATGTTGCATTCCGCTGGGCATCGAAAGGCGGCTTTTTGTTGGCCTTGCTTTGAGTTGATATGTTTTTCAGTACGATATCAGTACCATATAGGTTCACCACACAGCATTGAAATTGAAATTGTTACATCCGAGTAATGTGCCACTCTCAGGACGTGAAGTTAAGGACACCATTGCGTAAGCTGGAGATGGCAGCACCGTAGTCACCATCCACACAGCACGATATATCGTACAATTAACACAATAACTATCGTACTGGATATATCATACAATGTAAGTTCACGTTATCGGGCTGTCGAGTACTATATCGGCAATATATGTATCGTACGATATCACGACATATCGTACGATACATATATCGCCCGATATAGTACTCGACAGCCCTAACAAAATCATATGATGCCATTTGGAATTGAAATTGTTGCATCCGTGTAATACAGTTACTCACAGGACGTGAAGTTAAGGACACCATAGCGTAAGCCGGAGCTAGCTATAGTCACGGTAGGACCACCACTGACATCGAAAAGGTTCACCGCCGATGCAAGCACCGATGGCCACATTATGCGAGTGCTCCGTACTACGGGGGGTTTTCACCCCGGTTTGGGTGTTAGTAACAGCTCAGGATGTACTCAGCAGCTTGAGGGGTTAGGCTAGTGTAACAGGCTACGTGATGTATGTTCATGTGTAAGTCGATATGCGTAAGCTAGCAGAACAGTAAGGGGTTACCTAGGTAAGGGATGTAGAATGCTTGAGAAACGTGTAGAGAAAGTGTAGAGAACGTGTAGAGAACGTCTTCGTGGTAGGAGTAGAAGCGTTATTTCCGAGTAGCTCGTGTCTATGTACGCAACGTGTGCGTTGTGAGAGATGAGGCAGTACATGGGTATGGTACTGTATCATGTGCGTTCGTCACGTGGCTTACGGGTACGGTGTACCCGTATGCCTTGCTGGAAGGCCAGAGTACCCGTGAAGGGTTCTGTACCGTTACACTCCCCCCCTCCAGAAGAGATGCGGACCCCGCATCTGATCGTTATAAAGGGGGGATGTGAATAACAGTCGTAGTCGTATGTGCCGTGCTCAAAATTGATATACTTGATGAATCAAGTTGGTTTCGGAGAGAACCATTTAACATCCCTTTTGAGTACTCCGAGGAAGTAAGCTTTATGAATAAAGCAATCTGACCGCCGTGTCGTATGCGTCGAGTGCGATGGGTTGGTGATGGGCCCGTTTTTTTGACGTACGTCGGGACATAACGGGCGTAACACGGCATTTCCATGCATCGACGATGTGAGGGGCACTTTTCTTAACCGCCTTGGCGAGTTCCCAAGTGTCTTGGTCAATACCGAAGTCTTGCCATCGGACCAAGTATTCGAGACGTTGTTTGCTGGATGTGCCTATGACACGCGACTTTTCGCGCATGATGCATTGGATATTCCAAATCGGAGCGCCGTCGGAGTCGAACTCAAGCGGTTGTCCAACATGGACAACGCCATCGGAGTGCCAATGCTTGATCAAACCCACGTGAAACACGGGGTGGATGCGCATCATCTTGGGCAAAGCCAAGCGGCACGTCGTGACTTGCCGGACGACTCCAGTTTGCTCGTCGCGTGGACCAATGCATTCCGTAATCGTATAAGGGCCAACAAAACGAGGCGTAAATTTTGGTTTACCCGTTGCCTTGAACTTCATATTGCGGGTGGACAAGAGAACTTTATCACCAAGGTTGAAGAAAACCTCCGTTCGTCGTTTATCGTAATGGGCTTTCTGTCTTGAGCGGCTTGCATGCATGCCTTGCATTGATCTTGTCGTTCAATGTGATCGGCCCACCAATTGTTGGCAGCCAGACATTTCGATTCGACCTCCGCCTTGAGCGGCGTCATAGGGTCGTAGCCAAGGTACGCCCGAAAGGGGGTGTTTTGAATAGATTCTTGGTAGGAATTGTTGATTGCAAATTCTACTAGCGCCAAGGACTTATCCCAATCGTCGTGGTACGGCCCCACGTAGTGGCAAATCATGTCCTCGATGACTCGGTTCATGCGTTCCGTTTGACCGTCAGTTTGAGGATGAAACGCAGTCGAAAACGCTTGTCGCGTGCCCATCAATCGATGGAGAGCCACGCCGAAATGGCCTGTGAATCGCGCATCGCGATCACTGAGGAGTTTCTTTGGGATACCATGATATCGGATGACACGATTTAGGTATAGGTTCGGATTTTGATAATCCCGTCGTTAGCGCAATGGCGTCGGTTGGGGGGGAAACAGTGTGCGATTCACGGGCAAAACATTGCGAGGGGTACCCAAGCGGGAAGGTGTATCCTCAATATGAGCAAAGCAAATGGATTGAAAACCGAGAAAGGCAGGTTGGTTCTATACCCATCAGGCGTAAGACTGCGCTCACCTGCTTGAGATCGAGTCCGGTCTCTCTCGTTAGCCTCGAGCGCCGTGCGCATCGCATCCATAGCGGACTTGGCGTCCGCCGCGGCCAGATTGTAAGTGGCCTGGAGGTCGCTCACTTCCTGGCGACTCTTAGCCAGATCCCTGCCGAGGCAGTAGTGGCTGTTAACCAGCTCTTGCTGCTCCGCAGGATCGCACTGATTGGCCAACGCGGCCTCGGTAGCCGCGCTTGAGACGGCGAGGCGGCGCACCAGATCAGCAGCGTTGGCGTCCTTAGCGGATACCGCCGACGTAAACTGGTCGGTCAAGGCCGAGTTGGCAATGGCGGCCTGATCAAGCTGAGAGCGGAGGTGTCCAATCTGTTCCACCGCGATCAGGTGATCACTCATGTGTTCACGCCGCTTGCGCTCAGCGGTAGCGCGATAGGTAGCGCTGGCCTCCTCGAGGGAAGGACCGGCCATCGTCGTCGTCGTCGTCGTCGGGGCAATGCCCGCGCTCATAGGCGGGGCAGCGGTCGGCGCACCCGAGGGTGCCGCCAGACCACCGAAGCCGGCAACCAGAGGCTGCAGCGTACCCACTGAAACAGAGGGCCGCGCGTCGGCAGAGGCGGACTCGTCTTGCGTCGCACCGAGCTCAGTGTCGGGCTCAGTGTCAGACGACGCAATCCCTTCAGGATTGGTGTCGACCACTGAAATTGTAGGCTGCTCAGCAGCGGCGTCGGTAACCATGGTTGTTCTGTGGGATGCCATTCTGCACAGGCAACAGCACAAGTCAGTAGGCTGGACAGGGATGAGTGGTGGGCGAGAGAGGGAGAATTACTCGCAACTCGAAGAGGCCAAAATATCACCTGCCACAGGGACTAGTAAATTTTGCGAGCGTAACGAGCTGATAATGCCTCAAGCGTAACTGTACATGACGCGTTCGTCCAGAATACGATGAGGGATAAAAGCACTGCAAAGGTACGAACCACAGGGCAACCAAGGAAGTACAACGACGAATCAAATTGCGCAACAGGATGAGCAAGAGAGCAGGTGGACAGCACCAATAGATGGTGCAGGAAGCAGGAAGAGTCGCAGGACAGGCTCGTGAAGTACCCTAATTAAAGCAAGTACGGCCGAGGTGGCAAATGGAGCCGATGCTGCGCTATTGATCAATCCGCGAGGGAAAAGCTCGTGAAAATAGCGTTAGAAGCTGTGACCAAAAGGGCAGGACGTGAATGCAAGAATCGAGAACGTAGGCCAACAGGGTCAGAGCAGGCAAAGAAAGATGCCCATGCAAGACAGGTCGCAGGCGGCCCAGGGCGATTGAGCCTGACAGGAACTTTCACTGCGAGAACCGAACAGGCGCTACGTGCACTCGTAGCCACAGGGAAAAGCAGTGCAAAAGAGCAGCAGCAGAAAAATGACAGGATGTCCTGGCGGGTGCGATAAATGCGAAGAAAACTTCGTATGCGTGCGTATGTGTATGCGTGAGGTCCCTAAGGAACGAAACCAGCTCTGCTACCAGTGTAACAGCTCAGGATGTACTCAGCAGCTTGAGGGGTTAGGCTAGTGTAACAGGCTACGTGATGTATGTTTATGTGTAAGTCGATATGCGTAAGCTAGCAGAACAGTAAGGGGGTTACCTAGGTAAGGGATGTAGAGTGCTTGGAGAGAACGTCTTCGTGGTAGGAGTAGAAGCGTTTGTTCCGAGTAGCTCGTGTCTATGTACGCAACGTGTGCGTTGTGAGAGATGAGGCAGTACATGGGTATGGTACTGTATCATGTGCGTTCGTCACGTGGCTTACGGGTACGGTGTACCCGTATGCCTTGCTGGAAGGCCAGAGTACCCGTGAAGGGTTCTGTACCGTTACATTGGGTGCACATATGATACCATTTGATTGATATCATATTCGCCTTTGGTCAACATCATATGATGCCATGCATTTGATTGATATCATATTCGCCTTTGGTCAACATCATATGATATGCCGGTGCCTACCACTACTACCTACTACTATGCCGGTTACTACAAGACGTGGGCAAAGCTATTGCTCATTGTATGTCCTTGTATGCTTGGCCAAGAGTGGTGTGGTGGATATAACTATTGCTCACTGTATGTCCATGCATGCTTGGCCAAGAGTGGTGTGGTAGATATAGCAGTTGCTCATTATATATCCTTAGCCGAAGAGTGTGGTGCGGTAGAGTTCATACCACCCATGGTCACTCCGCCTGCAGACGGTGAGCAGCCCGGAGGCTAACAGACGATGTTATCAAGCCACCGTATCCACCAGTGTGATTACATCCCGTACTGATGAGTGTGCGTGGTGAGGTAGTGTTCATACCACCCATGGTCACTAAGCCCACAGACTGCAAGTAATCTAAACTGTTATGTATTGTGCGACGTGTTGATACCGGTAGTCAGTCCCTGCATGGCGACGCATGGGACCGGCTAAACTAGTCAGAAATGCTCCCCCGACCCCCCGATCTCCGCTCTTCGCTACTCCGAAGGGTTTGGGCCGCAACGAGTCGCTCAATTTGCGATGCGTTACACTATACTGGTATGGACAATATCAAGCTCTTGTAGGATATATATATGCTTATGCCTGCACTTATATATACATACATACAATACAATACAATACAATATCAAGCTATTGTAGAATATATATACTTACATACAATACAATACAATGCGATATCAAGCTATTATAAAAAATAAAAAAAACGCCCATACAAGACACTGATATGGACAATATCAAGCTCTTGTAGAACACCGTAATCCTCCATGCTATTTTTCCAAATCTCTGTATGTATTCTATCGCATTCAATATATTTCCTCTGCATCTTATATCTTTGATATCTTCTATACCTCTTACCTTCGATATCGTCTATATGTCATACCTTTAATATCGTATATATCTCAAACCTTTGGTATCGACTTTATGTCATAACTTTAATATCGACTATATCTCAAACCTTAGATATCGTCTATATGTCATACCTTTAATATCGTCTATATCTCGAACCTTTGGTATCGACTTTATGTCATACCTTTAATATCGTCTATATCTCAAACCTTTGGTATCGAATTTATGTCATAACTTTAATGTCGTCTATTTCTCAAACCTTAGATATCGTCTATATGTCATACCTTAATTATCGTCTATATCTCAAACCTTTGGTATCGACTTTATGTCATACCTTTAATATCGTCTATATCTCAAACTTAGATATCGTCTATAAGTCATACCTTTAATATGTCGATATATTCAACCTTTGCGTATCAACTTTAGTAACACTAAGATCGTTATATCTCAAACATTAGATATCGTCATATGGTATCATACATTTAATATGTCTATATCTCACCCTTTGGTAGGACTGTTAGTCATAACTTTAATATGTCTTTATCTCACCTTTGGTATCGACTTAGTCTACTTTAATATCGTCTGATATCTTCAAACCCTTGGTATGCTCATGTCATAAACTTTAATATCGTATCTATCTAAACTTTGGTATGACTTCAGGGTCAAAAATTAATATCCGTCTATATCTCAAACCTTTGTATTGACTTTATGTCATACCTTAATTCGTCTATATCTAAACTTTGTATCGCCTATATGTAGAACTTTAATATCGTTCTAGACTCAAGCCTTGTATAGCCCTATATTTCATACCTGTAATATCGGTCTATATTGAAATTTGGTATCCGCCTATATGTCATACCTTAATATCGTCTATATCTGAAACCTTTGGTATCGACTTTATGTCATAAATTTAATATCGTCTATATCTCAAACCTTTGGTATCGCCTATATGTCATACCTTTAATATCGTCTATATCTCAAACCTTTGGTATCGACTTTATGTCATAACTTTAATATCGTCTATATCTCAAACCTTTGGTATCGCCTATATGTCATACCTTTAATATCGTCTATATCTCAAACCTTTGGTATCGACTTTATGTCATAACTTTAATATCGTCTATTTCTCAAACCTTAGATATCGTCTATATGTCATACCTTAATTATCGTCTATATCTCAAACCTTTGGTATCGACTGTATGTCATAACTTTAATATCGTCTATATCTCATATCTTTGGTATTGACTTTATGTCATAACTTTAATATCGTCTATATCTCAAACCTTAGATATCGTCTATATGGTATGTCATACCTTTAATATCGTCTATATCTCAAACCTTTGGTATTGACTTTATGTCATACCTTTAATATCGTTTATATCTCAAACCTTTGGTATCGCCTATATGTCATAACTTTAATATCGTCTATATCTCAAACCTTTGGTATCGACTTTATGTCATAACTTTAATATCGTCTATATCTCAAACCTTTGGTATTGACTTTATGTCATAACTTTAATATCGTTTATATCTCAAACCTTAGATATCGTCTTTATGTCATACCTTTAATATCGTCTATATCTCAAACCTTTGGTATTGACTTTATGTCATAACTTTAATATCGTCTATATCTCAAACCTTTGGTATCGACTTTATGTCATACCTTTAATATCGTCTATATCTCAAACCTTAGATATCGTCTATATGGTATGTCATACCTTTAATATCGTCTATATATCAAACCTTTGGTATCAACTTTATGTCATAACTTTAATATCGTTTATATCTCAAACCTTAGATATCGTCTATATGGTATGTCATACCTTTAATATCGTCTATATCTCAAACCTTTGGTATCGACTTTATGTCATAACTTTAATATCGTCTTTATCTCAAACCTTTGGTATCGACTTTATGTCATAACTTTAATATCGTCTATATCTCAAACCTTTGGTATCGACTTTATGTCATAACTTTAATATCGTCTATATCTCAAACCTTTGGTATTGACTTTATGTCATCACTTCACATGTACTATATCGCACACCTTTGGTATTGACCGTGAGTGCAACCTAGAATATCGTTAATCTCAAAACCTTTGGTACGCAAGGTCATAACTTTTAATCGTCTATACATAAAACCTTGGTATCGCCTATCGTCATACCTTAATATGGGGCGTCTATATCTGAAACCTTTGGTATCGACTTTATGTCATAAATTTAATATCGTCTATATCTCAAACCTTTGGTATCGCCTATATGTCATACCTTTTAATACCGGTGTATATTATCAAACCTTTGGTGGACGTTAGGTCATAACTTTTAATATGTCTATATCGCAAACCTTAGGATATCGCTAATGTCATACCTTATATCGTTATATCTCAATCCCGTTGGTACTATCGACTTAGTATAACTTTCATATGTCTATTTCGCAACACCTATGATATGTCTATATGTATACCCTTAATTAGCGTCTATATCTCAAACCTTTGGTATCGACTGTATGTCATAACTCTTTTCATATCGTCTAGATCGCAATATCTTTGGTATTGCTTATGTCCTAAACTTGAATATGGTTCTATATTCTTCAAACCTTAGAATATCGTCTATATGGTAGTATCCCTTTAATCGTCTATATCTCAAACCCTTTGGTATTGAATTATGTCATCCTTAATATCGTTTATATCTCCAAACTTGGTATCGCCTATCTGTCATTAATTTAATATGTCATATTTCAAACCTTTGAGTACGGACTTTGTCAGAACTTTAATATGTCTATATCTCAACCTTGGTTATTGGACTGTATGTATAACTTAATTATTCTATATACTCAAACCTTTAAGATATCGTATTTATGTCATACCTTATATCGTCATATCTCAAACCTTTGGGTATCGACTTTTTGTAATAACTAATTATCGTCTATGATCTCAACCATTAGATTCGTTCTTATGGTATGTCATCCTTAAATATCGTTCTATATCTCAAACTTTGGTATGACTTGAGGTCATAACCTTTAATTCGTCTATATCTCAAACCTTTGGTATCGACTTTATGTCATAACTTTAATATCGTCTATATCTCAAACCTTTGGTATCGACTTTATGTCATACCTTTAATATCGTCTATATCTCAAACCTTTGGTATTGATTGTTGTCAGAACTTAATAAGTCTATACTCAAACCTTGGTATTGACGTTACGTCAACCTTTATATCGTTCTATCTCTTCACACCTTGGTATCGCCTATATGTCATAACTTTAATATCGTCTATATCTCAAACCTTTGGTATCGCCTATATGTCATAACTTTAATATCGTCTATATCTCAAACCTTTGGTATCGACTTTATGTCATAAATTTTAATAACGCTATATCTAAACATTTGGTATCGCCATCTGGCATGACCTTTAATATCGTCTATATTCGCCAAACCTTTGGTATCGCCTTTATGTCAGAACTTAATATGTCGATATCTCAAAACTTGTATCGCCTATATGTACATACTATTCATATTGTCTATATCTCAAACCTTTGGTATCTATCGACTTTATGTCATAACTTTAATATCGTCTATTTCTCAAACCTTAGATATCGTCTATATGTCATACCTTAATTATCGTCTATATCTCAAACCTTTGGTATCGACTTTATGTCATAACTTTAATATCGTCTATATCTCATATCTTTGGTATTGACTTTATGTCATAACTTTAATATCGTCTATATCTCAAACCTTAGATATCGTCTATATGGTATGTCATACCTTTAATATCGTCTATATCTCAAACCTTTGGTATTGACTTTATGTCATACCTTTAATATCGTCTATATCTCAAACCTTTGGTATCGCCTATATGTCATAACTTTAATATCGTCTATATCTCAAACCTTTGGTATCGACTTTATGTCAGTTTAACTTATATCGTATAATCTCAAACCTTAGATATCGTCTTATGTCATACCTTAATATCGTCTATATCTTCAAACCTTTGGATCGACTTTTTGTCATAAATTTAACATCGTCTATATCTCCAACCTTAGATATGTCTATATGGTTACTTTGTCATACCTTAATATGTCTATCTCAACCTTTGGTATCGACTTTATGTCATACATTTAATATCGTCTATATCTCAAAACCTTTGGTATCGACTTTATGTCAAAACTTTAAATCGTCTATATCTCAAAACCTTTGGTATAACTTTATGTCATACCTTTACTATCGTCTATATCTCAAACCTTTGGTATTGACTTTATGTCATAACTTTAATATCGTCTATATCTCAAACCTTAGATATCGTCTTTATGTCATAACTTTAATATCGTCTATATCTCAAACCTTTGGTATCGCCTATATGTCATACCTTTAATATTGTCTATATCTCAAACCTTTGGTATCGACATTATGTCATACCTTTAATATCGTCTATATCTCAAACCTTTGGTATCGCCTATATGTCATACCTTTAATATCGTCTATATCTCAAACCTTTGGTATCGACTTTATGCCATACCTTTGATACTGTCTATATCACCTCTATTCAGGGGCCGACAAACCATATGATGCTGACCAAAGGCGAGTATGATATCATATGATATCATACAAACTGCATCATATAATACTGTACATAAAAACTGTATATAAACTGCATCATATAATACTGTATATATAATACTGTACGTAAATACTGTATATAAACTGCATCATATAATACTGCATTTATGATACTGTACATAAATACGGTTTATAAACTGCATCATATAATACTGTATATATAATAATGTACATAAAAACTGTATATAAACTGCATCATATAATACTGTATATATAATAATGTACATACATACTGTATATAAACTGCATCATATAATACTGTACATAAATATATATTATACTGTGTATATAAAACTGTATATAAATACTGCATACAAACTGCATCATTTAATACTGTACATAAATGGTAAATGTAGCCTAGCCAGGCCGCCGGCATCATATGATGACATGATATCATATTGCCATTCCCTATCTTTATATCTATTGCAGGGGCACACAATACATATTGTAGTAACACACATCATAGGCAGCTTGAGAAAAAACAGTGGTAGTATGAATAGGGAACGGTAACTAATATAAATGTTTGAAAGCCGCATTTCCCACACAGTAGTGGGAGAAATGGAGTATTCAGACGCGCGACGTAAGATTCCGCAGGACGCATTCATATTTCAAATACCCGTAACCCCCGGGCAAAACCAGGAGTAACCACCGCCAGTGTTTTCCTAGCAGTACTGTCCTGCCCGGTATATAATCAAGTGCACAGTCACTGGGGGCACTAAAATCTTGGTGCCCCAAGCTGCCAATGCCTTGATCTTAACCAATTTTTTGAGTTGCTTCGAGATTCCATCCCGCAGTTCCCGCAAAACAATCGAAGATGGAGCACAGGCCTCCGATCAAGGCTCGCTCTGAAAAGCTACACCGGAACATCGCAAGATGAGTGCGCAACGGGAGTTGCATTCATCGACCTATCCTATAGCTCCTGCTGCCCCCAAGACCTCCAATCCTCTAGCGCCTATGCCGCTAGATTCCCTCCCAGCCAGATCGAGAAGAAGGGTGAGAGTATTGAGTTCCTTCCCTCTCCCCCTCTGATCCGCGACTCGTCCCCTGAGTTCCTTCCCTGTTGTTCCTTCCCCTGAGTTCCTTCCCTCTCCCCCTCTGCTCCGCGACTCACCCACCTGTTTGATTCTCTTGTACAACCTATCCTGAATTTTGGATGTGAGGTGTGGGCTCCTTCTATTCTGAACAACACACTTATCTCAAATGACCATGCTTGTGAGAAATGGCATAGAGGTATACTTAAACAAATGTTGGGTGTTTGCCAATCTACTACATCTAATATTATCATGGAAGAGCTGGGTAGAACCCCGTTGTGTTTTGCTTGGCTTAAACAAGCTTTGCGCTTCTGGAACAAGACCATAGATAAAGAACCTGAGGATCTCATTAGAATGGCTCTTGAGGAATCTTTTGATTCCAACACTGGCTGGGTTCATGACTTACGTTGTGCTCTCCACAAGCTAGGATCCAGTAAAAACCTCAACATTTTGGAGGCTGTCGATGTCGAAGGTATTATGTCTGAAGTGTTTGAGTCATGGAGGGTTAAGTACCCAAGTGACACCAATGCAGTCAGAGACATCCCTGATGAGAGAAGGGTTGGCTTTAAACGCCTCCGATACCAGAAATGCTTCGCAGCCAACAGCAATGATGAGAATGGCTTGATTCCCTTTACATCTGCCTTACATAAGCAGGATCAGATTCGTTCTATAGCACAGTTTAGAATGGGTTCCCATTGGCTGAACACAGAAAGAATGAGGGTGGTGGATAGAGCACACACCCCTCGTTCAATGAGACACTGTCAAATGTGTGGGTTCCAAAAACCTAAGGATGAAATGCATATGTTTGAGTGCCCTTTTTATAATGATATCCGCCTCCGCTACCAGAAGCTGTTTACAGATATTTATAGGCATGTCCATGAGGATACCGACTTAACCGTATGGAATGTGGAATTCTGCGATTCCACATTCAGAACCTTTATGAATGGAAATGGCACTAAGACTTTCTGGAGCAACCTAGCCGACTATCTTTCTACTTGTAGAAGAGCAAGACAGGAAGCCCTGAACTGCTTAGTGGCACCGTAATTTATTATCCCTTTTTTTTCTTCTCTTCTTGTGACTTCTCATTTGTTAGCTTCTTACCTCCGCCACTGTAAGTGGTTGAGATTTGGGTCCGGCTCTAGGGGGTTTAATACCTACGCCACCAAAATGGTGGTTGGGAGCTTGGTTTGTTTGTCCTCGACATACCCCTGATGTAATGGGTTTTTTTGCTTTGTGGGTGCTTTTTCTTTTTGTTTAAAGCACAGAGTCTCATACACCCTCGCGGTGTCAAGTAGACTTTAACATTTAATGTAATGTAATGTAGTCGACCATCGCGATCTCCTTCTTTGCCTTCCTTTTCTGCTCAGTGCCTTTGCACAGCAGCCCTGTTCGCCTTGAAGTTCGCGTCGTTCATCTTTTGCCAGAATTTGTCTTCCTACAGTACCCACTCACTTTCATAGCTGCATTCAAATCACAACCCTTTCTGGGAGACTGATGGTTGAGATGTTCCAACCCCATGACTTGGAAGACAGGGAAAAGTGGTTCAACTCAACTGGAACCAAGCTGAATATAGAGAGATGGCAATACTTGGCAGATGAATTAGGTGTCCCTTGTCCTAGGTTTCTAGTAGACACTTCCTTCACTGGGGTAAATGGTTGTATGAGCAAGTTACCTTGATCACTCACCACCCCTGAAACAACCCTGTGACAGGTAAAAAAATAGGTAGATGGATAGCTCTTCCCCAAAGGTCACACCCTTGGGGATACCTGCACTATCCAACTCTTGTTTGATGCCCTATACCCTGTCACCACCTACCATACCACTTACAAGGCACAGGCTTAAATCCCATAGATATTTAAAGGGTAACATAGCTGATATGACCAGTACGGCATGCCAATGGTGTGATATACCCCCTAATTAAGGGAAATATCACACACAAGAGCTAAAACGTTACAAAGTCCAGCCTACACTTTAAATAATTCTAACAAGGGCACACAAAGTGACTTGGAGTCTGGGACAAGGCTCTGGAGCTGGTGTGGCTTGAGTCGGTAGGGGTACATGTGCACAATAGGTGTCCTGGAACTCGAAGCTTGCATGATTTGCTTGCAGCACTGGGCACATAGACTGGCAGGAACGTCAGCCTTGTGCTACATGGATAAAGTCCAAGCTGTCTCAGCTGTGTATAAGGGGGGTTCCAGGATAACACGCATCAGGGATGATAACATCCCATTATCGGCATTAGGAAAAACTGTGGATCTCCTACATGCTTGGGTGGCCTCACCCACTGACACACTTTGCTTGTGATCAGACCTGTCCAGAAGCTTACCCCTTTCATACCTTCCTCCCACCCCCCATAGGATGTACCATCTACCAAGGCACCAAGGGAAGGATGCTTAGGTGCACCAGCTGCAGCCAGCACAGCCACCCCCAGTGCATCAGCTTGGGCAGGAATGCCATGTCCTGTGGTACATTCAAGTGCTCAGCCTGCACACTATTAGAGTGTCTCTCCACATCACTAGCTTCCAAGGCCAACAAGGGCCAAGGAGTTAGGGATGTTGGAGGGCTCTACCTTGGCTGTACGGAAGCTCACAAGACACTTATGCAAGTGATCTTAAGCGACACCAAGTGCATGGTTGAAGTTACTTGCTTACTGAGTAGAATGCACTCCCTCCTAGCCCCAAGGAACAAGTGCCTTTGATGCTAGTTAAAGCTGGTCATGGGTTGGACAGCAGGTCATAACTAACCTGCCACCATTACAACCATGTCAGCACTAGCTGAATGGCACAGGCCCTAGGGACTGGACCCTTCGCACTCTGGTTTCCAGTGTTGCGGGACAGATCTCTAAGGCCTTTATGGTGTTCCAGGGCCTAAGGGAGTTGCATCTGGCAAAGAGGGCAGTGTTGTAAGTCCCTCATGTTTAAGTGTCTGGAGACCATGAGGAAGCTGAAAACCCTGCTGCCCCACATGGAGGACGTGTTTACTAGAGATGCAGCTTGGCTAGTGATGGGTTGCTTTGACCTCCTTAGGAGGAGTGAGCTTATTGCTCTACTTTTGTCAGTGTAGTCCCCCCTTCTTTCAGGTCAGGCTTTGTCCTGTTGACTGAAGTCTTTTCTCACTGCTATTGCACACTCTCACCCCAACTGGACATAGATCCAGCCAGGTTTGCCATGCACAGCCTCAGACGGGAAGGTGTAGTAGCAGCTTGGGCTAATGGGGCACTTCTAGAGACTTAGAACTCAAGGTAGGTGGATATCAGATGCCATTAAGGCATATGTGATCCCAGTCATCTCGGTCAAGTTGAACTTTGCCTCCAGCCTCTGAGCCTAGCTTTTCCTTCCCTTCTTTTCTCTTGATACCCCGTCACTTAGCCAAGCCTGCTGTCCTGTACATGCTCCTTACTCCTACACCTTTCCCCCAGTCCCCCTTTACACTCCTTTTCTTTACATGTGGGACTGATTTTTATTATCCTGAGGGCACGTGTGTGTGAAATTGCAGTGACTCTTGCATATGGTAGTAGCACAAAGACAGACCTGATCAGTCTGGACTTACAAGCTAGATAGTGCAGTTGACTTTATTTAATGGTAAAAGCTGATAAGACCAGTAAAGCCAGCCAGTGTTGTGATATACCCCCTAATTAAGGGAAATATCGCACACAAAGCTAAAACTTTACAAGGCCCAGCATACACCTTGAATATGTCTACTAGCACTTGTACCAGTGGGGGCCCCATCTGAAAGATCGCTGGACCTCCCGTGCAAAGTCTCAATGTCCAGCAAGCAGCCCCCCTACTTTTGCAAATATAAGTACTGACAATGATGAAGCCTGCATGTGCTTATTTCCTCAACCCTTAAGGGTAAATTATATGTATTGGAAATATGAAAAGCAACTGTAAAGGTATCTGAGTCAACCATCTGAATGCCGCATTTCCCACACGGTAGTGGGAGAAATGGAGTATTCAGACTCGCGACGTAAGATTCCGCAGGACGCATTCATATTTCAAATACCCGTAACCCCCGGGCAAAACCAGGAGTAACCACCGCCAGTGTTTTCCTAGCAGTACTGTCCAGCCCGGTATATAATCAAGTGCACAGTCACTGGGGGCACTAAAATCTTGGTGCCCCAAGCTGCCAATGCCTTGATCTTAACCAATTTTTCGAGTTCCCACCACCATCCCTCTGTCCCACAGGAGTTATATCTTCCATAGGCTACCAGAGCCTCCCAAGGGAAGTGACTCTGTTATTATTGACAGTAGCGACTCTATTGGTAGTAGCACAAAGACAGACCTGAACAGTTCGGACTTACAAGCTAGATAGTGCAGTTGACTTTATTTAATGGTAAAAGCTGATAAGACCAGTAAAGCCAGCCAGTGTTGTGATATACCCCCTAATTAAGGGAAATATCGCACACAAAGCTAAAACTTTACAAGGCCCAGCATACACCTTAAATATGTCTACTAGCACTTGTACCAATGGGGGCCCCATCTGAAAGATCGCTGGACCTCCCGTGCAAAGTCTCAATGTCCAGCAAGCAGCCCCCCTACTTTTGCAAATATAAGTACTGACAATGATGAAGCCTGCATGTGCTTATTTCCTCAACCCTTAAGGGTAAATTATATGTATTGGAAATATGAAAAGCAACTATAAAGGTATCTGAGTCAACCATCTGAATGCCGCATTTCCCACACGGTAGTGGGAGAAATGGAGTATTCAGACTCGCGACGTAAGATTCCGCAGGACGCACTCATATTTCAAATACCCGTAACCCCCGGGCAAAACCAGGAGTAACCACCGCCAGTGTTTTCCTAGCAGTACTGTCCAGCCCGGTATATAATCAAGTGCACAGTCACTGGGGGCACTAAAATCTTGGTGCCCCAAGCTGCCAATGCCTTGATCTTAACCAATTTTTCGAGTTCCCACCACCATCCCTCTGTCCCACAGGAGTTATATCTTCCATAGGCTACCAGAGCCTCCCAAGGGAAGTGACTCTGTTATTATTTGACAGTAGCGACTCTATTGGTAGTAGCACAAAGACAGACCTGAACAGTTCGGACTTACAAGCTAGATAGTGCAGTTGACTTTATTTAATGGTAAAAGCTGATAAGACCAGTAAAGCCAGCCAGTGTTGTGATATACCCCCTAATTAAGGGAAATATCGCACACAAAGCTAAAACTTTACAAGGCCCAGCATACACCTTGAATATGTCTACTAGCACTTGTACCAATGGGGGCCCCATCTGAAAGATCGCTGGACCTCCCGTGCAAAGTCTCAATGTCCAGCAAGCAGCCCCCCTACTTTTGCAAATATAAGTACTGACAATGATGAAGCCTGCATGTGCTTATTCCTCAACCCTTAAGGGTAAATTATATGTATTGGAAATATGAAAAGCAACTGTAAAGGTATCTGAGTCAACCATCTGAATGCCGCATTTCCCACACGGTAGTGGGAGAAATGGAGTATTCAGACTCGCGACGTAAGATTCCGCAGGACGCATTCATATTTCAAATACCCGTAACCCCCGGGCAAAACCAGGAGTAACCACCGCCAGTGTTTTCCTAGCAGTACTGTCCAGCCCGGTATATAATCAAGTGCACAGTCACTGGGGGCACTAAAATCTTGGTGCCCCAAGCTGCCAATGCCTTGATCTTAACCAATTTTTCGAGTTCCCACCACCATCCCTCTGTCCCACAGGAGTTATATCTTCCATAGGCTACCAGAGCCTCCCAAGGGAAGTGACTCTGTTATTATTTGACAGTAGCGACTCTATTGGTAGTAGCACAAAGACAGACCTGAACAGTTCGGACTTACAAGCTAGATAGTGCAGTTGACTTTATTTAATGGTAAAAGCTGATAAGACCAGTAAAGCCAGCCAGTGTTGTGATATACCCCCTAATTAAGGGAAATATCGCACACAAAGCTAAAACTTTACAAGGCCCAGCATACACCTTGAATATGTCTACTAGCACTTGTACCAATGGGGGCCCCATCTGAAAGATCGCTGGACCTCCCGTGCAAAGTCTCAATGTCCAGCAAGCAGCCCCCCTACTTTTGCAAATATAAGTACTGACAATGATGAAGCCTGCATGTGCTTATTTCCTCAACCCTTAAGGGTAAATTATATGTATTGGAAATATGAAAAGCAACTGTAAAGGTATCTGAGTCAACCATCTGAATGCCGCATTTCCCACACGGTAGTGGGAGAAATGGAGTATTCAGACTCGCGACGTAAGATTCCGCAGGACGCATTCATATTTCAAATACCCGTAACCCCCGGGCAAAACCAGGAGTAACCACCGCCAGTGTTTTCCTAGCAGTACTGTCCAGCCCGGTATATAATCAAGTGCACAGTCACTGGGGGCACTAAAATCTTGGTGCCCCAAGCTGCCAATGCCTTGATCTTAACCAATTTTTCGAGTTCCCACCACCATCCCTCTGTCCCACAGGAGTTATATCTTCCATAGGCTACCAGAGCCTCCCAAGGGAAGTGACTCTGTTATTATTTGACAGTAGCGACTCTATTGGTAGTAGCACAAAGACAGACCTGAACAGTTCGGACTTACAAGCTAGATAGTGCAGTTGACTTTATTTAATGGTAAAAGCTGATAAGACCAGTAAAGCCAGCCAGTGTTGTGATATACCCCCTAATTAAGGGAAATATCGCACACAAAGCTAAAACTTTACAAGACACAGCATACACCTTGAATATGTCTACTAGCACTTGTACCAATGGGGGCCCCATCTGAAAGATCGCTGGACCTCCCGTGCAAAGTCTCAATGTCCAGCAAGCAGCCCCCCTACTTTTGCAAATATAAGTACTGACAATGATGAAGCCTGCATGTGCTTATTTCCTCAACCCTTAAGGGTAAATTATATGTATTGGAAATATGAAAAGCAACTGTAAAGGTATCTGAGTCAACCATCTGAATGCCGCATTTCCCACACGGTAGTGGGAGAAATGGAGTATTCAGACTCGCGACGTAAGATTCCGCAGGACGCATTCATATTTCAAATACCCGTAACCCCCGGGCAAAACCAGGAGTAACCACCGCCAGTGTTTTCCTAGCAGTACTGTCCAGCCCGGTATATAATCAAGTGCACAGTCACTAGGGGCACTAAAATCTTGGTGCCCCAAGCTGCCAATGCCTTGATCTTAACCAATTTTTCGAGTTCCCACCACCATCCCTCTGTCCCACAGGAGTTATATCTTCCATAGGCTACCAGAGCCTCCCAAGGGAAGTGACTCTGTTATTATTTGACAGTAGCGACTCTATTGGTAGTAGCACAAAGACAGACCTGAACAGTTCGGACTTACAAGCTAGATAGTGCAGTTGACTTTATTTAATGGTAAAAGCTGATAAGACCAGTAAAGCCAGCCAGTGTTGTGATATACCCCCTAATTAAGGGAAATATCGCACACAAAGCTAAAACTTTACAAGGCCCAGCATACACCTTGAATATGTCTACTAGCACTTGTACCAATGGGGGCCCCATCTGAAAGATCGCTGGACCTCCCGTGCAAAGTCTCAATGTCCAGCAAGCAGCCCCCCTACTTTTGCAAATATAAGTACTGACAATGATGAAGCCTGCATGTGCTTATTTCCTCAACCCTTAAGGGTAAATTATATGTATTGGAAATATGAAAAGCAACTGTAAAGGTATCTGAGTCAACCATCTGAATGCCGCATTTCCCACACGGTAGTGGGAGAAATGGAGTATTCAGACTCGCGACGTAAGATTCCGCAGGACGCATTCATATTTCAAATACCCGTAACCCCCGGGCAAAACCAGGAGTAACCACCGCCAGTGTTTTCCTAGCAGTACTGTCCAGCCCGGTATATAATCAAGTGCACAGTCACTGGGGGCACTAAAATCTTGGTGCCCCAAGCTGCCAATGCCTTGATCTTAACCAATTTTTCGAGTTCCCACCACCATCCCTCTGTCCCACAGGAGTTATATCTTCCATAGGCTACCAGAGCCTCCCAAGGGAAGTGACTCTGTTATTATTTGACAGTAGCGACTCTATTGGTAGTAGCACAAAGACAGACCTGAACAGTTCGGACTTACAAGCTAGATAGTGCAGTTGACTTTATTTAATGGTAAAAGCTGATAAGACCAGTAAAGCCAGCCAGTGTTGTGATATACCCCCTAATTAAGGGAAATATCGCACACAAAGCTAAAACTTTACAAGGCCCAGCATACACCTTGAATATGTCTACTAGCACTTGTACCAATGGGGGCCCCATCTGAAAGATCGCTGGACCTCCCGTGCAAAGTCTCAATGTCCAGCAAGCAGCCCCCCTACTTTTGCAAATATAAGTACTGACAATGATGAAGCCTGCATGTGCTTATTTCCTCAACCCTTAAGGGTAAATTATATGTATTGGAAATATGAAAAGCAACTATAAAGGTATCTGAGTCAACCATCTGAATGCCGCATTTCCCACACGGTAGTGGGAGAAATGGAGTATTCAGACTCGCGACGTAAGATTCCGCAGGACGCATTCATATTTCAAATACCCGTAACCCCCGGGCAAAACCAGGAGTAACCACCGCCAGTGTTTTCCTAGCAGTACTGTCCAGCCCGGTATATAATCAAGTGCACAGTCACTGGGGGCACTAAAATCTTGGTGCCCCAAGCTGCCAATGCCTTGATCTTAACCAATTTTTCGAGTTCCCACCACCATCCCTCTGTCCCACAGGAGTTATATCTTCCATAGGCTACCAGAGCCTCCCAAGGGAAGTGACTCTGTTATTATTTGACAGTAGCGACTCTATTGGTAGTAGCACAAAGACAGACCTGAACAGTTCGGACTTACAAGCTAGATAGTGCAGTTGACTTTATTTAATGGTAAAAGCTGATAAGACCAGTAAAGCCAGCCAGTGTTGTGATATACCCCCTAATTAAGGGAAATATCGCACACAAAGCTAAAACTTTACAAGGCCCAGCATACACCTTGAATATGTCTACTAGCACTTGTACCAATGGGGGCCCCATCTGAAAGATCGCTGGACCTCCCGTGCAAAGTCTCAATGTCCAGCAAGCAGCCCCCCTACTTTTGCAAATATAAGTACTGACAATGATGAAGCCTGCATGTGCTTATTTCCTCAACCCTTAAGGGTAAATTATATGTATTGGAAATATGAAAAGCAACTGTAAAGGTATCTGAGTCAACCATCTGAATGCCGCATTTCCCACACGGTAGTGGGAGAAATGGAGTATTCAGACTCGCGACGTAAGATTCCGCAGGACGCATTCATATTTCAAATACCCGTAACCCCCGGGCAAAACCAGGAGTAACCACCGCCAGTGTTTTCCTAGCAGTACTGTCCAGCCCGGTATATAATCAAGTGCACAGTCACTAGGGGCACTAAAATCTTGGTGCCCCAAGCTGCCAATGCCTTGATCTTAACCAATTTTTCGAGTTCCCACCACCATCCCTCTGTCCCACAGGAGTTATATCTTCCATAGGCTACCAGAGCCTCCCAAGGGAAGTGACTCTGTTATTATTTGACAGTAGCGACTCTATTGGTAGTAGCACAAAGACAGACCTGAACAGTTCGGACTTACAAGCTAGATAGTGCAGTTGACTTTATTTAATGGTAAAAGCTGATAAGACCAGTAAAGCCAGCCAGTGTTGTGATATACCCCCTAATTAAGGGAAATATCGCACACAAAGCTAAAACTTTACAAGGCCCAGCATACACCTTGAATATGTCTACTAGCACTTGTACCAATGGGGGCCCCATCTGAAAGATCGCTGGACCTCCCGTGCAAAGTCTCAATGTCCAGCAAGCAGCCCCCCTACTTTTGCAAATATAAGTACTGACAATGATGAAGCCTGCATGTGCTTATTTCCTCAACCCCCAAGGGTAAATTATATGTATTGGGAATATGAAAAGCAACTATAAAGGTATCTGAGTCAACCATCTGAATGCCGCATTTCCCACACGGTAGTGGGAGAAATGGAGTATTCAGACTCGCGACGTAAGATTCCGCAGGACGCATTCATATTTCAAATACCCGTAACCCCCGGGCAAAACCAGGAGTAACCACGGTCCTTCCTAGCAGTACTGTCCAGCCCGGTATATAATCAAGTGCACAGTCACTGGGGGCACTAAAATCTTGGTGCCCCAAGCTGCCAATGCCTTGATCTTAACCAATTTTTCGAGTTCCCACCACCATCCCTCTGTCCCACAGGAGTTATATCTTCCATAGGCTACCAGAGCCTCCCAAGGGAAGTGACTCTGTTATTATTTGACAGTAGCGACTCTATTGGTAGTAGCACAAAGACAGACCTGAACAGTTCGGACTTACAAGCTAGATAGTGCAGTTGACTTTATTTAATGGTAAAAGCTGATAAGACCAGTAAAGCCAGCCAGTGTTGTGATATACCCCAAATATCGCACACAAAGCTAAAACTTTACAAGGCCCAGCATACACCTTGAATATGTCTACTAGCACTTGTACCAATGGGGGCCCCATCTGAAAGATCGCTGGACCTCCCGTGCAAAGTCTCAATGTCCAGCAAGCAGCCCCCCTACTTTTGCAAATATAAGTACTGACAATGATGAAGCCTGCATGTGCTTATTTCCTCAACCCTTAAGGGTAAATTATATGTATTGGAAATATGAAAAGCAACTATAAAGGTATCTGAGTCAACCATCTGAATGCCGCATTTCCCACACGGTAGTGGGAGAAATGGAGTATTCAGACTCGCGACGTAAGATTCCGCAGGACGCATTCATATTTCAAATACCCGTAACCCCCGGGCAAAACCAGGAGTAACCACCGCCAGTGTTTTCCTAGCAGTACTGTCCAGCCCGGTATATAATCAAGTGCACAGTCACTGGGGGCACTAAAATCTTGGTGCCCCAAGCTGCCAATGCCTTGATCTTAACCAATTTTTCGAGTTCCCACCACCATCCCTCTGTCCCACAGGAGTTATATCTTCCATAGGCTACCAGAGCCTCCCAAGGGAAGTGACTCTGTTATTATTTGACAGTAGCGACTCTATTGGTAGTAGCACAAAGACAGACCTGAACAGTTCGGACTTACAAGCTAGATAGTGCAGTTGACTTTATTTAATGGTAAAAGCTGATAAGACCAGTAAAGCCAGCCAGTGTTGTGATATACCCCCTAATTAAGGGAAATATCGCACACAAAGCTAAAACTTTACAAGGCCCAGCATACACCTTGAATATGTCTACTAGCACTTGTACCAATGGGGGCCCCATCTGAAAGATCGCTGGACCTCCCGTGCAAAGTCTCAATGTCCAGCAAGCAGCCCCCCTACTTTTGCAAATATAAGTACTGACAATGATGAAGCCTGCATGTGCTTATTTCCTCAACCCTTAAGGGTAAATTATATGTATTGGAAATATGAAAAGCAACTGTAAAGGTATCTGAGTCAACCATCTGAATGCCGCATTTCCCACACGGTAGTGGGAGAAATGGAGTATTCAGACTCGCGACGTAAGATTCCGCAGGACGCATTCATATTTCAAATACCCGTAACCCCCGGGCAAAACCAGGAGTAACCACCGCCAGTGTTTTCCTAGCAGTACTGTCCAGCCCGGTATATAATCAAGTGCACAGTCACTGGGGGCACTAAAATCTTGGTGCCCCAAGCTGCCAATGCCTTGATCTTAACCAATTTTTCGAGTTCCCACCACCATCCCTCTGTCCCACAGGAGTTATATCTTCCATAGGCTACCAGAGCCTCCCAAGGGAAGTGACTCTGTTATTATTTGACAGTAGCGACTCTATTGGTAGTAGCACAAAGACAGACCTGAACAGTTCGGACTTACAAGCTAGATAGTGCAGTTGACTTTATTTAATGGTAAAAGCTGATAAGACCAGTAAAGCCAGCCAGTGTTGTGATATACCCCCTAATTAAGGGAAATATCGCACACAAAGCTAAAACTTTACAAGGCCCAGCATACACCTTAAATATGTCTACTAGCACTTGTACCAATGGGGGCCCCATCTGAAAGATCGCTGGACCTCCCGTGCAAAGTCTCAATGTCCAGCAAGCAGGCCCCCTACTTTTGCAAATATAAGTACTGACAATGATGAAGCCTGCATGTGCTTATTTCCTCAACCCTTAAGGGTAAATTATATGTATTGGAAATATGAAAAGCAACTGTAAAGGTATCTGAGTCAACCGTCTGAATAACTAATATTATTATAGTGTCACAATAATACTAGTTTTTCAGAAAAATAAATATAATATGGTGAGATGGCTGGTCCGACTAGTATTTATAATGTTATTTATATACTTCTATTATATAACATAGCCGACCCTAAAGTATGAAGCCAGGTAGACCTCGATCTAAACAAAGTTTAACTAAGGACCGGCATATCATACGATGTTGACCGAAGGCGAGTAAATTGCATCGTATGATATTGTATGTAAATTGTAACTTTAGCCTAGCCAGCCTGCCGGAATCATATGGTATCATATGATGACATCATATCATATGACATCATCTTGCCGTTCCCAAAGTACTACCCAAACCCACATCTCTCTCAAAACGACACTAAGCGCATGTAGTTAAGGGTCTAGCTGTGTAACCCACAGTTTCTTTTGGGGCTTCACATTGCAGCTTCCAGGCAGCTCCCCTTCCCTGTCCTTTGGCCAAATCTGAAGCTAGCTAGTGAGACTGAAAGCTGGCATGAAGGGCATTTGAATGCTGAATGCTTTGGTATTGGTCCAGTGGCTGGATGTAAAAATGGAAGGTGGATGTAAGGATGGTAGATGGAAGGTGGATGGAAGGATGGAATGACCCAGTGGCTGAAAGGAAGCTCCCATGCGTAGCCCCCAAAAGAAAGAGTGCACACGGAGTGTACACTAGTGTTTCTTTTGGGGGCTACGCTTGGCAGCTTCCAGTCAGCTCCATTAGCCAACAATAGGGTCAATCCCAAAACGTTCAGTCGCATTGGAATACCTCTTATGTGACTCGTCAAACACAATTAGTGTTTTTGGCAGAGCCCCCCTCTTATGTGACTCGTCAAACACACCTAGTGTTTTAGGCGGAGCCCCCCTCTTATGTGACTCGTCAAACATACCTAGTGTTTTGGGCGGAGCCCCCCTCTTATGTGACTCGTCAAACATACCTAGTGTTTTTGACGGAGCCCCCCTCTTATGTGACTCGTCAAACACAATTAGTGTTTTTGGCGGAGCCCCCCTCTTATGTGACTCGTCAAACACACCTAGTGTTTTGGGCGGAGCCCCCCTCTTATGTGACTCGTCAAACACACAGTGTTTTTGGCGGAGCCCCCCTCTTACTGGGGGCAGGAGTCCCCAGGGCCACCCCGTTGTCCGTTTGAACGACTGACGACCGAGACAACACTCTCCCCCAATTTCTGCGTCACTTGCGATGCTGCCTAGGACTTGCTCGACCACTTGTTGCCATTCCGTAGCTGCATGGCGACGCATGGGTCTGGCTAAACTAGTCAGAAATGCCCCCCAACCCCCACGGCCTCAGCATTTTGCAGGGTTCGGGGGGCACTTCGCCTCAGCACTTCGCAGGGTTCGGGGGGGCAGTTCGCCTCAGCACTTCGCAGGGTTCGGGGGGCAGTGCGTCATGCTGGGATCACACCAAGTCGCTAATTTTGCGACGCGTCAAAAAAGACAAATCAGTACGTCGAACATACCTTTGCGAACTTCACATATGGCCCTTAGACAGGGAACGGGAGATATCTATAAGCTGACATGCGAAGCCAAAAACATAGACATTATCTGCATATCTTTTCGTTTTAGATACGAGCAGCCGCTTCTAGGCAGGTCTGGCTAGTCAGCGAAACCTGGCTAGTCAGCGAAACCTGGTGAAACCTTATGCAATTATACTGGTGCCTAAACCCTAAACCTGGTGAAACCTTATGCAACTTGAAGCTGACACAACCAGCTTTCCTACACTAAGGACATATTGGGGCTTTTGTAGGCGCTACTTTTCCTCCGCATAAGCGGAGACTGGAATCGGGATGCGACGACGCTAGGCTTTGCAATGATCATCAATTCGCGCACTTTCCTGATTTGAGATGTCCACTCAAACCAGATTTGCCGAATTCTCTAACCCCCCTCTCCTCCCCAATGATCAATAACAACTGCCGGCGACCAAGCATCCCGATTCCGGGCAAGAAGCACCTTGGAGAAGTCCAAACGCAGATTGCCCGCAGGAGGGAGGTAGGGGAATGCGAAGCCCCCAACACCAGTGCTTGGAACCCTGTCCACACACTCAATACCAAATCTGCGAAAGTGACAGATCACCCCAACATTAAAATATCCTCACCTTTCAATGGACAACCTGGACAACAAGATCCTACAGGCAGCATCCGTGCTGAGAGCAAAAGCTCCAAGGATCTACCTAGGACCCACGCTGAACCAAGTTCTGCCAAACCTAAAAATCATCCCAACCCTAATCAATCAAAAAATATCTTGAACAAACAAGACAGACGAAATCCTCCTACTACGAACTCTGTCATCCACCTTATCATTGCCCTTCTTTTCGTCAACCGTTTGAATATCACCGCCGCTTCAACAGTCTCTCTCCGCACTCCCTTATCTTTCTTCGCACCTAACACTTACCCAGCCACCAGCATGTATTCAATGGGAGCTCAACAAAACAGGGTGCAACAAGGTAAGATCGATAGGAAATCGAACCGCCGCGAGAAACAAGCTACTAATTCCCGCCTCGCTTTCCCACCTTCTCACCACACGGCCGCATACCTCGTTCCCCTGGCTACCACACCGCACTATCTTATAAACTGCAAACATCTCAACACTACACTCATTGGCCATCTTCGAAACCCCATATTCTCTAAGCCTCTCACAGCTACTAATACCGCCCCTCGCGGCGTGGGTGCAAGTCCCGATATGCCCCTCGTGGCATTGTCGTCCCTGACGATTAATACAGCCTCTCGTGGCGTGGGTGCAAGTCCCGATGTGCCCCTCGTGGCATCATCGTCTCTGACGATTAATACAGCCTCCCATGGCGTGGGTGCAAGTCCCGATGTGCCCCTCATGGCATTGTCGTCCTCGACAACATTAATCAATGACGAAGTTGCAAGTCCCTATGCTCACAACCATCTTTACAATCAACCCTGGACAACTGTGTCCTACAACTCTTCTCTCATCTTCTGCAAAACTCTTCTGATTGTTCCTCTCCTTCTGGCTACTTGTTGGATCCTAGGGTGTACCAAGCTATTGACAACAGTACAGAGTACACCCACTATTGACAAGTCAACCGTGAATAGCTTCTTTCTTCTTAATTCCTCTGTAAAGCAGAATTCTAGCTGTGAACCTAATAGGAAATCCTGTACTCAGGACTTTAGAACTTTGACTCATCCTACCTGGGATACAGCTCCTAGGGGAGGTAGACCTACTCCCAGACTTCGTTCCACTCCTGTAAACAGCTCTAGCTATTCGGAACCTCAAATAGACTGTCACTGTCAAGTTCATTCTATTAACGCCTACCTCGGATACAAGGCCCTGGACTACAAAGAGGTCCTACAGTTCTCCATAAACCTCAACACACACGTCACTAACTACACTCAACATGAGTGGGATCTAGAACGTTGCTATTTCAACAAACTAACCGGTAACTACACAATCCCTATAGTCAACTATTACCTGGCTAACAGGAAATCTCACTTAGGCTCTCTCACTGGCCACAGGAACTCACAAACATATACTCCATCCCATCCTCCCCCTACTACACCAACAACTGAAGACACATCTGAGAATTATTCTGCAGGAATTGTGCCTGGCAGCACTAAACAGCAAATTTTATCTCGGCTTCCTCCCAGCTGCTCAAGGTTTATCCTCCACTACAACTGTGGATATGGACATGCTACCACCATTAAGCAAATTAATGGTAAGTGGTGGGACATGAACTCTAAACACAACGGCCCTAGTCTTCTCCACTCACAAGATTGGATAAAACTCCAAGGGCACATCTACACTCTTACCAAAACATCACCCTCCTTCCTTTCACACCCTTTTCAACCAGAAATTAACCACACACCAGGCCACCCTATTAGGGAGACTGTTGACATGATCTCCCCTACTAGTAACACCACACCCACTCACAACCATCCTGACTCTCCCCACAGTATGGACCACATAACTTCCCCATGGCCTGCAGAACTCACAAATCACAACTTACCAGATCAGGATAACTCCACAGATCTAACTTTCTCAGATCTCCTAGACTCCACCTTATCAGATCAAGAAGATCCCATAGATTCTCCCTCTTTAAATCAAAAAGACCCCACAGAAACTATTTACTTAGTCTCTGACGATGAGGAACCTCCCAGATCAAAACAAAAAACATCTCATGCAAAGAAAAATAATTTAACTACAAAACGCTCACACCTCTGCACACACCAGATGCACAACACACCTCTCCCTATACCTAGCAAAGTCGTCCTTCCTGACTTCACTAAGTTTTGCCAATGCAGAATCTTTGGGGCAGAACCTCCTACCAAGAAACCTGCTCCTCCCAGACTCACCACCAAAACCCTTCCAACGAAAAGAATTAAAATTACTCATACTACTTCACATCCTGTTCAACAACAGCAAACTGCACTCTATCTCACTAACATTATCACTTCATATTGCAGAGGCATCTTCTCATCCTGGGAAACACTCTACGACCATATTCGAACTAATGAGCCAGATTGCTATTCTCACCGAAACAAAACTCACCTCCAACAATACAGGCATAATTAATATGATCAAACAAGACCTCTCTGACTACCACTTTCATCACAGCAGCAAAACCATTAAGCAAGCTACCAATGCAGACAACATTGTTACCCGCTCAGCTGGAGTCATCACACTTATCAAAAAGACACTTACTGCACACCTAATTAAACATGAAATCCCCACTGAAATAGCTGGTCATCTCACTCATCAAACTATTAACAACATCACTCACATTCTAGGTGTCTACATGCCCTGCAATGATCCTGCCAAAAGAGCCCGCATCTATGAACACATCCACTACATCATATCCCAGAACCCCTCTCACCACTATATTGCAGGGGGAGACTGGAATGCAGCTTACTACCTTACTGATAGAAGCAACACAGTCCATCACCTGGAGGACCAGCCTCACTACCAGCATCTTAATAAATATTCAATTCACATCCAACCATCACCACGTCCCCATACTTACTCAGACAACACCTCCTACAGCATTAGGATAGATGACATCATTCTCATCAACCCCCCACCTGCAACCATGGTGACAGAAACCACACACCAAATGGGAGACACACTTGACCACTTGACCCTGGAACAGCAAATTACCTCCTCTCTCTTTCCTCCTCCCAACCTCGACACACCACCTCACAATCCAACACCCCAACTGCAACTCCCTCTCAAGCAACAGGACATGGCCAAAGCCAAAGAGGCAATCTCAAATAAATTTCTCCATCAATTTCAACACAGCCACATCAACATAAATAAAGCCTGGACTATAGCAGAAACTTTAATGGGAGAAGATAAAACATCTGCACACATCCAATCTATTAGACAAGAACTCACAGCCACCATGCCAGAAAATCTTAACAGCATGGCAGATCATCTCATGATCACTCTTCACCAAGCTCTTTCCATCATGACTGACATCTGCCCCATTAAGTCTAGCACACCAGGCATTTTTTTGCCCAGACAAACTGCTAAAACCTACAGACGTCTTAACTACCATATTAAACACATTAAAGCACTTCGAACAGCCTCCAATCACCTTGACCAACAACAATATATGGAGCTCAGAAGCACACCTCATACGGCAGGCACATACTCACCTACCACTAAAATTAAAATACAACAGCACCTACAAAACTTACTCCTCCCTGACTACTGCCTCTCTCTAACTGCTGATATTAAACAAAGTATTACAGAACTACGTCACATGCAGGCTGCATTCAAAGAGGAGAGAGCAACTGCCTCCATCAAGAAATTCAGACGCCGCCTGAGCACACAGGCACGACAAACTCACAGGTATATTTTCTCCCCTGAAAATTACACACACACTCCCACTGCCCTACTGGACGCATCCACAAACACACTTAGCACCAGTACCCAGGGTCTCCTGGAAGTTTTGACCAAACACATGGGTAAACTTATGTCACCTCCCACACCACCCATCTTAGATGATTATACCCGACATGCCACTCCCCCTCCATGGGAAACACACACAGACAAATACCACCTTGAAACTCCAGCCAACTCCATACAAACCACTGCCTCCCCGTACACCTATCTCTCCTCCTCGAACACCTATGATGAATGCAGCAGGAAACTCTCCACTAACAAAGCCACAGGCCCAGACGGCATACCTAATGAACTACTTATGTGCCTCCCACAGGAAATGCACCTCACCATACACAAACTCATGCAGCTAGTATGGATCCTGGGAGAAACACCAGACTGCTGGAAAATCTCCCACACAGTCATGCTCTACAAAAAATCAGATCCTTGCTTACCTCAAAATTACAGGCCAATAGGCCTTAACAATGCTGTAGCCAAACTCTGGACCTCTCTTGTTACCAACACTATTACTACCTACTCTGAAACCAATCACATTCTTAGTGCCTGCCAGGAGGGTTTCAGAAAAGACAAAAGTACCTATAGACAACTCTTGACCCTACTCCACAACATTGAGGATGCTGCCCTCTTCCACCAGGACCTTTATGCTGCCTACTTTGACTTTAGCTCTGCCTTCAACATGATTGATCACCAAAAACTTCTCTGCATTATGCACAGCTTGGGTTATACCCATGACACTATAGATACAATTAAAGGAATTTACACAAACTCTACTACACATATCCTCCTTAACAATACATCTGGCTCCCCTATCCCCATCACTAGGGGCACTATCCAGGGAGACACTCTCTCCCCCTTACTCTTCATTATTTTTCTAGAACCCCTACACAGATGGCTCCGTTCTGGAGGACGAGGATACAGAGCAGCATCCCTACCCTCCACAACAGCAGATGAAAACCACACTAGCAGCTTGGGGTATGCTGACGACACTGCCGTCCTAACCGGCAGCTCAGAGGACCTTCGCATCCAATGTGGTAAAGTTCAAACTTTTAGTATCTGGTCGGGCATTCCTCTTAACGCCACTAAATGTGTGGTTAGTGGCATACTCCACAAATCACACCCCTCACAACCTACTCACAACAACACTCTCAAACAAAGGCTAGAAAAAATTCCTTTAGGTAATTCCTATGCTACCTACCAGCCGCCAGACCAAGCCTATAAATACCTGGGGGTTCACATCTCACTTACCTTAAATTGGAAAACTCAACTTCACTCTACTATTGAAACCATCCACAACAAAGGCTTGAGTATCCTCACTAAAGCTAAAAATAGGGCAACCCCCACCCAATGTCTACGAATAATCTCACAATGTGTCAGAGCAGCTATTAAATACCCCATGATAGTAGCTCCCTTCTCACTAACCGACATTCATGTCATTGACAGAGCAGTATTAAAAACAGTTAAACTCTGCTGCTCCCTTCCTAGATCCTTTCCGACAAGAGCACTCCACCTCCCCAAAACAGAGGCAGGACTAGGGGTGCCCTCTCTACTCACTGAATATACTCAGATTACTGCAACAGCCCTCACCCAGTCCATGAACGACCAAGGTCACCTGGGAATTCTCACTAGGGCTCTTCTTGACAAATCAACCTCCACCATGACCACTCTAGATCCTCTCTCTCTCTCCCGCAAGCAACTTAAATATATGTCCCTAGCCCGCCAGCTGGAAATTATTAAAAAATCTGACATAACAATTTCTTGGAATGACACAGAACTTCTTGACAAACTTAACATACACTCTCTCCCTCTTCCACCACAGGCAATCCCTGTCTCACTCATGACTCCTTTCCACGACCTGGACATCTACTCATACCACGACCTGGTTACCCCCATGGGAACTCATATTATCAGTACTACAGACCTCTCTCTTATTACTTTACACAAAATTACTAAACACCACAAACGATCCCTGAACCGCCTCACCGCACACCTCTCCTCCCTCCCAACCGTCATTCCTCCAACTCACTCTGACCCACTCCCCCTCTCCCACAGGCAACTTGCGCCTGGCTACGCAATTTCGCAGAACACGACAGACAACGTTAAATTTCCTGCTCCTATCGAATCCTCCACCCCACTCACCCAGCGCTACCAACCTCACGCCACCGTTACTGATGCAGACTACGAGGCGGACCCCACTGGGGACCTGGAAGGAAACCAATGGTGGGCGTGGCCCACGCAGATCGCAGGCAGTCACGCGCACCAAGCATGGGGCTGCCCCAACAGTGACGCCACCTGGTCAGCACGCCACTACTTGTGCAAATCTTGGATCCGACACTCCTCCTCCTCCAAATTCTACCGCGCATATAAAATAACCTCCACCTCGCGCCCTGACAGGATCTGCGAGGCCATGACATTCCCCGACAGCAGCGCACCTGCACCACCGGCGCGCCTGCTTCACCTTACTTACGGATCTCAGTACAGAGCCCTGCACATTACGAGCTGGCGGGGCAAGCGCTCTTACAGCGACGACAAACTTGACCACCACCACCGTTGTCCACGTCCAATGGGCCCCAACCATCATGCACAACGACCATATCAACTCCGACACACGCATGGGATACAGCATCCACCACTGCACACCTCTTACCTCCACTACCTCCACCATACATTGGAAACCTCAATCTCACCATGCGGCTCACCTTGTTGAACTGGTGGGACAACCAGCATATGACCAATTAACCCACACCTTTAAAACCACTCCTCCGATAACCACACACCTCAATCCCAGGAAGGACATCCACCTCACTAACCTCCAGCAACAAGGCCAATGGGCCATCTCCCCAGGATTTAATGCTGACAATCATAATCTGGTTCACAAACTTTTGCACATTGACACACACGACAGGCACCCAGACTGGGACATTCAACCACCCTCAGCCTACATTATACAAACAGGCATCCTAACAACTTTGAATGACCAATCCACACACACACATACCAACGCTTCATATCTTTATAACCCCACAGGTCACTGTCTTGGGCACATTCCCAACGACAGGCTCACCTCTCTTAAACAAAACTATGACCACTTTAAAAATCACCACCCTACCAAATGGAACCAACTGACCCAAGGAGGAACATACCACACTGACTTAGCTGCCCTCTTCACCAGATACAGAGCTGCTCCTGCTGCCACTAACATTCTGTCTCCCTTCCTCTACCAAGCAGCAGCTGCTCTGGGCATTACTCACCATCATACCTCCAATCCTCTTAGCTACGACCAAAGCCTCACCAGCTTCTCTTCTACCAGCCCTGCTGACCAGCTCTTTGGCTCCAACCAAGACCCCTTTCTTACCATCTGGACTGGGGGCTCACTGGTGGACATTCCCAACTCCACCACACAAGCACACCAAGCTCTAAGGTGGGCTCTAGCCAGTGCTGACCATGCTGAAAATACTCTCAGCCCTACCTGCACCCTGATGCTCCTCCCTGATGACCTTGCTGCCCCTTACAAAACTCTCCTCCATCACTCCTGGATTCACTACATTGACTCTAGACCACAGTCTGAATTTTATACTACCTCTGAAATTTGGCTTGGCAGCAAATCTCACACCCCACCCTCCACTCAAAAATTACACCTCATTCTTATATGCAACCCTCACAGCCAAGAGACTTCCTTTCCTAAACTCCCAGATTTTATTGACCAATGGACATACTACATGCAAAGCCTCTCCTCATCCTGGGAGCCCTCTACTATCACACCACCTCCCACACTTACTTTCACTGACATTGTCATCACCTACCCTCGGAAACTTAAATCTCTTGCCAAAAATCCCTGGCAACCTCCACTCCACCAACACCCTCCTCCCTCTCCTCTTACCATCACCCACCCTTGTTTTTACCTTGCTACCCCCTCCTCTGGCCTCCAGGTCTACACAGATGGTAGCCTAATAAAAGGTAAACCAGGTCACCCTAGCAAAATAGGTGCTGCAGTATATGTCCCGGCTGCAGGACAAAGCTACACCATCAACCCTGGGGGAATAGGGGCCACCAAAACTAACAACCGGGCAGAACTGGTAGCCATCCACCAAGCCCTTCTCAACATTGATTATGACAAATCTCTTACCCTTCATACAGACAGCCTCTGCTCTCTTCAACTTATAAAAAAAATGATTCATGACCCCACCACAACAACCCGTTCCATTCATACTGAATTACTGCAATCAATTCAAAAACACCTCATTCAACGCATCCTGCATGGCTCACACACCAACCTTTGTATAGTCCGTTCCCACACAGGTATCCTTGGAAATGACAGAGCAGACACTCTGGCACGCAAGGCAGCTGAGCACCCTACCTCAACTAATTTTACTGATAACACTGGGGAAATCCCCCGCCACAATGTTTACTGGCCTACAGTTCAACCTCCTCGTACACCCATGGGAGATATTCCCCCAAGAATTTTAGCACCTAACCTTACACAAGGTATCACCTCTAACCTACCCACTAGCTGCCACCTTGGTCAACACCCTCTTAAAGGGATTTATTCAACCACCTGGGCTGATAACACCCCCCACCAACTTCCTCAAGCAAGTAACAAATTTTGGACCTCAACCCTTATCCAGCATAAAACTAAATTCCACATCCTTAAAGCCCGCTGGGGTAGACTGTGGAACCGTAAACTTGCATTCCGCTGGAAACTTCCTTATATTACCAGCACTCACCCACCCACGAACTCCCTATGCCCCATCTGCCACACCTGTGAGGACGGAGCGGGCCACATCCTGGCGGGCTGCACACACCGGACTTTCAAGGGGCTCTACATCAAGAGACATGACGCCGCAGTGCGACTCATCCACAAGGCCATTTGCACAGGAGCCCTGGGATCTCGCAGAATGATCATGGACGCTGGCAAGGAAGAGGACCTCCCCAGGGGGGTCCTGGGCAAACGTCTCCCTGACTGGCTACGCCCCTCCACTATTACTGTAGCGGATTGGAAGAGGATGAGACCTGTTCTTGCCGTCCTACCTGACATAGACTCTCCTACCTGTATGTCTGATAAAGAACTCTGGGTTCTTGAGCTTGGATACTGCTCTGATACTAACCATGCTACTAAGTTTATTACTAAACATGCCCAGCATGTTGAATTAGTCAATGGCCTTCGATCGGCTGGATACCTTGTTCACTATGAAGTTATTACCGTTGGTACAACTGGTACTATTCCTACCTCTTTTTTGACTTCTATGACCACTCTTGGACTTCAGAGATCCTGTGCCCTCAAACTGGCGGACACAGTCCATTCTCACACCATTACTAGTTTCCAGAGTATTTTACAGTGCAGACGCTTTATGGAAGCACACCCCAGGTCGATACCCGGGGACTAGCACACAGACCGTCCCCCCTCTCAGGTTTTGTCTTACCAGCTGTATTGTGCCGGTGCTTCCCAACCGGGGTGAAAAAACCCCGTATTAAGCTGCACTGGCATGATGTGGCTACGGTGCCTGCCGGTCAGGCATCGGTGGTAATTCTTTTTACTGAGATGGCCCTACGGTGACAATAGCTAGCTCCGGCTTACGCTATGGTGCCCTTAACTTCACGTCCAGTGAGTAACGGTTCTACACGGATGTAACAATTTCAATTTCTATTGGGGCTTGACCCAGGGCCTGGCCCAGGGAGCTACCTAGAAGCTGCTGCTTGTAGCTGAGAATAATAGCTATGGTTCGCTGCATAGTTGGTTCTCCTACATATTAATAATACAAATAAAATTTTCCAAAGATCGCGACTAAAATCATGAATTTAGTGTATTGAGTTCATCACCATCATCGTCATCATTTACCATTTTATCATTGGAGATTCTAGTATTACCGTCCTAACACAAAAATTCGACATTTTCGTGGTGAAGGGGGCGGCAGAGGGTTATGTGGAATCGAGCCCGGGTCAATCTGTGCGACAGGGGGGGACTACGCCGCAGATTCAGTGGTCCCAGGTTCACTTTCCTGCCGAATCGCGTCGCATCCAAAGACAAACGTCAAATTATCTAACCGTTCAATTTCCGTGTCAGTACAGCAGTCAAATGTTGTTTCATGAATTACTACAAGGATTGGATCTAGACTTGTCTTGCAACAATCTAAAGCCTGTTAACTACAAGGATTGGATCTAGACATGTCTTGAAACAATCTACACCCTGAACACTGGCCATTCTACACCCTATACCCTGACCTACACATGTCTTGCAACACCCTACAACCTGTACCCTGACCAATCTACACCCTATACCCTGACATACACCAGTCTCGAAACGCCCTACACCCTGACCTAGGCATGTCTTAAAACAATCTATACACTTGTTAAAACCAGGGTACTACATTCAGTCAATTTGGGTTACCTCAAAAGCGCAACTGCCATTTTTTTGTTACTTCAAAAGCGCAACTGCCCTGGGTATAGGCTTGGGTTTGGGTATGGGTGTGGGTACAGGTATGGGTATGGGTATTTATAATTAGTACTTGGTACGGGGTATGGGGTGCAATGTATTGCTGGTACGGGTACACAGAATGGGGTGCGATATATCGCTGTGATGAGTATTTATTATGTATGATTTACAATGGGCATTTATATTCCAAACATCATGGACTTGATTAATATTATTACTATTTTATTTGTTTCAAACATCATGGACTCCAAACAGCAGGCCCTCACCCACCAACGGCCATGTGGCAGCCTTCTCTCCCCAATATCATGCACTCCAAGATACAGGGGGGGGGAGGGGGCACTTGATACAGCCTGGCAGACTGGGACCGCCTGTCAGACTCGTTGGCCATGGTAAGGTACCCGTCAGCCAACATCACGGCTGACTCGCTAGCTCGGGGGGGGGTAACCAAATGGCAGGGTCCTTGATGAGCGGGTCCCTTGGGGTTGGTTGCCAACATGTAATAGCTTTGCATGGTGTGAACCAATAGATGCCCCCCTTGCTTGGCCAGTGTTGGGGTATAAGCTGCCCTGTGCACCACCACCACTACCACCAACAGCACCAATCAACGCTCGCCTTGCTTGTAATAGCTTTGCATGGTGTGTATCAATAAATGCCTGCTTTGCTTGGCCAGCGTTGGGGTATAAGGGGCCCTGTGCACCACCACCACTACCACCACCAACAGCACCAATCAACGCTCGCCTTGCTTGTAATAGCTTTGCATCGTGTGTATCAATAAATGCCCGATTTGCTTGGCCAGTGTTGGGGTATAAGCTGCCCTGTGCACAACCACCACTACCACCAACAGCACCAACAGCACCAATCGACGCCCGCCTTGCTTGTAATTGATTTGGATAGTGTGCATCCTGGGGCCGGTAAACGGCTGTGGGTAGCTGTGTGGACTGGGTGGTTTGGGGAGAGTACCTGATGGTACACTCCTTTGCTGACTGGGTGGCCTGGGGTAGGTAACCGAATGTATGTAGCTTTGCTGACTGGGTGGCCTGGGGTAGGTAACCGAATGTATGTAGCTTTGCTGACTGGGTGGCCTGGGGCAGGTGACCGACTGTATGTAGCTTTGCGGACTGAGCGGCCTGGGATGGGTACCCGATTGTGCGTAGCTTTGCCGAGGCAGGTTCCTGGGTGCCTTGGGGCAAGGTAGAGCCGCTCATGTTGTAAGACTTTCTATGTAAGCTGGTATTGCTCTGTGTGCCTGATTGGGCTAAGTGTTGTTGATGCTGCTCATATCCACCACTACCACCACCAACAACAGTAGATGCCCGTCTTGCTTGGCCAGTGTTGGGGTATAAGCTGCCCTGTGCACCACCACTACCACCACCAACAACAACACCAATAGAAGCCTGCCTTGCTTGGCCAGTGTTGGGGTATAAGCTGCCCTGTGCACCACCACTACCACCAACAACAACAACACCAATAGATGCCTGCCTTGCTTGGCCGGTGTTGGGGTATAAGCTGCCCTGTACACCACCACTTCCATCCCCAATAACACCAATAGATGCCCGTCTTGCTTGGCCAGTGTTGGGGCATAAGCTGCCCTGTGCACCACCAGTACCACCACCAACAGCACCAATCAACGCCCGCCTTGCTTGTAATAGCTTTGCATGGTGTGTGTCAATAAATGCCCGCCTTGCTTGGCTAGTTTTGGTGTATAAGGGGCCCTGTGCACCACCACCACCAATATCAGACGCCCGCCTTGCTTGGCCAGTGTTGGGGTATATGGGGCCCTGTGCACCACCACCACTACCACTACCACCACCAGCAATAACAATATCAGACGCCCGCCTTGCTTGGCCAGTGTTGGGGTATAAGCTGCCCTGTGCACCACCACTACCACTACCACCGCCACCAGCATCAATAGATGCCGGCCTATTGCGGAGCTTGTCTGTCATGGCCCTGGGGCTCTGTGCCGTCCCGGAGTCCAGGTGGACTGGGTCTGAGGCCCGCTGAAACTGGGACATGCCGGTTATTTTCGACAAGAGCAAGGATACCCTCCTTGTGGCTTGGGGCTGCTGTGAGGATGAATTATCTTCCTCATCTGTGATCTTAGTAACTGTTAGGTATTCCTGCTGGGACGTGTGCTGTGGCACAAGACTACCGATTCGGTAGTACTTCGACTCGTTGTTGCTCTGCTGGGATGTGTGCTGTCGTACAAGAGTACCGATTCGGTAGCAATTCGAATCGTTGTTGTTCTGCTGGGATGTGTCCTGTGACGCAAGACTATCGCCGACCATGCCTACATTGGCCACAAACAGACATTCTGAACTCTCCTCGCTTGTCCTCAGGCTTTGCAGCCTCGTGCGCTTTGAGCAGGAGGTAGTAGAGGCGCTTGAACTGACCCTCCGAGGTAGAGGTAAGCTATTCAACCTGTCTTCCTTTGTATTCGGCCTGTCTCCCTTGGTAGAGTATGGATGACCCAGCTGAGTGCAGTTCCCTGCGCTCTCACTAGCCCTGTCATACATACCTACACTAGCCCTATCATGCGGGTGCATGTGTTGGGTGTAGAGTTTTGAGAACATCGCACCCATGATGTGGGCACGCTCGGAGCTGTTTGAGGAGCACAATGGGACGGACCCTGGTCTCTTGGCTCGGACCTCTGCAGTTTTGGAGCTGCAACTGGCCACATGGGAAGAGCAGCTGGCCACATGGGATGTAACTGGCCACATGGGATGTAACTGGCCACATGAGCTGTAACTGGCCACATGGGAAGAGCAGCTGCTTGGCCCCAGGAGGGACCCAACTTGGGATGAGAGATCGCTTGATCCTCGGCAGGACCCTACATGGGGCGGGTGGCATCTGGCCCCAGGGTTGGTCCCTAGGGGGGCCAAGAGGCTGCTTGCCCCCATGAGGGACCTTACTTGGGACAAGTGGCTGCTCGATCCTCGGCGGGATCCTGTGTGGGATGAGTGGTCCTTTGATCCTCGGCGGGATCCTGTGTGGGATAAGTGATTTCTTGGTCCTTGGGGGGTCCCTACATGGGGCAAGTGGTTGCTTGGTCCTCGGCGGGATCCAGTGTGGGATGAGTGGTCGTTTGATCCTCGGCGGGAATATACGTGGGATGAGTGATTTCTTGGTCCTTGGGGGGCCCCTACATGGGGCAAGTGGTTGCTTGCCCCTAGGTTGGTCCCTAGGGGGGCCGAGTGGCCGCTTGATTGTTGGTGGGCCCCCAGATTGGACCCTACACGGGGCAAGTGGGTGCTTGATCCTCGGTGGGACTCTACATGGAGCGAGTGGTATCTGGCCCCAGGGTTGGTCCCTAGGGGGGCCGAGTGGCCGCTTGATTGTTGGTGGGCCCCCAGATTGGACCCTACACGGGGCAAGTGGGTGCTTGATCCTCGGTGGGACTCTACATGGAGCGAGTGGTATCTGGCCCCAGGGTTGGTCCCTAGGGGGGCCGAGTGGCCGCTTGATTGTTGGTGGGCCCCCAGATTGGACCCTACACGGGGCAAGTGGGTGCTTGATCCTCGGTGGGACTCTACATGGAGCGAGTGGTATCTGGCCCCAGGGTTGGTCCCTAGGGGGGCCGAGTGGCCGCTTGATTGTTGGTGGGCCCCCAGATTGGACCCTACACGGGGCAAGTGGGTGCTTGATCCTCGGTGGGACTCTACATGGAGCGAGTGGTATCTGGCCCCAGGGTTGGTCCCTAGGGGGGCTGAGAGGCAGCTGGGTCGGTGGTGGGCCCATACATGGGGCGAGCAGCCGGCAAGCTGAGCTGTAGTAGTGGTACCTTGGTTGAACGGGTTGAGAGGGGTATCACGGGGAGGGGAGGCAGCCACCTTGTGGCTAGGTAGTAAGTGAGAGAGAGCCACCATGCCCACTGTTAAGGGGATGTAAAAGGGCAGCACAGCACTGGTTGATGGGATCCCGACCTGGCACTGCTCGGGTTCGGATGCCTGGCTGGCCTGACCCACTAGGATCATGAACACAGCGGTTCCAATGAGCCTCATGGCAGACAGCAGCCCAGAGTCCTCGTGGCACATGAGAAGGAGCTAGGGAGGGGGAGGGGGAGGGGGGGGAGGGATAGGG
This sequence comes from Chlamydomonas sp. ICE-L, assembly GCA_013435795.1. Taxonomy (NCBI): domain Eukaryota; kingdom Viridiplantae; phylum Chlorophyta; class Chlorophyceae; order Chlamydomonadales; family Chlamydomonadaceae; genus Chlamydomonas; species Chlamydomonas sp. ICE-L. Next base: position 142,333,155 of record JACBWV010000610.1, read on the forward strand.
AGGGTGGTGGGAGGGTGGTAGAAGGGTGGCGAGAGGGTGGTGGAGGGTGGGGAGAGGGGGGGGTAGGGGGGAAAAGGGACTGTTGGCAGTACAAGATTGCCCACCAGACTATTGGCAGTACAAGATGGCTCACCATACTATCAGCAGTACTCCCACCACCGCCCCCATCAGGAGCAGCATCAGGAGCACTAACACCACCACCATCACCACCACCATCAGCAGTACAACCACCACCGGCCCCATCAGGAGCACTAACACCACCACCACCACCACCACCATCAGCAGTACAACCACCACCGGCCCCATCAGGAGCACTAACATCACCACCACCACCATCAGCAGTACAACCACCACCGGCCCCATCAGGAGCACTAACACCACCACCACCACCATCAGCAGTACAACCACCACCGGCCCCATCAGGAGCAGCATCATGCTAGCTGGGTGTGGCGTGCATACAAGGGTGGCACATGCGAAGGAGCTGGGGAAGGGGAGGAGGGGGAGGGATAGGAAGGGTGGTGGGAGGATGGTGAGAGGGGGGGGGGGAGAGGGGGGAGGGATAGGAAGGGGGGTGGGAGAGGAGTGGTGGAGAGGGGGGGGAGAGAGGGGGGGGGTGGGGGGATGGGAGAGGGAGAGGGAGGGGGGGGGAGGGGGGGGGGGGGGATAGGGAGGGTGGTGGAGGGCGATGAGAAGGAAGAGGGAGGGTGGTGGGAGGATGGTGAGAGGGGGGAGGAGAGAGGGGGGGGGGTGGGGGGATGGAGAGGGAGAGGGAGGGGGGGGGGGGGGGGATAGGGAGGGGGGGGGGGGGGAGGGCGATGAGGAAGGGAGAGGGAGGGGGGGGGGAGGATGGTGAGAGGGGGGAGGGAGGAGGGGGGGGGGGGGGGGGGGGGGGGAGGGGATGGAGAGGGAGAGGGAGGGGGGGGGAGGGGGGGGGGGGGGGTGGGGGGGGTATAGGAGGTGGGGGGAGGGCGATGAGAAGGGAGTAGGAGAGGGAGGGGGGGGGGAGGATGGGGGGAGGATGGTGGAGGGAGAGGGGGGGGGCAGAGAGGGGGGGGGGCGGGGGGGATGGAGAGGGAGAGGGAGGGGGGGGAGGGAGAGGGGGGGGGGGGGGGGGGGGGTAGGTAGGGGGGGGGGGGAGGGGAGAGTGAGAAGGGAGGGGAGGGTGGTGGAGGATTGGTGGGAGGATGGTGATGAGAGGGTGGGTGGAGGGTGGTGAGAAGGGATGAGGGAGGGTGGTGGGAGGGATGGTGAAAGGGGAGGGGGAGGAGGATATGGAGAGGGGGGGGGGGGGGGGGGGGGGGGGGGGGGGGGGGGGGGCGGGGGAATGGTGTGAGAGGGGGGGGTAAAGAGGGGGAAGAGGGAGATAATGGGGTATTGCTCATGACTATGCCCTACCTATAGTTGTACTGCCCTTCACTATAGTTGCACTTCCCTTGCCCTTCATGACTATGCCCTACCTATAGCTGTACTGCCTTCCACTATAGTTGTACTTCCCTTGCCCTTCATGACTATGCCCTACCTTAAGTTGTACTGCCCTTCACTATAGTTGTACTGCCCTTGCCCTTCATCACTATGCCCTACCTATACCGTAGTTGAATTATATTTTCTGAATAGTTTTTAACTGAGTGTAATGAGTACTTCTGGGTACTTTTTCCATGATGAGGGGTGACTAGTTCAGGACTATGCACCTTACTTATACTAAATTGTCTGAATAGTTTCTAACTGAGTGTAATGAGTACTTCTGGGTACTTTTTCCATGATGAGGGGTGACTAGTTCAGGACTATGCCCTTTACTTATACTAAATTGTCTGAATAGTTTTTAACTGAGTGTAATGAGTACTTCTGGGTACTTTTTCCATGATGAGGGGTGACTAGTTCAGGACTATGCCCTTTACTTATACTAAATTGTCTGAATAGTTTTTAACTGAGTGTAATGAGTACTTCTGGGTACTTTTTCCATGATGAGGGGTGACTAGTTCAGGACTATGCCCTTTACTTATACTAAATTGTCTGAATAGTTTTTAACTGAGTATAATGAGTACTTCTGGGTACTTTTTCCATGATGAGGGGTGACTAGTTCAGGACTATGCCCTTTACTTATACTAAATTGTCTGAATAGTTTTTAACTGAGTATAATGAGTACTTCTGGGTACTTTTTCCATGATGAGGGGTGACTGGTTCAGGACTATGCCCTTTACTTGTACTCTATTTTCTGAATAGTTGTAAACTAAGTGTAATGAGTACTTGTGAATACTTTTTCCATTATTAGGGGTGTCTAGTTCAGGACTATACCCTTTGTATGCATGTATGTTACAGTCCAGGGGTAGGCCAAATAGGCTAAAGGGACTTGCCCAACCGTGAGAAGGGACTTACCCAACCGTGCCCTTTACATGGACTTTATTTTCTGAATAGTTTTTGACTTCAATTAATGAGTAATTCTGAGTATCTCAATCACCACATCATTGGTAGTACAAGACCACACACCATACTTTTGGTAGTACACGATGACTCACCATACTATTGGTAGTACATGATGGCTCACCATACTATTGGCAGTACAAGATAGCTCACCATACTATTGGCAGTACACGATGACTCACCATACTATTGGCAGTACAAGATGGCTCACCATACTATTGGCAGTACAAGATGAATCACCATACTATGGGCAGTACAATATGACTCACCATACTATTGGCAGTACAAGATGACTCACCATACTATGGGCAGTACAAGATGACTCACCATACTATGGGCAGTACAAGATAGCTCACCATACTATTGGCAGTACAAGATGACTCACCATACTATTGGCAGTACAAGATGACTCACCATACTATTGGCAGTACAATATGACTCACCATACTATGGGCAGTACAAGATGACTCACCATACTATTGGCAGTACAAGATGACTCACCATACTATTGGCAGTAGCGATGAACGCGAAACTGGGTGGGTGATAGACCAAACCACTCAGCACAGCCATGGCATGAGTGACCAAGAAGAAGTAGGAGAGGACGACTGATGCTAGCTGGGTGTGGCGCGCATACACACAAGCTGGGCTAAGGCCTGGGAGCAAGGAGGGTGCACAGAACAAGGTGTGGTATTCAGATAAGGGACTGGTGTCTCATTTAGTTAGCAGCATCATGCTAGCTGGGTGTGGCGTGCATACACACAAGCTGGTCTAAGGCCTGGGAGCAAGGAGGGTGCAAGGAGCAAGGTGTGGTGGTCAGATGAGGACTAGTGTGAACTGTAGTTAGCAGCATCATGCTAGCTGGGTGTGGCGTGCATACACACAAGCGGGGCGTAGGCCTAGGACCAAGGAGGAACAAATTTGAAGAAAAACAATTATTAAAAGAAAATACAGTTTCTTATGCCTAGTAGAAAAAGGCGAAAGTAAAGACATAAGCAAGTTAGGGCGAACAAAAGGTGCGCCATAAGCAATTGTTTGGGGTTCAGTTCATCAATGCTTTTTCTTTGTAGCCCTTCCTATCATGGTTTGGCAAGTCCTTCTAGCCTATTTGGCCTACCCCTGGACTGTAACATACATACATACATACATACATGCATGCATACATACATACATACATACATACATACATACATACATACATACATACATACATACATACATACATACATACATACATACATCGTCTATTTGGCTACCCCTGGACTGTAACATACATACAACCAAGCAACGTACCGCATCTCATCAGCATCCACGCATTCAGCACTTGTAGCATGGAGTTCACCCCATAGACCACCACCGCTCCGTACCCCAACCCCACCTCGGGCTTGGCCGACCAGAGCCCACCATCCTGGCCTGCCACTACCCGGGTGAACAGGGTGAGGGCGCGCGAGGTGAGGGCGGCTGACATGCCAAGGTGACCGGCGGAGAAGAGCAGCTCCCGTGCGGATAAGGCGTGCACCCGGGTTAGAAGAACACCCATGTGAGAAGAGTTGCAAGACACATTAGCCCGGGGCAGACCTCCTCGCGGCGTAGGGAGTGCCCCATTTTGATTGGTTTGCGAGGGTAAGGGCACACCCGTGTGACTCGAGTCACGAGACTCGTTAGCCTGACCTCCATGAGGCATAGGGAGTGCCCCTTTGGCTTGCAAGGGGAAGGGCACACCCATGTGACTCAAGTCACGAGACTCGTTAGCCTGACCTCCATGAGGCATAGGGAGTGCCCCTTTGGCTTGCAAGGGGAAGGGCACACCCATGGGACATGAGGTGCAAGACATGCTAGCATGGGGCAGACCTCCCCATGGTGTAGTGAGTGACCCCTCAGCTTGCGAGGGGAAGGGCACACCCATATAACATGAATCACGAGACTCGCTAGACTGGGGCGGATCTCCCCGTGGTGTAGTGAGTGCCCCCTCGGCTGGAGAGGAGAAGGGCACACCCATGTGACCTTCTCGAGGCACACTAGCCTGGCCTCCTTTGTGACCCAACTCATGCTCTTGTGCTTGTGCTGGCAGCTCTTGTGCTTGTGCTTGTGCTGACATCAATCGTGTGTGTGCTTGTGCTAGCGCTGACAGCTCTTGCTCGTGTGCTTGTGCTTGCGCTGACATCAATCGTGTGTGTGCTTGTGCTTGCGCTGACAGCTCTTGCTCTTGTGCATGTGCTGACAGCCCTTGTGCTTGTGCTTGCGCTGACATCCATCGTGTGTGTGCTTGTGCCTGCGCTAGCAGCTCTTGCTCTAGTGCTTGAGCTTGTCCTTGCGCTGACATCCATCGTGTGTGTGCTTGTGCTAGCGCTGACAGCTCTTGCTCTTGTGCTTGTCCTTGCGCTGACATCCATTGTTTGTGTGCTTGTGCTTGCGCTGGCATCCGCTGTGCTTGAGCTTGTGCTTGTGCTGACATCCATTGTGCGTGTGCTTGCGCTGGCATCCACTGCGCTTGCTCTAGTGCTTGTGCTGAGAGCTCTTGCTCTTGCGCTAGTGCTGACAGCTCTTGTTCTTGCTCTTGTGCGTGCGCTGGCATCCACTGCGCTTGCTCTAGTGCTTGTGCTGACATCCATTGTGCGTGTGCTCGCACCGGCATCCTCTGTGCTTGTGCTTGTGCTTGTGCTGACATCCATTGTGCGTGTTCTTGCTCTGGCATCCGCTGTGCTTGTGCTTGTGCTTGTGCTGAGAGCTCTTGCTCTTGCTCTTGTGCGTGCGCTGGCATCCACTGCGCTTGCTCTAGTGCTTGTGCTGACATCCATTGTGCGTGTGCTTGCGCTGGCATCCTCTGTGCTTGTGCTTGTGCTTGTGGATTACTCTGGTAGAGATACCCCGCGCTGTAGAGTCCGAGTCCACAGACGACCAGTGCTACTAGGTATTGCACTACCACTTGTCTCAGGGTCATGAGGGAGTGCACATCCATGGGAGAGCCTAGCAGGCTTGCGGGAGACATGGTGTACTCAAGGCACAGGGCAGCCCAATCAAGGATGAAGGCTGAACTCAGGGGACCTATCCGCCTGCCGGTGGTGAGCTGCAGGGGGGTGGGGGGATAGGGGTTGGGGGGTGGGGTTCTTGCTGCAGGGGGGGTGAGGGGGTGAGGGGGGGGGGGGGGGGGGGGGGGGGGGGTGAGTGTGTGTGTGTGTGTGTGCGCGTGTTATGTTGTGTGTGTGTGTGTGTGTGTGGTAGGGATAAGAGTGAGCTCAAGGGATCTATCCGACTGCCGGTGGTGAGCTGCAGGGGGGTGGGGGGATAGGGGTGGGGGGTGGGGTTATTTGCTGCAGGGGGGGGGGGGGGGGGGGGGGGGGGAGTTTGGGGGGTGTGTGGCAAGTGTGTGTGTGTGTGTGTGTGTGTGTGTGTGCTGTGTGTGTGGTGTGTTGTGTGTTGTGTGGTGTTGTGTGTGTGTGTGTGTGTGTGGTAGGGATAAGAGTGAGCTCAAGGGATCTGTCCGACTGATGGTGGTTGAGCTGCAGGGGGGTGGGGGGATTACGGGTGGGGGGATAGTTGGTAGGGGGTGGCGTTCTTGCTGCAGGGGGGGGGGGGGGAGTTTAGGGGTGTGTGTTTATGCGAGTGTGGTGTGTGTGTGATGTGTGGGTGTGTGGTAGGGATAAGAGTGAGCTCAAGGGATCTATCCGAATGCCGGTGGGGAGCTGCAGGGGGCGGGGGGGGAGGATAGGGGTAGGGGGGTAGGGGGTGGGGGGTTTCTTGTGCAGGGGGGGGGCGGGGGGGGGGGGGGGGGAGGCGGGGGGGGGGGGGGAGGGGGGAGTGTGTGTTGAGTGGTGTGCGGATGTGCTTGCGTGGGTGGTGTGCTGTGTGGTGTGATGTGCTGGTGTGTGGTGTGGTAGGGCTACGTGAGATCAAGGGATCTATCCGATGCAGGTGGTGTGGTAGCTGCAGGGGGGTGGGGGGATGATAGAGGTGGGGGGTGGGGTATTGTGGCAGGGGGGGGGGGGGGGGGGGGGAGTGTGGGTGTGTCGTGAGTGTGAGTGTGTTGTGGATGTGTGTGATGTGTGAGTGTGACGAGAGCGTGTGTGTTGTGTGTGTGTTGTGTGTGGGTGTTGTGTGGTGTGTGTGTGTGTGTGTGTGTGTGGTGTGGTGGAGGGAAAGAGTGAGCTAGGGATCTATCCGACTGCTTGGTGGTGAGCTGCAGGGGGTCGGGTGTTGGTGTGTGGGGTGGGGGAGGGATAAGGATGAGCTAATGGCGGACCTATTATGAATACAGCGTGGTGATCTGAGGGGGTGAGGGGGAAAGGTTGTGTGTGTTTGGTGGGGGGGGGGGGGGGCCGGGGGGGGGAGGGGAGGGGGGGGTGTTTGGTGTGTGGGGGTGGAGGGTGGAGGAGGGCTGGGGGTGTTGGTGTGTGGGGGGTGAGGTGAGGGAGGAGGGATAAGGATGAGCTAAGGGGACCTATCCGCTTGCTGGTGGTGATCTGCAGGGGTGTGGTGTGTGGGGGGATAAGGGTGAGCTCAGGGAACCTATCTGCCTGCTGGTGATCTGAGGGTGGGTGGGGATAGGTGTGATGTGTGTGTATGGGGGGGGGGGGGGCGGGTTTGGGGGTGGGAGTGCGAGGGGGGGATGGGCGGTGTTGATGTGTGTGGGGAAAGGCAGGAGCTAGGGGATTATCTGCCTGATGGTGGTGATCTGCGGGCGTGGTTGGGTGTGTGTTGTGTGGGGGGGGAGGGGATAGGGGAGGGAGGGAGATGTGGGGGGGGGGGGGAGTGGGGGGGGGGGGGGGTGGTGTATGGGGGTGTATGGTGGTGGTGTGGGTGTGGTGTGTGTGGTGTTGGGGTGTGTGTGTGTGGGGGGGGGGGGTGGGGGGGGGGGGGGGGGGGGGGGGATAAGTGATGAGCTCACAAACAACAACACCACACACACCAAACTTCACCAACCTCGGCACCAACCTGTTGTACCCCCCCCCCACACACACACACACACACACACCAACGTAACCAACCTCGGCACACCAACCTGTTGTCCCCCCCTCCACCCACACACACACACACAACACACACACACACCCACACACCAACTTCACCAACCTCGGCACCAAACCTGTTGTCCAACCCCCCACACACAACACACACACACACACACCAACACACACACCACACCAAACTTCACCAACCTTGGCACCAACCTGTTGTCCCCCCCCACCACCACCACACACACACACACACTACACACCACACCAACTGCACAACCGTCGGCACCAACATGTTGTCCCCCCCCCCCCCCCCACCCCACACACCCACACCACACACACTACACACACACCAACTTCACCAACCTCGGCACCAACCTGCTGCACGAGCATCAGCAGGCCACAGACTAAGCCATCCCACCGTAGCAGTGGCACGAGCGTGACCATCCCACTGGCTCGCATGAGGGCGTGACTCGCAAACAGAGGGCATGACAGGATGCCATTTGAAAAAAAACTGGGTGCTCTGTGTTGCCAGCCTGTGTCGCTAGTGTCATGAGGGCCAGGCCGACGCATATGGGCAACAGGGTCAAAGCCAGGAGGCCCAGGAGAGGGCTGTGTCTTGCAACAATGCCATGGTCCACAAGCAGGCCATCTGTAACGGGTGGGCAGCTAGTTAACTGGTTTGTGTTAATGATGAAAGGAGGGGGGGGGGGGGGGGGTGAGGTTAGGGGTGGGGGTGAGGTTAGGGGTGGGGATGAGGTTAGGGGTGGGTGGTGAGTGTTAGGGGGGGGGGGGTGAGGTTAGGGGGGGGGGGGGGAGGGGGAGGTGGAGGTGGAGGTGGAGGTGATTGTGGTGGTGGTGGTGGCGGTAGTGGTGGTTGGTGGGTAGTGATGATAACTTACTTCGGTACTGTGTGTTGCAAGCGTGAGTTGCTAGTGGTCTGATAAATGCCGTAGGCCTCTGTAGACTCGCCGGGTTTGTGTGGAATCATCGGGTTCTGTAGACTCCGGGTTGACTCACCGAAAACGATGGGGATGCCTCTTTCCAGTCTGCTAGCGCCCCAAAGCGCAGCGGTAATTGTGGCCAGAATTGCGCTCCCGGCCGAGAATCTACGCGGCTGAAAGCTGGCCATCGCCATCTAGCCGTGCCCTCCTCAATCGCTCCGAGACGTGCAGACAAGCACCAGCAGCGGGGGATGAGAGAAGGGCAGGAGCTGTGCTAAAGGCTCTGCTAAATTGCTGCTACAGTCCTGTCGCCGCTAAAGTGCCGCTGAAGTCCTGGCGCCGAACGGCCGAGCTGGTGGGAAAGGCTGGCTTGCACTTTCTTTCGCAACTTTCGGTGGCAACAGATGCTTAGGAAATTGGAGTCTTTCTTACAGCGCCATTAAGCCCAGCCAACAAAGAGCACGCATGTACTGTGGAAAGACTGTGAGCAAAACACAATACTTTAACAGATGCCAACCAAATGAGTGGTTTAGTCACTTATGACTACCCAACCCACCCTTGGTCATGCGCTGCTTCGGCGATCATGCGATGCTGCAGCGAACCCAATTCATGGGGACGTAGCAGCCCTTAGAATTCCTGCTGCTAATTACCAGCCACCTTTTCCGATGCTGCTTCAATGCAAACTTGTTTTTTTCGAACCAAGTCCCAGCACCCATTGCCCACGCGTATCTGATTCGGCCCGGCTCCAGGTCATCCGTCTCCACGCTCCGCGCTCCGGACCGCAGGACCGCATCGTCCAGGTAGGCGTATGACTACACAACCTACAACCCACCCGGCACCCTGTAGGCGCACGGCAAGTTTCGAGTCCAAAATTTCAGTGATCCCGACACCAGCCAGCAGTACGGTTACGCTTTCAGGGTGAGGTCCCGGGAAAACATTTATCTAGACCGCGATGCTGATGCTCGAGATGTTATGTCTGAATGAAGTATTGCGCATGGATGTTGGTAAGGCCATGGGCTTCAAATATAACCAAACTGTTGCTCAGCGAGTTCAATTTACCTTGTCGACGGAGCTTACGATTGCCAACTCACCAAGGGGAATCGTAAGATCCATCCGCGAGCTCCTGCGGTTCCGAGCGGCCACCCCTTTCCATTCTACGAATGCGAGGTATAAGCTCTACTCCTTGCGCAATGATCCTGCTACCTAGCGTTCTGAATAGTTTCGCATGCGAAGAAAAGAATAATCTGAGTTGACATGACATCCTGACATGACATTGCACGCGGGTGCTGTACTGCCAGGTCTGGAGATATTGCCGTGTAGGCGTAGGACTAACATACAGCAATACATGCAAAGCATTTGAGGACTCTACCAGGGCTTTCCTAAAGGTGCAATACATAGCAATTATAACATGAGTGCTAAATCATGAACCTTGGTGTTTTTGGGGTGCCACACAAGAGTCTATGGGGGTAGACTCCGGACCCCAAAATGCTGCAAGTAGCACCTCCAAAGCTTCTCGATGATACCACCATGGTGATACGAACAGACACCGGTTCCTTTTCTTAGAAAAAAAAACCTGGTGTCATCATGCTGCCCACAGCCCAGATCAGATTGGAAGTATTGGCAGAGAAAGGAAACGGAGAGAGAGAGAGAGAGAGAGAGAGAGAGAGAGAGAGAGAGAGAGAGAGAGAGAGAGAGAGAGAGAGAGGGGGGTTGTTACAAAAACTTAGAAGCATTGCCGGGACAGGACAGCAGCACAGCCTGCCTACCATCCACTTTTGAGCGCTGACTTTTTGACCCCCTCTCCGCTCTAAGCGCAGTTTTATGCATCTCCCTGTGGGCGCAGCAAGCAATTTTTTGCGCTATTTGCTCTAAATAGCCATTTTTTTCTTTTCAAGTGCGCTAAAGCGCTGGCCAAGTTGGCAATTTGAAGTACTCTGAGCATGACTGCATCAGGTAATACGAAGAAGATTAGAAGATTAGAAGATTACAAGGGGCTCATGTCACTAACCAGAAGCAGCTTGCCAATGTCGCCATGTAGTACCCTGGTGGGGTAGGCACAATCAAGGATACGCACTGATGTGGATGTGGATGTGCAGTACAGCAGTGCAAACAGTACATAGCTTCAATCAGTACATCGGTACACGCAGTGCATGCAGCCTTGAACAGCAATACAGCATATGTGCGTGAGCCACTGCGCTGTACAGCCGTACAGGAAGCCTTGTGCCGCCCCACGACCCACATTTGCCTTCCATCCTACACACGCCAAAGCAGCAAACTCCTAGCCTATTCTATAAGCTGTCGAGACCAGGGTACTACATAGTATTTTTGAGCCCCTCTGCGCGTTTCGCGTAGTTTTTTCAACCCCCTCTGGGCTCAGCGCGCAGTTTTTGCGCTTTTTGCACTAAAAAGCGCAGACCAATTTGACGTTTATGCGCTTTCAGCGCTGGCCAATTTGGCAAGAAGTAGTACCCTGGTCGAGACCACTTAGGGCTGTGCATTGTGGATGCCAACTATGGCCGACTTAAATGGTGCCTTGTGAATGCCATCTATGGCCGACTTAGCCCATCAGATAATTCGACAGAGTCGTAGTGGGGCATGTCCTCAGATTTGGCATCAATCTGTTATTGACCGACTTCCACGTCGGCTGCTGAGTTGGCAAAGTGCACACTGGTCCCTGGTCCCTCCAGGACCCGTGTTGCCTGCCTATGGCCTGCACGCATCTGCAGTACTCTGCAGAACGCTTCTGATCTTTCCTATTTACCGCTCTATTGCGCTTCATAGCTAGAGAGAGAGAGAGAGATGATATAGTTACATACTCGGCAAAAATCAATGCCGAGACTGAACAGCGCCGAGGCAGCTGGACAGTTTTATAAAAGTGAGGGTTTGGGCAACATAACCCAGAGATAGCTATCTTCTCCCATTGAGTCTTTACGGGTAAACTACTACGACTGAAACCTGACTGAAACAATCAAGTACTTGAGCAACATCCCCGATCCGGACTCGGAGAGGCTTAATGGTAGAGTTTCCGACCTTGATCGAAGGAGATGCCGAGTTCGGACCCCGTCGGGAGCGTTCGGTTCTCACGGTGGCCGTCAACCGTATGAAACGTGACTGGTTCTAGCCTAGTTGCCAACTCGAGCAAGGTGAGCTTACGAACCGGTGTCGATAACACAACGTCCTTAGTAGGGTCAACTGTCCCCGGCAGTGTGGATGTTCGAATTTTCAATTCTCAATTTACTTTAGCACCCCCCCGCAGCACTAGCACCAGTGCCAGCACGGCAGCACCCACGTGCCACCCAAGGCAGTCTTCAATTGTTGTCTTACACCATCAGATAAGTCGACAGGGTCGTAGTGGGGCATGTGCTCGGTTGGCATCAGTCAAGTACTTCATCAAACCCCAACAGCACTAGCAAGAACACATGCCACCTTTGGCTATGGTGTGGCAAACATATCTATGTATTAATATATATGGGCAAAACTGATATATCTTTACCGGTATCTAGTAGACCAGGACATCAAGGAAGCCTCTGAAAAAGCTGGGATTTATTTACACGTAGTATGCTTCATATCGGTATTAAGGTGCCCTCTGCCTTGAAAAAAACTTGTTTTTAAAGTTCAATAATCACTAGGTTAAACTCGCTGCTAGCGCGCTCACACACTAAACGGTAACGACATAGCCTCAAAAACAACCTAGGCCCAGCACCCCCTACCCCCATCACCAGTTCATCACCATCAGCAATCCAGCATGTCCTGGGAAAATCTTTAAACTACATAATTAGTTTCACAGAGTCACAGCGTGCTCCTTGGTGTCCGTGGGTATCGCACTGGGGGAATTGGAATTGGAAGACGGTGAACAGCCCATAGTTGGATGGAAAAAACCATGTAACAATCCAAGCTTGAATACATCATCCTCATCATGCCGCGATTGCTTCGCTAGGGTAGAAGACTAGTTACATGGGCACATTGTGCAGTTGCCCTGAATTCTTTAAGCCCTATTCGCTAGGAGCAGGCCTGGTGCTTTACTGCCAGTGTGTCTGTCGTGATCAGCCCACCTTTTGCGACCCCAAGCCGAGCGTGTTGTAGGTGTTCTTAAAGAGTGTTCTTAAACGAGCTGTCTGAGTCCAGGACACCCATGTTCAGTTCCACAACGCGACCCCCATCGGACCGATTCTTTGAGCCCCCCTTGCAAGCCTTCAAGTGAGCGCCCGTCGAGCAGCTAATGCTGTTGGGGCTGTTGACGCCGATGTCACAAGCACGACGAAACAACTAGCAAGCTCCACCTTGGGCGATTCGTGCATCGAAGTCTCTCCCCCCCCCCCCCCCCCCCCCCCCCCCACCCCCCCCCCCCCCCCCCTCCCACACACACTGACCACCCCAAAAGGGGGGATTTCCAGAAAGAAGACGCTAGTGCCTTTTTCAGAATTACCCCTGGACTGCAACATACACACAGACATGTCGAGTTTGCGTGGTGCCTACAGATATAGGAAGTGACCTCCATATCTAGTGTAGCTAATTGGCTCACCCCTGGACTGTAACATACAAACATACATGTCGAATTTGCGCATTGAAGTCTGATTTCCAGGAAGAAGACGATGGTGCCTTCTTCAAAATTGTCAAGACGGAGGAAAGCGACTTCAGCTCGCTCTTATACTTATGTGAACTGTCAGCGTAATATACTTATGGAAGCTGTCAGCGTAATATACCTATGTTAGTGGCGTTGCAGGTCCTCGTCAACCGCGATGGTTGCTTGTCCAGTTGAGGTAGGAGACCGCTCCCCACACGCGTACGATGGGGTCCCTTAACACCACGCCCCACCATGCGTTATCATTACCCATGTAAGCCGTCAGCGACCAGAAGGCTGCTTGCCGCCTTCATCCAGAATAATGATAAGAAAGCGAATCGCAAGTTGAATGAACAGTAGACGGCGCAAAATTGTCACATATACAAATATCTATCGGACACGTAGACAAACTCATCTCTAAGCTGCACAGAGAATCTACCGCCTCCTGTACCAGCATTCTTGCCACACGTCGCATGAAGGAGTCCCTCCCGCATGGAGGTGACACTTCCTATAGTTATGCATGGGAATTTCCACAGCCTGCGGCCGCTTTTTTAACGGCGAGGTTTCATTCCATTAAACCCCCCACCACACGCCCATCCAGGGATTGTCATACCTTCCCCTTCTTTTAGACTTTCTCCATGGCCCCAGGGCGGGTAATCGTTGTTACAAGTGTAACGACCCCCTAGATCTGTGGCCTTCCCTCAGATTCTATGATGATCAAACATCTATATATAGACGACTACCACCTTCATACTGGTATTCGCTCCACCACCCTATTCATGGAGCATAGACTGCCCGCCCAACGGATGCCAAACTGGGTTTTCCGACTTTTTACAATTTTATTCCGTTACTGAACCATCAGATCAGTCAAACCACCGCCGGCTCCGCCTAGCCTGGGCACGTCCTCTGTTTGCGTAAGCATCAATCAAGTATCAGACTTTTAAGTTTTTACCGTGCCACATGGACAAGTAATTTTTCCTCCCACGCATTTATTCATCTACCACAACTTTTTTTTATGCCATAATAGGGCCGCCCCTTCACAATCTTGTCATGTATTCTAATAAGCATCCAGTCACTGACAGGGTCTTTGTAGTGGGACGTGTCACGCCTGAGGTGGCATCCCCCATTTCACCCAGCTACTTCAGCCAATCACCCACACAGGACAGCTTCAATAGTCATCATACATTAATAAACCACACACCCTGCCACATGTCAATTTTGTCTACAGCATCAAAAGTCTAGGTCGATCAGGGTCGAAGCTGGGCATGTCCTCTGGGTAGGCCGTCCATCACTTCTTTTTTTACCAGATAATATAGCCCTATCTACCCCCCACATCCACACCCCCCTTGCAGGGTTTTTGGGTGTTGTGGGTGTGGGGGGCTTCCAACCATCCTGACCGCCCCACAATGTAGCACCCGACCTAGTAACCAAACACCAACTCTAAAGCAATCTTATGGAACGTAATTTCAATTCGTGTCATATAGCATCTCAAATCAGCGATTGCGGCAGTAAGATTTTGGGATTTTATGTAATCTCCCTGCGCGTACCGGCAATCTTTAACTTCATAATAATTCAGCAATAAACCGCAAGGACAGAAGTCAGGACATGAACGAAAACAGTGGGGTTGGGAGTTGGGGTGTACGGGGTTTGGGTGTTGCGTGTTAGGGGATTGGGGTTTGGGGTTTGGGTGTGGGAGGGCTTTGTGTGCTCCGGGGGTTTCCCGGGGTTGGGCCTCGTCCGAGGACCATTGGGGTTGGGTCCCCTTTTGTTTCGGGGTTGGCGTGTTCGTTTTCCCGAATGGGGGTTGTTGGGTTCGGGGGGTTGGGGTTGGGTGTTCGGGAATTGGGGTTGGGTGTTCGGGGGTTGGGGTTGGGTGTTCGGGGGGTGCATTATTTATTGATGTGAACTCAATCTACCTCCGTTTTATGTTTTGCAGCCAAAAGGGGTTGGGGAAAGGTGGGTTAGTGCGGTGTGTGGTAGCCTCTGTTGTGTTTGATTAGACAATTAAGTATGTTTGGGTGTAGTACGTTGCGTATGGATTAGCACCTGTGACAGGGTGGGTGGGGATCAGGGTGGGTTGGGGAACAGGGTGGGTTCAGAGCTTAGCCCCCGCTCCCAGTAGCGATTCCCCACCTCAAAACTTACCAACCATGTCTTGCTGCTCTTCCCCCCCATGTCCACTGCCCAGTATAGGTTTGACAGCAGTGTAGGGCAACCCCCGGACCCCTCCAGTCCCTAAAAACTCACCAACCATGTTTTGCTGCTCTTGCGCCCCCTCTTTATTGCCCAGTACAAAGCTTCACACCAGGGCACTTCCAAGCGCGCGCTGGCGCGCTTCCTTTTTGAGCCCCACTGCGAGTTTCACGCAGTTTTATGCAACCGCCTGTGGGCGCAGCAAGCATTTTTTGCGCTTTTTGCACTACAAAGCGCAGTTGTTTTCTTCTTCAAGTGCGCTAAAGCGCTGGCCAATTTGGTCAATGGAATTACCCCGCTTCACACAAACATGTTTGGTGATGTTCTTAAGCCCCCTTACTTCTCTCAAGCCGCAGGCACATTTGGAGTCTAGTACGGCACCAGGAAAATTTAACCACCATCACAATCATCATCATTATCATCATGGGGTTGGCGGCAGTGAAGGGTAATACCCCGGAGCCCTCCCCTCCCTCATACGTCCACACACACTCACCATATCCTGCCACTCTTGTGCCCCCTTGTCACTGCCCAGGAGGGGGTTGGCAGCAGTGTAGGGCAACACCCTGGACCCCTCCAGTCCCTCTTAACACACCAACCATGTCTTGCTGCTCTTGCGCCCCCTGTGCATTGCCCAGTATAGGGTGGCAGCAGTGTAGGGCAACACCCCTGGACCCCCTCCAGTCCCTCTTAAACACACCAACCATGTCTTGCTGCTCTTGCGCCCCCTGTGCATTGCCCAGCATAGGTTTTGGCAGCAGTGTAAAGGGCAACACCCTGGACCCCTCCAGTCCCTCTTAACACACCAACCATGTCTTGCTGCTCTTGCGCCCCCTGTGCATTGCCCTGTATAGGTTTGGCAGCAGTGTAGGGCAACACCCTGGACCCCTCCAGTCCCTCTTAACACACCAACCATGTCTTGCTGCTCTTGCGCCCCCTGTGCATTGCCCAGTATAGGTTTGGCAGCAGTGTAGGGCAACACCCTGGACCCCTCCAGTCCCTCTTAACACACCAACCATGTCTTGCTGCTCTTGCGCCCCCTGTCCACTGCCCAGTATAGGTTTGGCAGCAGTGTAGGGCAACACCCTGGACCCTTCCAGTCCCTCTTAACACACCAACCATGTCTTGCTGCTCTTGCGCCCCCTGTGCACTGCCCAGGAGGGGGTTGACAGAAGTGTAGGGCAACACTCCAAGTGCACACACACTTACCATATCCTGCCACTCTTGTGCACCCTCTTCACTGCCCAGTTTTGGTGACGTGACATCCACTACTTTTCGAACTGCTTGAATGCAAGGCTGAAGAAGCCAGGACAACTGACGTGGAAGGAGGGCTAGGCCCCCTGCCTCTAGGATGGTCCCTTCTGACTCATAGACCGAGAAGGTGGTCAAAAGGCACACCTGTAAAGAGGGAAGTAGGTGAGAAGGTGGTGAGTAGGCGCACCTGTGTTAAGGGAAGTTGGTGAGAAGTTAGTGAGAAGCTGGTGAGAATTTGGTGAGAAAGCACACCTAAATTAAGGAAAATCTGTAAAGAGGGAAGTTGGTGAGAAGCTGGTGAGAAGTTGGTGAGAAGTTAGTGAGAAGCTGGTGAGAATTTGGTGAGAAAGCACACCTGTATTAAGGAAGATCTGTATAGAGGGAAGTTGGTGAGAATTTGGTGAGAAAGCACACCTGTATTAAGGAAGATCTGTATAGAGGGATGTTGGTGAGAAGTCAGTGAGAAGTCAGTGAGAAGCTGGTGAGAAAGCCCACCTGTATCAAGGAAAACCTGTATAAAGGGAAGTTGGTGAGAAGTGTCACAGCTACCCACCCCCCCCCCCCCCCCCCCCCCCCCCCCCCCCCCCCCCCCCCCCCACACACACACACACACACAGACATCAAATAAAAAACACCACCCACCTTCTCCTCGTAGTACTCTCGATACTTGGGATCACAGCTATTCAAAATCTCCTGTAGACCACAACCCCCGACCCCCCCCCCCATTCCCCCTTCCCCCCCCCCCCCAAAAGCCACCCACCTTCTCCTCGTAGTACTCTCGATACTTGGGATCACAGCTATTCAAAATCTCCTCTCGAAGCTGATTATCTAATGTTAGTACCTGGAATTGGGATTGGCGTGGGGATTAGTGTTGGGGTTGGGATTGGAATTGGGGTCGGGGTTGTGATTGGGTTGGGGGTTGTGATTAGGGTGGGGATTAGGGATGGGGTGGGGGTTGGGATTGGGGTTGGGGATGGGGTTGTTATTTAATGTGAGTACCTGGTATTGGTATTGGTATTGGTATTGGAATTGGTATTGGGGTTGATGTATAATGTGAGTACCTGGGTATTGGGGTTGGTGTCGAGGTTGGTGTGGGGATTGGGGTTAGGGTTGGGGTTGGGGTTGGGGTGGGGATTAGGGTTGGAGTTGTTATTTAATGTGAGTGCCTGGAATTGGAATTGGGGCTGGGTTGGGGTTGCTATTTAATGTGAGGACCTGAAATTGGAATTGGGGTTGTTTTTAATGTGAAGACCTGGAATTGGCATTGGGGCTGGGGTTGGGGTTGGTATTTAATGTGAGGACCTGGAATTGGCATTGGGGCTGGGGTTGGGGTTGGTATTTAATGTGAGGACCTGGAATTAAAATTGGGGTTGGGGTTGTCTTTAAGGTGGATGTTCGTCCATCACCAGCAGCACCACCACCATCGCCGACACCCAGATCACCACCACCACCAACCAGATCACCACCCACAACCACCACCACCCATGTACCACCACTCACCAGGTCATATCTGTCTAGGTCGTCCATGTCGAACCACTCAGGTTTTTGGGCATGGACTATCCGCCACCACCACCACCCAGATCACCACCACCATCACCACCCACACCCACCACCGCCCATCTACCACCACCCAGATCACCATCACCACCACCAACAACAACACCATCGTCACCATCCAGATCACCAACACCTCCACCACCATCACCACCCACCACCAGCACCGCCATCAGCAGTAGCACCACCACCCACAAGCGCCCCTGCCCATTCACCACCACTGTGCTTCATCCACCATCATCTCAGCCACCACCACCACCAGCACCGCCATCAGCAGTAGCACCCATCCACCCACAGCGCCCCTGCCCATTCACCACCACTGTGCTCCTCCACCATCATCTCAGCCATTACCCCACCACAGCACCGCAACCGCCATCACAGAGCAGCACCACCACCCACAAGCGCCCCTGCCCATTCACCACCACTGTGCTTCATCCACCATCATCTCAGCCACCACCACCACCAGCACCGCCATCAGCAGTAGCACCACCACCCACAAGCGCCCCTGCCCATTCACCACCACTGTGCTTCATCACCATCATCTCAGGCCACCACCACCCAGCACCGCCATCACGTAGCACCACCACCCACAAGCCGCCCCTGCCATTCACCACCACTGTGCTTCATCCACCATCATCTCAGCCACCACCACCACCAGCACCCCATCAGCAGTAGCACCACCACCCACAAGCGCCCCTGCCCATTCACCACCACTGTGCTTGCATCCACCATCACTCATCCACCACCACCACCGCACCGCCATCAGCAGTAGCACCAACCACCCACAAAGCCGCCCCTGCCCATTCACCACCACTGTGCTTCATCCACCATCATCTCAGCCACCACCACCACCAGCAACCGCCATCAGCAGTAGCCACCACCACCCACAAGCGCCCTGCCCATTCACCACCACTGTGCTTCATCCACCATCATCTCAGCCACCACCACCACCAGCACCGCCATCAGCAGTAGCACCACCACCCACAACGCGCCCTGCCCATTCACCACCACTGTGCTTCATCCACCATCATCTCAGCCACCACCAGCCACCACCAGCACCGCCATCAGCAGTAGCACCACCACCCACAAGCGCCCCTGCCCATTTCACCACCACGTGCTTCATCCACCATCATCTCAGGCCACCCCACCACCACCAGCAACCGCCATCAAGCAGTAAGCACCACCACCCACAACAGCGCCCCTGCCCATTCACCACCACTGTGCTTCATCCACCATCATCTCAGCCACCACCACCACCAGCAACCCCATCACAGTAAGCACCACCACCCACAAGCGCCCCTGCCCATTCACCACCACTGTGCTTCATCCACCATCATCTCAGCCACCACCACCACCAGCACCGCCATCAGCAGTAGCACCACCACCCACAAGCGCCCCTGCCCATTCACCACCACTGTGCTTCATCCACCATCATCTCAGCCACCACCACCACCACGCACCGCCATCAGCAGTAAGCACCACCACCCACAAGCGCCCCTGCCCATTCACCACCACTGTGCTTCATCCACCATCATCTCAGGCCACCACCACCACCAGCACCGCCATCAGCAGTAGCACCAAGCCAACCACCCACCAGCGCCCTGCCCATTCACAACCACTGTGCTTCATCCACCATCATCTCAGCCACCACCCACCACAAGCACCGCCATCAGCAGTAGCACCACCACCCACAAGCGCCCCTGGCCCATCACCACCACTGTGCTTCATCCACTCATCATCTCAGCCACCACCACCACCAGCAACCCGCCATCAGCAGTATCACCACCACCCACAACCGCCCCTGCCCATTCACCACCACTGTGCTTCAAGCCACCATCATCTCAGCCACCACCACCACCACACCCGCCATCAGCAGTAGCACCACCACCCACCAAAGCGCCGCCTGCCCATTCACCACCACTGTGCTTCATCCACCATCATCTCAGCCACCACCACCACCAGCACCGCCATCAGCAGTAGCACCACCACCCACAAGCGCCCCTGCCCATTCACCACCACTGTGCTTCATCCACCATCATCTCAGCCACCACCACCACCAGCACCGCCATCAGCAGTAGCACCACCACCCACAACCGCCCCTGCCCATTCACCACCACTGTGCTTCATCCACCATCATCTCAGCCACCACCACCACCACACCTACCACCACCACCGTCCAATTACCACTGCCCATTTACCACCACCCACAACCACCACTGCCCATGTACCACCACCCACCAGGTCATATCTGTCTAGGTCATCCATATCGTATCGCTCAGGTTTTCGGGCCATGGACTATCCGCCACCACCACCACCCAGATCACCACCACCATCACCACTGCTCATTTACCACCACCCAGCACCACCACCACCCATGTGCCATCACTCACCAAGTCAGATCGTCCTAGGTTGTCCATCACCACCATTACCACCCAGATCACCACCACCACCACCCTGATCACCACCCACCACCCACAACCACCACTGCCCATGTTCCACCACTCACCAGGTCATATCTGTTTAGGTCGTCCATATCGAACCACTCAGGGTTTTGGGCCATGTACTATCCGCCACAACCACCACCCAGATCACCACCACCATCACCACCCACACCCACCACCGCCCATCTACCACCACCAAGATCACCATCACCACCACCACCATCGTCACCATCCAGATCACCACCACCTCCACCACCATCACCACCCACCAGCAGCACCGCCACCTCCACCACCCATGTACCACCATCCACCAGGTCATATCTGTCTAGGTCATCCATATCGTATCGCTCAGGTTTTGGGGCCATGGACTATCCGCCACCACCACCACCCAGATCACCACCACCATCACCACCCACACCCACCACCGCCCATCTACCACCACCCAGATCACCATCACCACCACCAACAACAACACCATCGTCACCATCCAGATCACCACCACCTCCACCACCATCACCACCCACCACCACTGTGCTTCATCCACCATCATCTCAGCCACCACCACCACCAGCACCGCCATCAGCAGTAGCACCACCACCCACAAGCGCCACTGCCCATTCACCACCACCACACCTGTGCTTCATCCACCATCATCTCAGCCACCACCACCACCACACCTACCACCACCAATGCCCATTTACCACCACCCACAACCACCACTGCCTATGTACCACCACTCACCAGGTCATATCTGTCTAGGTCATCCATATCATATCACTCAGGTTTTGGGGCCATGGACTATCCGCCACCACCACCACCCAGGTCACTACCACCATCACCACCCACACCCACCACCGCCCATCTACCACCACCCAGATCACCATCACCACCACTCACCAGGTCATATCTGTCTAGGTCGTCCATATCGAATCGCTCTGGTTTTCGCGCCATAGACTTGGCGGGCAGTTTAAGTTGCGTCGCACCCGCCACTACTGACAGCTTGATAGAGAACTCCACGCCTTCCGCCACCTCCCCTATAGTTACGCCGGGGACTGTGTCGTCTGATGCATACAGCCCACACGACCTGCGCCAGGAACAATGATGATGACATATTTTCTGGCGCCCTACTGGACTCCAAATGTACTTTGAGATTTCACCCCCCTTACGTAAATCAAGAAATAACTTCATATGCGGAAGTTTCAAACAAAGTTGAAAAAAAGTTGTTTTTGAATGTATATTTAAAAAGAAATTTGAGTTTTTAAATTTGAAAAAAAGGTCAGTCTTCACGGTACAAAGCAAAGCTAAGACGCAAAATGAAAAAATTCAGGCTGTGCAGCTTTGTACCACACTTAGGGCACCCACAATATGTAAATAATCAGTATTTTTGGGGTCCATATTCACCCGTACCGCCCATGTACTGGCATCCAAAACCTGATGTTACAATTATTTATGAGGAAAGATGTGCAAAATAGGGCTACCTACTGCTTATTTATGAAAACTTGTTTTAGATATCGATAGGCTCCGTTCTACTTCTGCGTGAAATCCGTACCGACTTAGGGAGCCCCATAGTGAAAAAATCACATGTTTTGCTTTGCCTGCTTCCCACCACCTGAGAGAACCCAACTCTGAGTATTTATATGTTGAACTGATGTGGTTAGGCAACTTATTGGCAAAAAAAAGTTTTCTTTGGACTTGAGGTAATAGGTGAAAACCATCCGTACCACTCAGGGTCGGACTTAGGCAATCATGGAGATACTCACCACGGTATAATTACTTTTTATTTCTATTCATTTACTCACCACGGGTCCTTGGTATAATTACTTGCTTTTTTAAGTTACTCACAACACTGCACAACAGTATAATCAATTTCTTAATTTGTTTTAAAATTTACTCAACACGGGTGCACAGTAGAATTACTTTTTTTAAAATTCGCTCACCACGCCGCACCACGGTATAATTACTTTATTAATTAGTTTTTGAAGTTACTGTCAACGGTATAATTGCTTCTTTTTTTTACTCACCACGGTAGAATGCAGCGCCCATACCCATTCCATTCGGCAATGCGTTCAAGCAATCCAGACGCCACTCGTGCTCGAATAGTGTCAGTCCTAGGGGTGGAGTGTTTAGGTTTAGGGTTTAGGCTACTCGTACTCAAATAGTGTCAGTCCTAGGGGTGGAGTGTTTAGGGTTTAGCCACTCGTGCTCGATTCGTATCAGTCCAAGGGGTGGAGTGTTAGCAAGGGAGGAGGTGGTGAGGGGGGAGGAGGAGGAGGAGGAGGAGGAGGTGAGGTAATTGTCAATTGTCCATTGAAAGGAGGAGGGGGGGGGAGGAGGAGGGAGGGAAGGGGGCGGAGGATGGGGAGGAGGAGGAGAAGGAGGAGGAGGTGAGCTAATGGGGTAGGACTATTGGCTTGGGGTTGGGGTCAGCCAAAATGCTGATCTGGCTAGGGAGGCCTCTGAGTATGGCAAGACCAGTGCAGTAAGGGGGTGGTGGTAGTGTTGGTGTTGGTGGTGTAGTTTTGGTAGTTGTTGGTGTTGTGGTGTTGGGGGTGGAGGATTGGCTTGTGAAGGGTGGTGGGGGGGGTGATGGGTGGGGGTGTGGGGGAGGCATGCTGTTTTTGTGTGTGTGTTTTGGTGCTGTTGTTGGTGGGGTGTTGGGGTGGTGGGGCGTGGTTGGGGGGGGCGGGGATGGGATGGGGGGATTTTGTGGTGGTGGGGGCTGGTGGAGGGTGGGTGGGAGGTTGGGGGGGAGGGGGGCTGGTGGGGGGGACGGGGGGAGGGGATTGGCTGTGAGTAGGGGTTTGGTGTTGGGATGGGGGACGTACCGTTTGGGTGCGTGCATGGGATGGAATGTGATTAATCTTTTCCCTTACCCTCACCTCCCACCTCCTCTCCCCCTCTTCCTCCTTTCCTCCCCCCTATCTCCTCCCCCCCACCCCCTGGACCCCTCTTCACCCTCCTCCTCCTTCCCTCCCCCCCACCTCCTCTCCCGCCTCCCCCACCCACCTCCTCTGCCCCTCTTCCTCCTCCCCTCACTCCCACCTCTTCATTCCTTCTCCCTCCCCCCCCACCTCCTCTACTCCTCTCATCCTCCCTCCTGCCTCATTACCCCCCCCACAACCCATTCTCTCCCCATCTCCCCTCCTCCTTCCCTCCGCTCCACCTTCTCTCCCCCTCTTCCCTCCTCCTCTCTCCCCCCTCCTCCTTCCCTCCCCCCCGCTTCCTCCTTCCCCACCCTCACCATCCTTTCCCCTCCGCCTTTTCCTCCCCCCCCTCCTCTTCTACTCATCGGCCTCTCGCCCCTCCTCCTCCCCCCCCCCCCCCCCCCCCCCCCCCCTCCACACACACCTCCTCCCCCTCTTCCGCCCTCCTCCCCCTCCCCCCTCTCACGTCCTTTCCCTCCTTTCCCCCCCTCCTCCTGCCTCCCCCCCCTCCTCCTCTCCTCAGCGCCTCCGCCCATCCGCCTCCCCTCCTCCTCCTCCCCCGCCCCCCCCCCCCCCACACACACAACTCCTCTTCCCCTCTTCCTCCTCCCACCCTTTTCCCCCTTCTTCCCTCCTCCCCTCCTTCTCCTTCCCTCCCCCCCCCCCCCCTCTCCCGCCTTTCCTACCCCCCCCTTCCTATCTTCCGCCTCCCCCCTCCTGCTCCTTCCCCCCCACCTCCGCTCCTCATCTTCCTCCTCCCCTCCTCCGTCCTTTCCTCCCTCCCCTTTTTCCTCCTCCTCCCCCTCCTCCTCCTTCCCCCCCCCCTCCCTCTCCTCAGCTGCCTCTGCATCTGCCTCCTCCCCTCCCCCTCCTATCCGCCCCCCCTCTATTCCCCTCCTCCCCCTCTCCTCCTCCCCCCCCCCCCCCCCCCCCACACACCACCCCTCCTCTCCCCGCTTCCTCCTCCCCCCCCCCTCACATCCTTTTCCCCCGCCACCTGCCGCCCCCATCCTCCTCCTCCTTATCTCCTCCTTCCCCGCCGCCGCCGCCCCCCCCCCCCCCCGCACCCACACAAGGCACACCACCCCTCTCCCCCGCTTCCTCCTCTTCCTCCGGCGGAGCTCCGCCCACCGAGGGACCTCTTTTTCCCCTTCTCCCTCCACAACCTCCGTCGCCGGTCCACCCCCACACCCCCACCGTTCTCACCCCCCCCCCCCCCCCCCCCCGCTGGCCGCCGCCCCTCCGCCGCCTTTCCTCCCCACCTCTTCCGCCTCCTCCCCCGCCTCCTCCCTTCCCGCCCCTCCTCTCCTCATCTGCCGCCTCCGCTCCGCCTCCGGCCCGCCCCCCTCTTGCCCCGCCCCTCCTCCACCTCATCCCCCTACTGCTCCTTCCCCTCCCCCCCACCTTCTCTCTCCTCCTTCCCTCCCCCCCCACCTCCTCTCCTCCTACCAATATCTGGGGGAAGTCCTAGGTTTTGAGAGTGTGCAAGGTGATGCGTGGACAGGATGGGACATCGCTGCTTAGTGTTGACTATGGATGTTTAGGGTTTACTGTGGATGTTTGGGGTTTGCTGTGGATGATAAGGGTTTACTTTGGATATTTAGGGTTTACTATGGACGTTTTACCGTGGATATTGTTCACCACTCAGGCGACCGTCAGTTTATAAAAATAAAACTGCAAACAAAAATGTGGGTCAAATACAAATGTCGATTTTTGGTATATTGTCTGAACCAATTTATTCCTAATTAATTTTGGTCCGATTGGAGAAATTCGATTTTGCCTCTGAACAGCACTACAACGGATGAATTTCAGCACTCAGGTCACTTGGTTACCAAGCCCCCAGTCCCCACCCACCCCTCCTCTCCTCCCAGGTTTCTCACTGTTTAATTTTTTGGCTATGCGTAGCAGTTTCTAGGTAGCTCCTTCCACCTATACTTGGACCAAATCTGAAGCCAGCTAGTGTGCCTGGAAGCTGGAATAGGCATTCCAATGCAGCTGCAAGCTTTGGTTTGGCACATTTCCAGACTGAAGGAGCTGGATGGAAGCTACTATTGAAATTGAAGTTGAATTGTTGCATGCTTTTTCAGCCAACTTTGGGCTGCTCCCCGTCTGCGAATCCCAAGTCCCCCGTGCAATACCCACGGAAACCAGGGAGCGCACTAAGCGGGTTAGACATTTAAAGACTCGCCCAGGTCAAAGTCGAATTGCTGAGCAGATCTTCCGGAATAACTATTGCCGTGCCAAGGCTGGTTTCGAATCTACCGACGGGAAATTACACGTCAGTGCCTTGTGGGACAGGCGGACAGCAATCCAAACAACGAGAGATAAGCAGCATCGCAGCGTGTACCTGTCCACGAAGAGCAATTGCAAGTTGAAACGAGACCAGTCCACTTTTGGGTAGCAGGCGCAGGACTGTGGATCCACGTTCACTGCAGTTTCAACAGCTGAGCCCAGTGCGAAGCTTCGTTCCAATGCCGAGAGTTGACCGATAGCTCGCTGCTCACTCCTGAGCTTGCGGGATTTTCTGAGCTCGTCCTCGCTGGGTTCACTTGAACTGGATGCGGAAATTCGAGAGCTTTGACGTGAAGGAACAGAGTTTTTCGCAGCATGAGATGTAAAAAAAGCAGGGAGGGTGAGTGGCCTGCAAGGTGGGTTTTTTGTAGCGCAGCGTTGGCCACTAGCTGCTTGCGAGCAAACCCTAGTTCTCATGCTAATCTGTTTCAAAATGTGGGATGCGGTAGGAAGGAATATAGAAGGAAAGTAGAGGGAGGTGTTTTGTCGGCCAAAAGCAGCATGGACGGAAATGAATTGAGTGGACCTCGCAGCTCTGGACGAAGGGATGATTGAGGACAGGTCTGAAAACGGACCTGACAAACGCGGCAAACTGTACCGTACGGTGCGGTACAGGTCTGCGTTTTTTGTTTTTTTGTGCCTACCAGTATTCATGAATTCGGATCACCCATTCCGCATTCCTTTGTGCCCAGCAAGACCAATCCACAACACAATTTTGAACTCGTCATCAGCATGCAGACGACTAGACGAGCAAGCATGCACTAGGTCGGGTAGTACCGCTAGTGTTTAACCAATTAACCATGTTCACTCAGCCGGTAGAGGGCGATCATCACATTTATCACACTTCGACGTCACGTTGTTGGCGGTGGTATAAATGAACGATTCAACCATCCAACTTAGTTGAAACCATCTGATCAGATGTTTTAATCGTTCTTACCGCCGCTTACAACAAAAATCCACACACCCGTGCGCGAAGACATCGCATGTAAAAATTCAAAAAATCCAGGACAACAATCACAATACAATAATAAGAGGGGCTGCCGGAGCCCGGAGACTCCAGCCTACGGCCAACGCAGTTTTGGCGCAACGGGAATTAACAGGAAGAAGCACCAGGGGTCGATACGCACTCGATTGCCTTTTTCAGACCGAGGCCAAAAGGGATCAGCAGGCCTGGGAATGAGTATCTGGGAAGGAGGGAGTTGAAAGCGACTATTCAAACGCAGCTTCAAATCAGGGCAGTGCTTCAAATTGTCAAGCCCAACTGCTGCCACGCGCCTCGAGCGTACCTCAAGCGTATCTGATGCAGGCCAGCCCGGGCCAGCCGGTATGTCACTCAGCTCACATTTTGCTCCCGTGTGTTTTGCTCCTGCGAGTTCCAGGAGGGGGGAAGTTAGTCCGGGGGCTATCTGACAGGGATATCAGCAAATCAGATCTCCTGTTCGAACGCACGTGGCGCACCGTTTGAATTGAAGCACGCAGTTCAAGGGGGGAAGCTGCCTGCCTCGGACATCGCCTCGTTCCCTTTCGAATTCTAATTTTCTGCCCACACCAACTCTCTTTCCATAGCGTTATCCCTTGCCATGCGCCCCCTCCTCCCTTCTTTCTTCCTACCATTTTTATCCGACGTCGAAACTGTCCCTTCTGTCAACCACGCGCGCCCACGCCCCCGCCATCATCAACATCATGCCAGCCAGCTCGTAATATTAGCAGCATGCAGCAATTAGGCTATACTAATGAGTGACACTTTGTCACTTATCACCACCCCTAATGACAGCCTTGTTAACAGCATTACCCCGGAAAATAAGAACAGGCCATGTGCTTATGATCATGCGCGCGTGGGGACAACGAGGGATGCGTTCAAAACGGTAGGAGGGGAGGAAGGACGAGGAGGCGCATGCATAGCGACAGGGCGGATGTGGTCAGCAGGGCTTGGCCCCAAGTTACTAGGAACGTAAGGTGGTGGTGCCGAGTTGTCGAGGGAGGGAGGCTGATTAAAATTAGCTAGTATCCGAGCTAGCCACTCGGATGCAAGATGCAAGGTTGCGGGAAATTATTTCTTCAGCTCGTGCACGCGCAGCAGCAGGATTTCCGAGATAAGCGGTAAGAGGCCGGGTTTCGCTCAGCTGACGTGCGATGTCCGAGGCAGGCAGCTTCCCCCCTTGAACTGCGAGCTTCAATTCAAACGGTGCGCCACGTGCGTTCGAACAGGAGATCTGATTTGCTGATATCCCTGTCAGATAGCCCCCGGACCAAGAGCCCCCGGACTAACTTCCCCCCTCCCGAGCCAGGTAGGCAAGAGAACCTCTGACTGCAACTGTGTCAATGGAACTGATGACGACGACGGTCACCGTCGTGTCAAGTTAATCGGACGTTTTCCGTCGGACGTTTTGAAAACCCTACCCTGTGCAGCGTGGCGTTGACCTCACCCATATCTGATGCGTCAAGCCTGTCAGTCTCCTCGGAGCTGTTGTAGCAAAAGAATGACAGCTACTCGTCGAGACTCTTGGTGTAGTGCTGTAAGTTAGTGATTGAGCCAACCCTACACTTTTCCCCCTACTTATTCGCGATTTACCTTGCTCAAGAAACTCGACCTGCTCTTGTCTCCTAATCGTCAACGTCGTTAGGCTATCATTCTTCGCTAGCTTTCCTTCACTAGAATGGGGGAGAGGGGGGGGGGGGGGGGGGGGGGGGGGGGGGGGAGGGGCGCATGGATGGTTGAACTGCGAAGATTGCAGAACCAGATCCTGCAAATCCCACATTCCGAAATCGGCCAAGACAATATCCGAACACAAACTTGACTATTACCCAAACAGCGGCCTGTCTTGCAAGCCACTAGGCGGACGTACTGACCGCGTCGCGATTGATGAGAGCTTCGTTCGCGAGTACATCGGATCCAATTGGAGGACGCGAATGAAAGGAAAATATGTTCAAGAAAACAGCCAGCGAATCATGTATAGCAGCAGTTCTCACCGAGGTATGTGGCCTGCCTGGTAGGACTGGGCTAGTTTAGCTTTTGCTCATGGCTTAACTTAACTTCCATGCATTGGGGGTGTGTATTGTGGTGTGTGTGAGTGCATGTTTCTGTGTGTATGTTTGTGTGCAATTTCATGGGTATACATGGCAATTTAATGCTGTTGTAACCATGCAAATGTATGTATGACAATGCTGTAAGTGTCTGTGTTTGTGACGCCTCCGAGGCTTTGTGGCTTCCATGCTCTGTTTGCTGTGTTGGTGTGTGTATGCGTGGCAAAGTTCGGTTAGTGTGCATGCCTGGATGCCATTGTATGCACATGAACTACCATTGTGGATCCAATCAATTCAGTATATATGCTAATTATTTGCTTACATTGCTGACCACTTCGTGATGTGCTGGCCGGGGATATGATGCTACAACACCACATACGCTGTTCCGTACATCATGTTACCGCATAGGTTTGACTTAATAACAATTACTCTCTTAATGCAGGTTAGTGGCAACCCATTGAGGACTACACACATTTGTTCTGTGCGCCTTTCGGGTATCGGTGAAAAGTAAGTTGTAGCACGGTACACCTCTATCTCGCCCAAGATGTTGTTTATTTCAAGCTGCATAGTTGATCCACAAACTTGCAACTTGGTTGAACACCGCACTTCATGTTTCTTTAATTTAAATTGCTATCGTGTATGTCGCAGGGAGAAAGCTGTTTGGATGGTGTGCTAACACGTGCGCTCGCTAATACCAGGATTGGGTCTGGAGTTCTGCAGATAACAACGCCCAAAGGGCTGCTTTGGAGTACATGTCTCATCTACGTTAGTAAGAATGGAATGGATGCAATGTCTTTAATTTATCAGTCCATGATTTCCAACCATCCATACCACTTTCTTCACCCACACTGGCCTAAAATATTTTTCCCCTCCTGTGGATGGCCACCCCTCCACCCCCACATTTCGCGCCCGCATTCCCCCACACCGTGTGTACTGGGTAGGACGCGCCTCAGAGCTCATTTTGGGGGGATGGGACTTTCAGTGCCATTAAACTTTGCGAATATCTTCCAATCATCACCACTTTCATCCACATCGGTTCATAATGTTTTCCCACGCTGTGAATGCAACCCCCTCAAAACCCCCCCTCGGCCTCATGGCGCACAACCGTGCGTACTGAGGACCTGGATAGGACCCATCAGACCTCATTTTGGGTGGGAAGGGAGGGGAATGAAGAGGAGAGGAAAGGGAAGGGGGGGGAATGGAAGGGGGGGGAAAGGAAGGAGGGGGGAGAGAAGGGGAGGGGGGGGGGTGGAAGTATGGGACTTCAGTGCCCTTAAACCTTTGCAAATATCTTCCAATCAATACCACTTTCATCCACATCGGTTCAAAATAGTTTTCCCACTCTGTGAATGCCAACCCCCTCAACCCCCCCCTCGTGCCCGCTTTCACACAAACCGTGCGTACTAAGGACCTGGATAGGACCCATCAGACTCATTTTGGGGGGATGGGACTTTCAGTGCCATTAAACATTTGCAAATATCTACTCATCAATACCACTTCATTCAGCCAACATCGTTTTACAATATTTTCCCACTACTGTAATGCCAGACCCCGGCACCTACCCCCCCTCTGCCCTCTTTCACACAACCGTGCGTACTAAGGACCTGAATGGACCCTCAACTCAGTTGGGATGGGAACTTTCAGTGCCATTAAACCTTTGCAATATCTCGCATCATACCACTTTCACTCCACAATCGGATTTCAAATAGTTTTCCCACTCTGTGAAATGCCAATCCCCTCCCCACCCCCAAACCCCCAAAAGACCCCTCCCCCCAACAAAAAACCAAAAAAAAAAAAAAACAAACAAAAAAAAAAAAAAAAAAAAAAAAAAAAAAAAAAAAAACAAAAAAAAAAAAAAAAAAAAAAAAAAAAGAAAAAAAAAGAGGGGAAAAGGAGGAAAACCGGCGTACTAGACCTGGGTGGACCCAGCAACTCGGGTGGGGGATGGACGTTCAGGGCCAGGAACAGTGGCAAATAATATCTTTACATCAATCCATCGTGCTCCCAGCGGTCAAAATAGTTTCCCACTCTGTGGAAATGCCAACCCCCTGAACCCCCCCCTCGGGCCTGCTTTCTCACAAAACCGTGCGGACTAAGGACCTGAGAGGACCCATCAGACGTCATTTTGGGGGGATGGGACTTGGCATGCCATAAACAGTTGCAAATAGCTGCCAATCATAACCACTTTCATTTCATCCCGCATTCGGGCGAAAATAGTTTTCCCACTCTGTGAATTCCAACCCCCTCAACCCCGCCCCTCTCTTGGCCCGCTTTCACTCAAACCGTGCGTACTAAGGGGACCTGGATAGGACCCCGACTCATTGTGGAGGGAGGGGACGGCGGCCTGAACAGGGGCAAATATCTACGCTCAATACCAACTTGTCAGCCACAGCGGGTCAAAGGAGTTGGCCCCCACTCGGTGCTGCCAACCCCCTCAACCCCCCACCTCGTGCCCGCATCGGCACAAACCATGCTTACTAAGGACCGGGATGGGACCGTCATACGTCATTATTTTGGGGGAGGGGACGTTCAGGGCCATTAAACATTTGCAAATACTTTCCAATCAATAACCTCCACTTTCATCACATCGGTTCAAAATGTTTGTCCCCACTCTTGTGACTGCCAACCCCCCTCACCCCCCCTCGTGCCCGCTTTCGCACCAACCGTGCGTACTCAGGACCTGGATAGGACCCATCAGACCATTTTGGGGGGATGGGCTTTCATGCCTAACTTTGCAAATATCTTCCAATCATACCACTTTCATCCACATCGGTTCAAAACTAGGTTTCCCCACTCTGTGAAGCCAACCCCTAAACCCCCCCCTCAGTAGTCCGCTTTCACTCAAACCTGCGTACTAGACCTGGATAGGACCCATCAGACTCATTTTGGGGGATGACTTTCAGTGCCATTAAGCATGTGCAAATACTACTCCTTCAATACCACTTTCATCCACAATCGGTTTTCAAACTAGTTTTTCCCCCACTCTGTGATGCCCCCCCCTCAACCCCCCCCTCTGCCCTCATGTCGCACAAACCCATGGTACTAAGGACTGGAATAGGACCCATCAGCTGCTCCTGTTGGGGATGGACTTTTCCATGCCTTACACAATTTCAAATATCTGCCATCAATACCACACTTTCCATCCGCAATTCGGTTCAAAATAGTTTTTCCCCAACTCTGTGAATGCAACCCCCCTCACCCCCCCCGGCCCGCTTTTCAACTCAAACCGTGCGACTAGGACCTGATAGTACCCATCAACCTCCTGTTTGGTGGATGGGACTTTTCAGTGCCATTAAACATTTTGCAAATATCTACTCATCAAGAAACCACTTTCATCACTCCACATCGGTTCAAATATTTTTCCCCTCTTTGAATGCCCCCCTCAACCCCCCACCCATCGTGCCCTCATTCGCACCACCATGGTACTAAAGACCTGGATAGGACCCAATCCGCTCCCTTTTGGGGGGATGGGACTTCAGTGCCATTAACATTGCAAATATCTCCAATCATACCACTTTCATCCACAATCGTTTCCAAAATAGTTTTCCCACTCTGTGAATCCAACCCCCTCACCCCCCCCTCGTGCCCCTTTTTCGCACAAACCGTGCGTACTCAGACCCTGGATAGGAACCACATCATACGCATTTTGGTGGATGGGCCTTTCAGTGCCATTACACATTTGCAAATTCTTCCATCAATACCACTTTCAATCCACATCGGTTCAAACTATTTTTCCCACTCTGTGAATGCAACGCCCCTTACCCCCGCCCTCGTGGCTGCTTTCCTCTCACAAACCTTGCGTACTAATGCCTGGATAGGACTCCCATCAGACTCCTTTTGGGGGGGATGGCTTTCAGTGCCAATTAAAACATTTGCAAATTCTCCAATAATACCCCTTTCATCCCATCTGGTTCGAAATATAGTTTTCCACTCTGTGAATGCCAACCCCCTCGGAACCCCCCCCTCTTGCCCCTTTCACTCAAACCTGCGTACTAAGGACCTGATAGGACCCATCATACTATTTTGTGGGATGGGACTTCATGCCTTACATCATTTGCCCAAATATCTTCCAATCAATACCACTTGATCCACATCGGTTCAAAATAGTTTTCCCCTCTGTGAATGCCAACCCCACAAAGATCAACCCCCCCCCCTCGTGCATGCTTTCCTCACATCCGTGCGTACTAAGGAAACCTGGATAGGACCCATCAACTCATTTTGGGGGGATGGGACTTTCTGCCATTAAACATTTGCAAAAGCTTCAATCCTACAACTTTCAATCCGGCATCGGTTCAAAATGGTTTTTCCCACTCTGTGATTCCAACCACCCTCAACCCCCCCTCTGCCCGCCTTTACACAAACCGTGCGTATAATTACCATTGATGGACCCTCAGACCTCATTTGGGGATGGGACCTTTCAGTGCCATTACCATTTGCAATATCTACTCATCATACCACTTTCATTCATCCACATCGGTTCCAAATAGTTTTCCCACTCTGTGAATGCCAACCCCTCAAACCCCACCCTCGTGCCCGCTTTCACACAAAACCCTTGCGTACTAAGGACCCGGGATAGAGACCCACAGACCTCATTTGGGGGGATGGGACTTCCGTGCCATTAACATTTGCAAATATCTACGCATCAATACCACTTTTCAATCCACCTCGGTTTCAAAAGATTTTTTCCACTCTGTGAATGCCAACCCCCTCAACCCCCCCCTCGTGCCCTCATTCGCACAAACCATGCGTACTAAGGACCTGGATAGGACCCATCAGACTCATTTTGGGGGGATGGGACTTTCAGTGCCATTAAACATTTGCAAATATCTTCCAATCAATACCACTTTCATCCACATCGGTTCAAAATAGTTTTCCCACTCTGTGAATGCAACTCCCCTCAACCCCCCCCTCCGTGCCAAGCTTTCTGCACAAAACCGTGGCGTAACCAGGACCTTTATAGGACCCATCAGACTCCTTTTGAGGGTGGATGGGATTTTCAGTGCCCATTAAACATTTGCAAAAAATAATCTTCCCATCAATACCACTTTCATCCACACAGTCCGCGTTGCGGTTCAACTAATTTGATGCCAACCCCCTGACCCCCCCCTTCCGTGCACGCTTCGCACAAACGTGCGTACTAAGGAAATGTTACAATGAGCCATCAAACTCATTTTGGGGGGATGGGACTTTGTGCCATTAACATTTGCAAATATTTCTCATGTTATTTTCTGTCTCAAACCCAGTTCATCATCATTTGGTCGGAAAACAAAACAAAACAGTTTTTTTTCCCAACTCTGTTGGGGTATTTCCAAACCCCCCCCCCGTGCATTCAACTTGGGCCCGGCTATTCGCACACAAACCATGAAATTATAAGGATTCTGGGTAGGATCATCTGACTCCTTTTGGGGGAGTGCGACTTGCAGAGTGCCATTTCAAGATTTGAAATACACCCCATTTCCGTACAATTTTCAAACACAATTGGCCGAATGTGGTTTCCAGCTCAGTGGAATGCCGGACCCCCTCAAACCCCCCCCCCCCCCCTCGTGGGCCTATTCGCACCAAAACTGTGCGTAATGAGGAGACTGGGTTAGGACCCATCAGATTTCCCCCCATTTTAGGGGGGAGGGATGGGACTTTCAGTGCCGATAGAACATTTGCAAATTACTCACTCACCCAGTAACAATTCAGCCAACATCGGCGGTCAAAAAAAAAAGTGTTTCCCAATGTGGGAAAAAGGCAACCTACTTCTATTAACACTCGTGGGCCCGCAAAGAGTAATTGAAATAAGAAAAATCAGCACATGCAACCGTGCGTAATACGAAGCTATAAGGAATCTGGGGAGGGACCTCATCAGACCATTATTTGGGGGGGTACTTTGTTTGTTTTATCTAGGTATGGACTTTCAGTGACATTTAGTTTTAAGGATGTTGCAAAAAAACCCACTCATCATACAACTGACTGTCAACAACATGGTCAAAAATAAGATTAATGTGCGGACATAAATTAACATTACATTGTCATATGCAGGCCAGGTAGGTTGAGTGGGTTGATTCCATGGACAACCAAAGCCGGACCGCTCTCCTACTTCACAACTTGGGGGGGGGGGCTCCCAACCATCCTTTTTACCCTAAGTCAAATACTAAATGCAGGGATAGATTTGTTATATGAATGACTATTCACGTTGTCACTAATTGATTTTTTTTATTGTTTTTTTTTTAACAGTGATTTTTTTTTTTTCAAAAGTTGATTGTGGCATAAAGTTCATCCTTTGTTTCCAAAAATAAAAAAAGTAGAATATTAGTATGGTCGATATAGGGCTGTTATTGTTCTAGGAGCCGGATTTGGGGGGTTAGGGCGCTAAGACTGCGGGGGGAAACAGGGGGAGGGAAAAATCAAGAAATTTAGCACCTAATAGTGAAACAAGTAATGTTAGCTCAATTAGACTGAACTAGGGGCTCGCTCTTTTCAAAACTAAACCCTATAGCGTTTAGTTTTTAATAAAAACTAGACATACCTTATGATCCAATAGACGTCAACAAGAGAGTAGTAAAAACAAATGATTAATTATTAGTCTCTAAAAAAAGAGGAGGGCGCGGGGAGATCGGGTGGTATTGCAAAAGCTTCTATAATATGTTTTTTGTTATTGATATATGAAACAGTTTTTTTGTTTGTTACCCAAAAAGCTTTACATTTGACAGCCTCTACTATTGCCATGGCCATGTGTACACCCATTATGTAGGGCCAAAACAAAAAACCAAAAGACTTTTCCTCCAAACTCCACAAAGATGGTTGGCTCCCTCTTGCGCGGCCCATGACGCCACAATACCAAGAGAGCCTGGCAGACTGGGATGGGGGATCGCATTTAATGAACGCTGATGGTATTGACATTCAAGTAAAGTGAAGGAGAAGAATCCAATTATTCAAGAGGCGCTTTGTCCCTTTGGGGGGCCCTGCTTCCAACATCAAGGAGGAATTTTGGCACATTTGGGGGCAACAGTTTAGTGTACACAATTTTGGTTGGTTGTGCGGCGCAACCAACGGAATGGTGGGGGGCCGGACACAGGGCCTGGTGGGCTCATGTGGACATGCCACAACAGGGACATTTGCAGGCAGGGCAGAAAACTTCCATGTGTATGCTAAAAAGTTGTGATGGGAGCCTCTGTGGATGGGGGAGGAAGAAAAAAGGGAAAAGGAGGAAGGAGGGGGTGAAGGGGGGGGGAAGGGAGGGGGGGGTGTAATGGGTAGGTGAACTGCGTTTGGTGTGTTTTTTGGTTTTATTGTTCTGTTTCACTGCCACCAATTTAAAGTCGTTGAACAATTGTTGCACACATCTTAAAGGGCGCAACAATTCCAATGCAGCCCAAACCGGCCTACGATCTAAGCCTGGCGGGCCCGCCGAGGCATAAGCGCCCCGTCTAATATCTAATTCCCCAAAAGAAAGCATCAGCCCAACAAATATCAGCATGAATGAGAAGGAAAGAAAAGCGAGGCTTGGAGACAGAGATCTAGAGGTGAGCGAGAGAACCATACAGGAAAAAGGACTAGAACAGAATAGAGAAACAAGAGAGAAAAGAGCACACGAAAACAAGAACTTGATACATATAGCAGCGCTCCACAGGGCCCCAGGCTTTTTAAGGCTCTGTGTCCTGTTGTCCTGGGGCCACAAGCCTCCTTAGCTCCAGGGCTATGACTCAGCAAGCTCTGTTACTGGGTCAACAGGCCTCAGTCAGCTCCAAGAAACTATTGCCTCAAACAGGCTCAGCGCCAGGCTCTTGTTCTGTCCGGTCACAGGCCTCATCAGCTCCCAGGCTATGCCTTTCATCAGGATCAGCTCAACTCTCGCTATGTTTAAATCAGGCTCATCCAGCTTCGGGAGACCACACCAGTTTCACAATGGTTTTCACATCCCTTCAGGCTGAGTCTCACCAGGGAGCACCAGGCTCAAGTTCCGCCGTCACCATCCATCGTCCCAGTCCATTATTATAAATATTTATTCATAAATGATTAATTCGATGTGTATTGTTCATTCCTAACGGCCTTAGATTATATAGATGTTGTATTGGTCTCAGCATGGTCAACCCATCCAATACAGCAGGGGAGAATTTTTGTGAGGTCCCCAACTGCATACCACTCAGAGTGGGCCGTCAGTTGGATGAGTCGCTCCATGCAGATTTACAGGGTCTTGTTGGCGCGAAACCTGAGAAACCGCGTGATT
>JACBWV010000610.1:142377856-142600356 GCA_013435795.1 Chlamydomonas sp. ICE-L
TGCTGGACGGGTCATTTTATAGGACATCGACACTCTGATACAATAGTATGTATTGTCACCAACCTTATACCGTTTTGTTGATGTTTGCAGTGTTGAGCGGGTGTCCGGCGGCGATCTGTGATAGATAGTATATAGGACCCAGCCGCGACAACGGGCAATGCAATGTGCTAGTGATCTGAGATGGCGGGAGAAATGTACCGAAAGAGGACGCAAGCTCGATTGATGCCGTGGTGATTGCCGTTTGGCTGTTGCCGTGCGCTGATTGCGTGGCTGCAGAGGAGCGTAACGTGCAATAGACGCAGTGTTCAGCGAGTGCGTAAAACGCTACTGGGCTCAGCGACGGCAATAGGGTCTGCGCATGAGCAACATCGTAATGGAAACCAGGCGGCTGAGCATTGGTTTACAAGCAGGGGAAGTGGGGGGAGAAAAAAAGAGATGCGGAACTCAAGTGCTGTGTGCTTGCTCGGCACTCATGAATAGAGCGGTGCGCGTTGTTGCCCCCAATGACATTGCAATTATCAATGAACATCTATCTGTGTGACCCACACACATGACTAAATTCAATTCCAAGAGCGATGTAGGTCCATGGTTTATAAGGAATTTGCCAATGGACTAGAGTCAGAAGTGCATAGTATGGCAACAACGCTATGTAAAGGTGAGGCATTCGTTATTGTCGCGAGACGACAGTTGTGTGTGCTTACAGGGGTTCAATACTGTACTAAGACGGCATTTAAGGTTGTCCCTCCACATAAACAGTTGGCCATTGTGTCGGTTATTTGTGGGCAGAATGGGATTTAGCATTATGCATTTGAGACATTGAGGAGGTGCGCATGAGCCAGATGTGTGTTATTGAATGCCCTTAGTCTAAAAAGTGTGTGTTGTGTGTTGTGTTGACAAGGGTTACAGATTCCGTCTCCCAATCAAGGTCGTGCGTGGAGCCAGTCATCTGACGAATTCAAACAAGTTGCGATGTTGTTGTACCCCAGTTGCAATGATTTGCTGTGGCTGGAGATTTGGAAGAGAATGCGATTTGCGTTTTTGTCTAGATGGTGAACAATTTTTCAATAGCAGTAATGTTGTTGGGTTTCTGACTCAATACAGTCCAATCCCATGGTTATAGGGTTTTAGCTTGCACAATGTCAAACGTGGGGTGTGGGTCATACTCAATACGTCCAAGCCTACAGGTTTATCTGGGTGTAGCTTGCACATGTCAAATGTAATGTTGGGATTAGCCTCAATTGCTCCCAATCCCATGGTTTTAGTCGGTGTAGCATTGCGTAACTGTAAAAGTGATGTTGGGGGATTCTACGCAAGCCAAACCAATTCCATGTTTACGATGTTGGCTTGTACAATATCCCATGTGATGTTTTGGTTTTTATGACAAACACCAATTCCATGGTTTATCCAGTTTGCTTGCACTATATCCCACTTAGACTTTGTGTTTAGAACTCAATGATTCCCAATCCCCATTTGGTTGATTGCGTATTTGAGTCGGTCCATATTCAATCCATGTATTTCTCTGTAGAAATGGACGAATCATTATTATAAATGTCCAATTCTTGCAAAAAGGGCACTTCGGTATGCGTGGGTATCTACAGTGGAAACAGGGACAGACTGGTGTGGTAATATTACAAAAATACAAAGTGCATGGAAAACGTCGAATGTAAAGAGAATAAAGTAAATTGAATTATATAATAATTATGTTGAGCACGTCATTCCACCACCATGCAACAGATCTTGCCTTATAGACCACCCTCATGTGATGTATATTGGTTGGGCGTAGGGCAGACTGGAAAGAGCTTCATGATCACAACGAAATAGGGGATGGTGAATCCACTTTGGTGGTTGTGAGACCGACCATGACGTAATCTCATAAACTGCATTCCACAATTGCAATTATGAGCATGCGAGACACCCTGGATAGCCTAATCGGGTTTAATTTATAGTTTTGGAAACGTCATTTTCAATTCGAAAGACAGGCTACTACAAGATGCTATATCACTGCATGATCAAAACTGTAAACACGGTAATTGTAGCAGTTTCACATCCATTCAGTATCCCAGCTGATGGCGATGGGATAATTATACACATGAGGAATACAAAGACTCAGTTGGCGTGCAATGCCTAAACAAATTAAAGCCCAAGTATGAATTCCAGCTGGCCGCAAATTTGCTGAATAGGAATAAGATGCACACACCCACCACGCAAGCGCGGAGCCCTTTCACCTCTTCCCCCCAGGGAGCGACGGGGGCGGACCGAGGGGAGCCCCCACAAAGGAGTCCGTGAGGAACCGAAGCGGCCGTGGGCGACCAGAGGTGGGAGCCACACATTCACAATCAACCAGTAGACACACTACACTTACACCAGTAGTCTACTGAAATCACACAACACAAACACACCACAACACAAACACACACAAGCGACGCCGCGGATGATGGATTGAGCAATCATCATCGAACCCTCAAAGGACCGTACAGAGTGCCCAGGTAGTTTTCCCAGTTTTTTGAAGTTTGCGAGTCTAACGGTTCCCTAGAGGAGAATGCTTGTCTTCACAGCTGTGGGTCGCTTCCTTGACAGCACTCTTCATCGATCGAGAGGTAAGCCAACCTCGAGTGTGTTATCAGACATCTGGGTCTGGGCAATCCCCATGAATGATGCTGCGGGCTGTGAACCACACATTCACTCGAGGCTCGATATCATCATGATCTGAAGATTTGTTAAGCAAAAAAGTGGATGATTTCTCAATTTTGGTGTCCCCCCCTCCGTTTACACTCGTTTTTCGAAAGCCGCCGTGCGAGGAGAGAGAGAGGAGAAACATGCATGTTACGGGGATCGTGGGTCTTTTATCATGCCCCTCCCTCATCTCATCAAGGACGGCAACTTGCATCAGGCGGAACCTGCATACTCACAAGGAGACTTTCGCACAGGCTGGAACCTGTGTCGAGTCACATCACGGAGCGATCCGACCACCTCTATCACGGCGGCACAGGTGCCACTATGCCCCTCCCATCAAAAATAACGAAAGTAACAAAATACCACCGTACCACATTAAACAAGTGGCGGAGCCACTTTCACATCTTCCCCCCACAAAGGATGTCCGCGAGGAAACGAGCGGGGGGCGACGGAGGGAGGCCCACAATGTAACTCTCAACCAGCAGACACACATACTGATTTACGGAACGGAAATCACACACACACACACACACACACACGCGACGCCGCCGCCTCCATCTCGACATGGACAGCATCATTCGTGACCATCAGCAACGTCTCTTCCCCCCCCCCAAGATTTCATACAGCTAGGACATTTGATATTGGGACACCTATATTTTGGGGATTTGAAAAATTGACCAATCAAGATTGTGTAACCGATCTTGTCAATACAGATACTGTTTCAGGTGATTGACACAAAAATTCAAGGCATTCTAAAACACTGAATTGACATGTTCAAAGTACCTAAAAGTCAAACGATGGCTAACATGTCAAAATGATGGCTACAATCTCCAACTGATGGAACATCGATCAAACGTATGGCTAACCTTCCGACTGTATCTATCTACCCGTTCGCTCATTCAACTCCCAATCTTTGCATACAGTATAGAATGACAGATTACGCTCTCTCATCACTGCATTAGGTACGTCCAACTTGATTTGCACTGGGGTCAAAGATGTCCATTTTGGAGATCTTCAGGCTGAGGCGGTTCAGATCACCTGAATGGTAAGATGCCAAATGACCCGATTTGTAACGAGGGAATCTACGTCAATCGGCGGAACAGTAAAAGAATATGGATATCACAC
Source organism: Chlamydomonas sp. ICE-L (assembly GCA_013435795.1). Lineage (NCBI taxonomy): Eukaryota > Viridiplantae > Chlorophyta > Chlorophyceae > Chlamydomonadales > Chlamydomonadaceae > Chlamydomonas > Chlamydomonas sp. ICE-L. The sequence goes on from JACBWV010000610.1 coordinate 142,381,655, forward strand.
ATATCGGTTACGTCAGCGAGGGTGACACAAAAGTATTGCAGAAGGTGTGAAAATGGGAGGTGAATAGTGGATAACATAACAATCAATGTCCAGAGTGGAGTTGTTTACTTGAAATCAAATCCAACAGTAATTAGCAATGCAGTTTGGGTCGAGCTTGTCGGCGAAAGCAAGGATTTAGTTTTTCACAAGCAAGATATTGGGATGGGCGACATCAATATGAAGTCCAAACTACAAGGTGATGTCCAAGCATTGATTGAGTACATTCCCAAACATGAAATTTCTGGAGTTGCGTTTTTTCCTATACGATGTCGATTGGTGTTGGCTTCAAAACTGTAAAATGCTTCGAGGATTTTTGATAAACATTATGAAGACATGTCCCACTCATGCAGTTCCCCAAACACACAGCATCACCAATTCCATGGGTTTGCATCACAATTTGCACAATTTCCAAATACATGCGATGAGGTAGTCAATTACATGAAGCATGCCACCACAAAACAGTTCAGATTGGTCTGGTCTATCGGATTTTATGATACTAGGCACTGCTCAATTGACAAACTCCTCAAACATGATCAAAAAGAAAACTCGATGCCATGATTCATGTCACCACACTCGATGCAAACAACAAATAAACTTGACACAGAAGATGATACATACATGATCGATCATGTCGGCAGTCGTGCGGATTGGGGGATCACGATGACTTGCGCATACCATTCAAACGGAGGATTAAAGCAGACTCCGCTCGATTGGTTTCTGAAGGGGGAGCGCGGGGCACCGCGGAGCGGGGCAGAGGATTGATGGATGGATTCATTTGATGACTCGCGTACACTGTAACGCTTGGGCTCTCACTGTAAACGGGAATTGGGCTTCTCACTGTAACACTTGGGCTTCTCACTTGTAACCACTTGGCGGTGTGAAGCGAAGAGTGACCCTCATCGTCCCCGTAGCAAGCAGACTACCTTAACTTATATCAAACGGTGGAAACGATTGTCGATACTATTGGGGGATCGATCACTCAAACCGGAAACCACGGTAAAGTAGGCGAAAACGGTGATCACATGTTTTTATTTGTAATCAATTGTATGATTTCCAGAAACTGCCTAAATCTCCACAAGGCGAGCAGTAATGCCGCACGCAGCGTTGAAAGCAGGGATTAGGAGGTCGTGCACCACAGGACCGCTGAGTGGCTTGCTATGGAGGCTGTCTTGGACTCAGGTATACCCTGTGTCAAGTGCTGCATGGTTACTGTCGAGGACAAGCTGGAAGTCGAGTCTGCCTCGCGAGGAGAACTCTGTTGGTAGCGGGTTGGTAAAGGAAAGTAGTGTTTCCAACAATTTAGACAGTCCATAAGGCTTGCTTGGCCACACTCTGGCTCTCAACAGTAAAACGAACGCAATCCGTTGACCCCTTCCTGTATGTGCGAAGCGTTTGCATCCCTGGAACATGGTTCCCTGAAAGGACACAGATCTCTTGGGAGCTGCAGGCCCCCCTTTGTCTATGGATTGCTGCATCTCTGCGATCACGCAGCCGTCCAAAATGCCACCCAGGAACATGGATGGATGCCATAGTGAGCTCTCGTGCTACGGTTGTCTTGAAAAATTGTCCAATCCATGTCATGATGATGATTTCCAGTGCATGCTTGACATAGGTAGGCTCGGGCGAATGGACGCTAAGCCACTGCACAGGGCTCGCACATGCATGACCTTGCCCAGGTAGGTGAGTGCTTACCTCTGAATCCCCGTCCTGGAAAGGGGAGCATACGTGCACCGGCAGTTAATGTTAACAAGGACATGAGGAGCAGTTACCAGTAAACTGGTGGAAGTCGTATTGAAGGTTAGATGCCTGTTTTTTTATATGCAATGTGGGTTGTAGATGGGTGGGCTTCAAGTTTCCGGAGTACAGTCGGAGACGCTCACCGGTAGGGGTGTCCCACAAATGTATCAATCACCTGAAGACAGTATCTGTATTGACAAGATCGGTTACAAATCTTGAATTTGTCAACTTTTCAGAATCCCCAAATATAAGGTGTCCCAATATCAAAGTCCCTATCTGTATGTGAAGTGTCTCGATCCCGACCACATTGTTCATGCCCGACATGTGATCATGCTTTGCCGAAAGTGATGACTATTCCACTTTAGGTTGTTGTGTTGTTGACATCAAGTGTTGTGATACGGTTCTCATCCAATGTGGCAACATATATCACTTGACAAGCATGAGGTTGATTGCTTGAATTTTTTCATGTCAATAGCACGCATGGTTCTTTCTCATCAGCACACCATACATCGGAAAATCCCTTGGTGAATGTAAGCCTCGTATACTAGCCCCACCGAATAGCTTTGTTGTCTACAGTCGTGGTGCGTTGTTGGGTTGTATATGGGTACATGGACCCTACAGTGTACGTGGGGTTCTGGTAAGGTAAGTAATCCATCGTCTGAAGATCGTGTTTTGAATGTATTATAAATATAAAACCCTAAAACAATTACAGTCGGAGACGCAATTTGTGGGAACGCCCTACGGATGATTAAGCTGGCCCAAGGAATACAAGGCAAGAATGCTGACAAACCCAGTGGGTAGGTGTAGGCGGTTTAGCGCTCACACTCGCCTCGATGGTAAAAACTGTTGGTTTTGGGGGAGGCGAGGGAACACAGAATGCCTCAGGTCGCTCTCTCCCGTCCATTCACGTTGTCAGAAGCAGAAGAAGGTAGTTGCCGCTTACTGATTTCATTGGGATTACAACTCTGAAAACCCTGTTTAAATGTTGCTGGAAGCAGGGACTATTAAAGATCAAGATCTGTAGGGCCGTGAGACCAGACAGTGGGGTTAAGTCGATAGTATAGTGATACAGTCGACGGAATACTAAAATGAAACCGCCTCGTGTACGGCACACCTTACGGTGTAACCTAATGGTGTAGCAACCCACGTGACAGTAGGTCTATGCCACCACCCCTCTGCCCCCGGAGCCCCGTCCCGCACTGCCCTTCCCCTTGACTGGAGCATTGTCAGACTTTAAGTCCATCGTCATGCCTCTCTTGATCAGCTTGGCACTTAGCAGCTGGGCTTTGGCTGCCGCTACCATCTCGTCGCCATCATCTGCGTCATCGTCTTCATATGCAACGCCTGCACTAAGCTTCTCGACCCCGGACTCGTCCTCATCGTCATCCGCTCCGTCTTCTGCTCCGGCAGCGCCCTTCTTACCCTTTTTGCCCTTCAGATGTGCGGAGAGCATTGCACCGCACTTCGCCTGCAGGCCTTGCCGGTTGAAGCTCCTGGTAAAGGCGCTCTTAATCTTTGTAGGGACATCCTTCATGGGGTCCTCTCCCCAATCGGCCTTGGTCTTGAACTTGGTCACGTCAATCACGTAGTCAAACATTTCCCGGGAGACGCAGTAGTCCTGCATCAGGGTAACACTCTGCTGGATACCACCACTCTCTCCATCAGTCACTAGTGGACGCGTCAGTAGGGTGCGCATGGCTGATAGGTACTCTAACCGCACGGGAGATCTGCTAGAAGCCATGTGGCCGCTGGAAGCCATGGTGGTGGTGAGTTCTCCCAGCAAGCGTTTTTGCTTGTTTGAGGTTGAGAAGTTGCCCAGCCATGAGGTGAAGCGAGAGTAGTTGTCGCCTGGCCAGAAGGCGTCCCTCCCGCCGCGCATGTACGCCCCCGGCACAAGGCATGCAAGCGTGTTGAAGGCAGGCATAAGGCTCCAGTTCATGTAGCGCCGCACAGACGTGTTGATCACATCTCCTGCAGATATGGCCTCAGCTGACTTCGCCACTGCCCTCATCCGATGCTCCTCAGTTCCTGCGATGACTGGGCGGTGGTTAAGGTAGTTCTCCCGGATCAACAGGGGGACGATGTCGTCCACCATAGCTAGGTTCAGCCGATCTTGAATGCTCATGCTTGAGCTGGCAGGCTCTAACAACTTTCTTGCACACTCGAAAGGAGACAGGTCAATGTCCTTGTCGCATGCCTGGCTGCCCTTAACGTCATCGTAGGACAGGGTGGTGCGACTAAGACGGACCATTTGCAGCTGTCCTAGGATAGAGCGTAGGTCGGCATTGGCTCCCTTGGCCAGGGCCTCCATGGTGGCATCATTGACAGTCAGCCCCTCCTTGCGGCAGATCTCCATCATCCTTATCTTGACTTGCTGTGGGGTGGGTGACCTGAAGTCAAGCTCCACACAGTAGTTCCGCAAGCTTTTCAACTTCTGGTTCCACTTGTCGTTACAGATGCAGATAATGGGAACCTTTGAGGACTTGATCGTCTGGATCAGGTCTTGCACACCACCACGGTCACCACCAGACATCCCATCAACCTCATCCATGATCAGCAGTTGCTTCTTCATTTTCCCATCAGCTCCTACCAACAGAGATCGATTGGTTGCCATCTCCTTGATCATGTTGGCCGACTTCCCTCCCATGCCAGCTGAGATCTTTGAATCCGACTTGTTACGGGTGTCACTGGCATTCATCTCCACAATCTCAAAGTTACACTCCTTGGCCAATATATGGGCGGCAGAGGTTTTGCCGATTCCCGGAGGACCACTGAGCAGCACCGCCTTCTTGAACAGGTCCTTAGGATTCTTCCGGTTGCCAGGAGGGGCATGTGGTTGCTGGCCACGCAGATTTACACCCCCCCAGTTGCTGAGCCACATCCTGATGGTGGCAATCAGCGTGTTGTTTCCCACCAGCTCTCTAGTGTTTGTTGGCTTGTACTTGTCCACCCACAGTTGGTAGCCGGCATTACCTGAAGGAGCCTGGACACCAAATACTACTTTGTCATGATCGTTCAGGGAATTCCATTGCTCGGCAGTCATGCTTGACAGTTCGTACCTCAGTTGCTTCTGCGCGCTCAGTATCAATCTTCATTTATGCCTTATTTCGAGCGCGCTCAGTCCCCCCCAACGTTGCCCAAAAGCAACGATCTGCAGTCTGGATGATTATAAGGTGTGTCCCATATGTATGCAGTTGAAGAAATGGATGCAAGCCTTAGTACTACGACATTCAAAAGCCGCATCATGGGCACTTCAGTCAACGTCAGCTTGACAATAAGGAATACCCATGAGGCCACCATGGAGTTCACCCTCTTCGGTGCCGCTTACACATTCACTGTTACGAGGTGGAGCAGGAAGGGTTTGTCGTCCTTTCTGCTTCTCTTCTTTGCTTACAAGTGCCGCGAAGAAGCTGACTTCGGTTCTCTCACGATGGATGACAACGGTGTTCCTACTTTCAATATGACCACTGCCCAGAAGGTCGATGCTGTGATCCAAGGTGCCAAGGATGTCATGGCATGCGTAGACGAGATTGGTACTCGGCACCAGCGGTCAGTGCTCGACTATGCCGTCTGGTACAGGGATAAGCACACCTGCTGGGACACCTACGAGAACTACATCACCATGCTGGCATGCAACTGCATCGTCCACACAGATTTCTTGGCTCCGGGTGTCACATGGGAGTTGGTGACATTTGGCATGGCTTGAAGTGTATGAGGAATTTGCATGTACTAAATATCAGAATGCATGTATGGCAACCAACGCTTATGTAAAATTCTTCAACTTGCTGCACCCCCCCCCCAACGTTGCCCAAACGCAAAGATCTGCAGTCTGGATGATTATAAGGTGTGTCCCACTTTATTTGAGAACAACTGTAAGAGCGGGCGACTTTTATTCATGCAAGTGTTGGGTGAGTTCAATTGAAACTCATAAATTGTGATTCATTGAGTGTACATAAATTGTGAGCGAATTACATGGCCTGCGTTCGACGTAAATACGGAATCCCTTGCCAACCATATTCCAATAAATGTCCCAGCCATCTTGCTAACATTCCAACCTGTGCAGTTGACAGCATCGCTTACTTGGAAAGACTGGTTAAGGCGAAAAAAGAATTGGAGGCCCAGGTCGACGTCATGTCAGCCCAAGCTGTACAGGATGCAGCCAGGATGGACCATCTGGCATCTCAATCCAATGTCATGGCATCTTACTCCAATGTCATGTCAGCCCAAGCTGTACAAGATGCAGCCAGGATGGACCATCTGGCATCTCACTCCAATGTCATGGCATCTTACTCCAATGTCATGTCAGCCCAAGCTGTACAGGTTGCAGACAGGATGGACCATCTGGCATCTCACTCCAATGTCATGGCAGCCCAAGCTGTCCAGGATGCAGCCAGGATGGATCATCTGGCATCTCACTCCAATGTCATGGCATCTTACTCCAATGTCATGGCAGCCCAAGCTGTACAGGATGCAGACAGGATGGACCATCTGGCATCTAACTCCAATGTCATGTCAGCCAAAGCTGTACAGGATGCAGCCAAGACAAACTGTCTGGAGGCCGTGGTCAGCCAGTTGGCATCGCAGCTCGCTAGGTTTCCGCACAACCCGTGTATGCATTTCTACGGCGATGGCAACATCACCCCTCCTTGAGATTATCTCCCTTGGGGGCATGCCACGGTGACTTGCGCATACTCATTCTCACACGTGAATTCAATCAGAGCAGACTCCTACCCATACAAATACTGAACAACGCACACATGAAGTCCGCATTTCGAAAAAAAAAAATTATACGCAGCAATTTAATCCAAAGTCGGCGTGGAGGGAAGCTCATTGTTGAGCAAGTAGATGATGTCGAACATCTCACGGGGAATCTCGGGAATCTCGGGACTCGACACGTCGAGTGCACCATTCAGATTCTGAGACAGTTTGTCCATCCACCTGTGATCATCATCGGTCATGCGCGCATCGCGCAAGGCCTTGGCCTTGTCGGGATGCAGCCGCATGATCATCATCCTCTGTTCATTCCTCGTCCAACAGCCAGCTAACCAGGTGTTAATGGCGTCGTTAGACAACCAGTACTTCCACCAGGTGGTGGACATGGTCGCCAGGGTAGGCCCTTTTGCGAGGAACGTTTCTAAGATCTCGGTCCTCACCAGTATCCCGGATACGTCTTCAAACGTGTGGGCCGGCTGATATATATTGGGCTGGGCCTCTGGATCGGACTGGGCCTCGGACTGGGCCTCGGGCTCGGGCTCGTCGTCAGACTCTGACATGGGCTCGGGCTCGGGCTCGTCGTCAGACTCTGACATGGGCTCGGGCTCGGGCTCGGGCTCGGGCTCGTCGTCAGACTCTGACATGGGCTCGGGCTCGTCGTCAGACTCTGACATGGGCTCGGGCTCGTCGTCAGACTCTGATATGGGCTCGGGCTCGGGCTCGGGCTCGTCGTCGGACTCATCATCAGACGATACCAAGGATACAATGCACGGCTCATGTGCGTTCAGAACGCGGTTGAATATTTGTGTAATGAAGATTCGAACACTGTCTTCATCGTCCCTTGATAGGTCGATGATGCACGGTTGTTCTGACACGTTAACGAAAGTACAAGACATGATTGATTGAGTTGAGAAATGATAAATAGCGGCAAAGTGGAAGTATAATATGTGTGTGTCTTTACAGATCGAGCGAAACATTTCAATTTTTTTTCACAAGCACTCCGAGGAGAAATACATGAAGGAACGCGCGTTCGATGATAACTACAAGGACGGGCGCATTAATATCGCGCCCCGCCAAGGGAACGCGGCGGCTTGCGAATCCTACTCGTCCATCCTCACACTCTGGTTCATGGCATGCAGCCCCTCTTTCACATGGATGCAGGGATTTGCATACTTTTGTGTGTAAATTGCAGCCTTTGGCTATTGTGTGCTACAGTCGGCGGAAGAGTAAAATGAAACATCCCAATAAACGGTATAAGGCGTCGACAGACGTTATAGTGGTCACGCTGATCTTGTTCATGGTTGTCATCGGGATGGGACAAGGATGCACCGCCATGGATGACCGTGCCCCTCAGGTGAACTTCAAACATTTCAAGGGACCGTTGAAAGTTGGCTTCTGGTTGGAATGCGGCGGGGTTCAACCTTTGAATGTGCTTGATCGCATCTGTCATCGTTATGCATCTTTCCCACATCAGATAAGCAGCAACAACTGTTGCAGACCGTTGTCTTCCCAACCGACAATGCACAAGCACGGCATTGTTTTGACTTAACACTCCACGCATAACCTCAACAATATATGGTAGATGGGATGTGAGTTTCGTGACCTCTTTTTGCCTGCAGTTGTCTTCAACAGCAACCTTAATGTATGTTGTGTTGGGGTTCCTTGGTTTTATGTACGGTGTGTGGTTTGTGCAGTTCACAACAAGCTTGAATTGCAACGTTTTACAAAGTTGGTGGTTGAGAGCTGCTTCTTGCCCTGATAGGTAAAGATTGTCGCACACCTTGAACAGGTTATCGATATGCATCTTATTTACAGTCAAGAAAAATGAAACCGGTATTATAAATGGTATTATAAATGGTGCAAGCCTCTCAACGGGACGGGGTCCCACCTGCTATATAACCGAATGGGGTACGTAAGGAAGTGTAACACTTTCCCCAGGCAGGAGTATACAGTTGTTCTCAAATAATGTTGAATGATATCCCCTGAACCCGGTATTGGTTTTGGCTCGGGAATTACGCGCTGCTTCCTCTGAGCATGCCCTCGTCTTTGCCGCTCTGCAAGCGGCAGGCCGCAGGCAAGTTGGATGATAAGAGGTTCACTATATCATGATACCCGTTGTGTTGTGCGACATAACATGCAGTACTTGTATCAAATTGTGCACCTGGGAGGGCAAGTAATGTTTTTACTAAATCATAATGACCGTTTCGAGAAGCCGCAGAAAGATCGCAATTAGTTGGATGCGATCCTGCAGAAATCAGTGCGAGGACACTCTCTCGTTTGTTTAGTGAGCATGACAAAGTTAGTGCTTGTTGTATGCAGGTCTTGTAATCACTCATCTGCATCACAAGCCGATATTCAGCATTTTCGTGTCACCTGTGCCAGCACCAACTAGAACAACCGTCTCAAGATCCATTTTTACTAATCATCACAATTTTGTTCGTGTTAATTGTACGCAGGGGGGCTGGACAAGCAGCAGTTGTGCAAGGCACTGAGAGGAGCCCCATTGGGATGACGGAAACTCTTTGGCACATCTACCGAATGCATCAATGCATGCATGCACACGCACACGCATGACCATGGCATGTCAAGTATGCCACACGAACGCAAATACATGCATAGTAAATGTAGCCGGTCTCTACGTATGGACTGTGACAAACAGGCGGAAAGCGTGGGAGAAGAATGGGGTAGGGGTGTTGCAAGACGGATTGAGAAGAGCACAGACTCATGACCATTTTCATTTTAAGAGGGGGGAGGCGAAGTGCAGCGGCAGTTAAAACAGATGATGATGATGCGGTGTGTGCAGTGAAGTGCATGTGGGTGCAGCAGCAGTGAAGTAGTGGTCCTCCCCATCCAAAATTACAAAAGTAACAAAAATAACAAAAATCACAAAATTCAGGGAAACCCAATCGTATTTACATTATCATTATCATTACATCCTACGACATGGTTGTTCTCATCCTCAATCATTATAACATGGGGCATGCGGCAGCCAGCCGTTGTGGCATGTGCGAATGATGGACAATGGGGCAGATTGGGGTGGTTCCTGTTTTGTCTTTACAACTGTTGCATCTGAAAAGTAAACCGTTGCAACCTTCCTCCTCCTGCTGCGTCCACATCAGTTTGCCAGTAGGCACTGCGCATGATCCACCTTTATCGTAATCAAAATGTAGAATTATATTATTATTCATTGGTTCAACAGTAAGAGGTTATGATTTCGACAACTGTCCCAGCTACCGGATGGACTGTGGTGTTGAGCAGCAACTGCGAACACTGTCGGTTGTTTGCAACATATTTCATTTCTTGGTTGGAATGCGAGGATGCGAGAGTTGTTGTTGTCAATGACCTATCACATCTCGAGGTCCGAGACCTGCTGAAGTTGTTGAGGATCACGAGGCTTCCAGCAATCGTGTACGAAAATGAGATCTTCGAAGGAGCCGATGCGTACGATAAGATGCAAGAAATTACAGGTGTCACGTGGGAAGGAACAAAAGAAAGCACAACCACACAGGAATTGAGTAGCATACAGGGCATTAAGGCATTCATGAAAAATGCCTAAACGACAGCGACTGCGTCGCGAACACGAGTTTGCGATAGATACCCCAAACGACGGCGCGCAAGTCCGGTGGCAAGGAGAAAATTGGTACATCCATGCTCTTGTTGGCTGCCATAGGGCATGCGGCAGCCAGCCGCTGTGGCATGTGCGAATGATGGACAATGGGGTAGATTGGGGTGGTTCCTGTTTTGTCCGAGTGTACAACTGTTGCATCTGAAAAGTAAACCGTTGCAACCTTCTTCCTCCTGCTGCGTCCACACCAGTTTGCCAGTAGGCACTGCGCATGATCCACCTTTATCGTAATCAAAATGTAGTATAATTATATTATTATTCATTGGTTCAACATTAAGAGGCTATGATTTCGACAACTGTCCCAGCTACCGGATGGACTGTGGTGTTGAGCAGCAACTGCGAACACTGTCGGTTGTTTGCAACATATTACATTTCTTGGTTGGAATGCGAGGATGCGAGAGTTGTTGTTGTCGACCTATCACATCTCGAGGTCCGAGACCTGCTGAAGTTGTTGATGATCACGAGGTTTCCAGCAATCGTGTACAAAAAGGAGATCTTCGAAGGAGCCGATGCATACGATAAGATGCAAGAAATTACAGGTGTCGCGTGGGAAGGAACAAAAGAAAGCACAACCACACAGGAATTGAGTATCATACAGGGCATTAAGGAATTCATGAAAAATGCCTAAACGACAGCGACTGCGTCGCGAACACGAGTTTGCGATAGATACCCCAAACAACGGCGCGCAAGTCCGGTGGCAAGGAGAAAAACGTGGTTGTCATTGGTACATCCATGCTCTTATTGGCTGCCATAGAAAACAACAGGTTTCTCTTAAGTTGAATTTACTTACCATGCACAATTACGCTTATTCATGCTCGAGAGATTGATTTATGCGGTTGCCACCCGTTGTTTGTACCAGTTCCCTGCTTTCCTGTACAACGCCTTACGAACGTCGTTCACTTTGAATCCGTTTTCTTCGATCGTGTCTCGTTCCTCCTTGAACACGTCTCGGCACACCCATGACGAAAACTCAGAGACGCTATGTATCCGCAACTCCACGCCCTGTTCAACCAGGCACTCGATGCCTTGGCTCAACCGAGACTCGGTCGTGACGGACTCGACGAACTCTGTCACAGTCTTGATGTACTCTGTCTGCGACGGCACCGCTTGCTTCGTGACGGCGGTGCAATGCGTCTTGCCCTTCGTCTTGAACCACAGACGAGACGATGGGTGGTCCACGCACGTCCACACGATGCCCTCGCCACCACCCTTGACGCCGGCCAGCTGGTACGCGAACGGATACTCTGCATCCACGGAGTTCGTGAGATCCGCCATGTAGTCTTGCGCGGGCTGCGTGTCGCTCATGTCGACTTCCACCTCGTACGTCGGAAAGTTCATGATGTTGAAGATCCATTCCTCCTGACAGAACACCGTGCTGTACTTGGTCATGTCAACCCATTCATAGTCGATTCTGATCGCAAATATCACAAACATCTTGGCGAGCTTACACAGGGCCACCTTGCTCTGCACACCTTTACCGCAGTACTCGCCACATACGACGATGTTCGATCTTATATCTGCTCCATGGATCGCTTGGATACGATCGAACAGATCGGAGTACTTCTTCGCAGTCAGAAACATGTGGCAGCCTTGGTTGTCGTTGTCGACTGACAGGATTCTGTTTCGAGACTGAATGGTTTCGACGAAGTCAGGGGTTCCAGTAATGAAGTGCCTCACAATGTCCGAGTGCGTCCCGTGCAGTTTGACCGTGCCTCGGAACTTGAGCGTCTGCGGGATCGCGCTTCCGAAGACGTACGGCAACTCTTTCAGGACGTTCCTGAACTGCTGGATCGGGGGAAATGGAATGAAGGCCGGCATTCGACTAACATACAGGTGTCGGTGGAGCCTTACAGTAGTTCTCAAATAAAGTGGGACACACCTTATAATCATCCAGACTGCAGATCGTTGCTTTTGGGCAACGTTTGGGGGTGCAGCAGGTTGAAGAGGTAAGTCAAAAAGTAGCATGAAAAGTCAAACTGCTGTATAACCGTCACATCTGGCGCACCATGTGAATCTTTTGACAACTAGGGCATTGCCTTCGGGGCTTATAGTGTGTGGTATCGGCCAGGTTCTGCAGCTGGGGTTCTCTACCAACCATTGCGCGATTCGTTGGCGCCACTCTGTAATTGCTTCATTTTGCGTGTCTCCTAGCCCTATAAACCTTTCGTATGTCAATGTATGATCGGGGGGGGCGTTTGACGGATCTATACATATGTGACACATGTAACGCTTAAATGAAAGGCACGTTGCTGGGATTCGACATACCACAACTTCATAGGTTGGAGGATCAGTAAATTGCATTTTTGCCACTTATTTTTGTAGTTGTTGTTGTTTAAGGTTGTTATTGTTGACATGGTTTCCTTATACTCACCCTAAATGTGTCAGGGGCACACAGTTTTCGAACATTTTTCTGATGTTCGTCAACACAGAAGTTTTTAACGCCAATTTTCTAACGGCGATGTCGTACATTTATTTCCATCTGATATATGTTTCATTTTACTGTTCCGCCGACTATAGCAGAGCTCTGCTTGTCATGACCACCATTTTTGTTGCAACCTCCCAAGAATTTTTTACAAACAACGTACACATTGTGTAAGACTTAAAAGTAGTTGATGTTAACTGTGGCCCCCCCTCCGGTCGGTTCCTAGCAGACTCCTTTATGGGGGCTCCCCTCTGGTCGCCCCCGGTCGCTCCGCTGTGGGGAGGTGAAAGGGGCTCCGCCGCTTGTTGAATAAAATCTGCAACTGAATACCTGAAGGCAGTTCGACACAGAAAATCCCTGTTCGTAAAGGACAGCAGCCCCGGGGGAGTTGACCCCTATGATACCCCTATGGAGAATTCATTCTTTATTACTACATTTCCCCCGGACCCGAGGATATACGGGTAGCTTAAATTCAACAGTAGCATTCAGCCAGGCCATCATGCTCTGGGCTCAACATGTCATGAGCTCTTGGACACGTTGTATATATAATGGGCGTTCCTGCCTCCCAGCCGATTTTTTTAAATTTCTAATCAGGATTTAGAGCCTCCTGAACGACTCGCTAGCTTGAGACATCAGCACCAAGGAATCACAAATCCGCTCCATACCATGTTTCGCAACCAGTCAAAATCGGCCGGGAGGCAGGAACACCCATTATATTACAAACCTTCCTCAGACTCCTCACAAAATATTTGTAGTGAACCACGGACCTGTATCTGGTTTCAGGGGATATCATTCAAATTATACTGAGTGTCCCAAAATTATTTGAGAACAACTGTATGCATTACCTAAAAAATAAAAAATTGAAACCATTTCCATCTGAACAAAGTAATAAAACAACCAACCCAACTCTATCCACAACGTTAAATAACTAATAATGTCAACAGTCGGTGAGAAAATATGGTTGCAACTTGCTAATGATGCATACAAATCACATGATCCGTATGCTCCGCATCTGATTCGCTTTGGCAACAGATTCACTTTTCCAGCTGTGATGTTCACATTCGGAGACGCTTTCTTCCCAGCGTTCTCTAAGTTCGTGGACCATCAGATCTATGGAATGGACATGTCTGAATGCTTTGACTCCATATTGTATGTGGACAAAAGGAACAGACACAAGTTGTTTGCGCTGAAAGCCTTGTTTATGTCCGAAGACGATCCAACCATCTACCGCATAATGGAGAGGATGTACATCACCCGACCTGGATTCGAGCACATCAACATCGACTTATTGGACGAAACTACACTGGAGATCTCTTACTTTGATACAGAAATCCAGGAGGTCTTCTTCGAGAAGATTTGCATGTCTTGGCTGCGCGTCAGTAAGGCAGTTCGAGTGATCGCAGAGCGATACCGCGAACACCTCCAGAGGAGAAGGAATCACATGGTCAGTCACGTGCTCGTGCCTTTCATCGTGCGAAACCACGTCAACTAGACGTGGTCACTTAAAAACCACGTAAACTAGACCCCATTCTCTGTATTTTTTCCATGAATACGGGGGCTCTGCTTGTCATGACCACCATTTGGTATCGACAGCGTTCCGCCGTTTAGTTATTTTCGGAAAGCAAACGAGGCAACTACTGTTGCAACCTCCCAAGAATTTTTTACAAACAACGTACACATTGTGTAAGACTTAAAAGTTACGTAGTTGATGTGAACTGTGGGCCCCCCTCCGGTCGCCCACCCACTCGGTTCCTCGCGGAATAGCTTAAATTCAACGGTAGCATTCAGCCAGGCCATCATGCTCTTGGCTCAACATGTCATGGAGCAATGATTTGGTTGCTCCAATATTTTTGGATTAGATCCCGGGTCAAAACCAATACCAGGAGAGGGTGCGTGTGGATATGCGGGTTAAGACACTACACAAGATTTTGATGCGATCATGCCTGCCTGCAGAATGAATGATCTATCCCCTTTCCTAAGATCTGTTGTAATGGCGCGCAGAATGCGATCCACCTGATCGGATGATGTGTGCACTCCTCCACCCGTCTTGCACATCCAGGCGAAACACTCACAGTTCCATCTGATAAGGCGGTACTCGCGCAAGCTTGCATGGGGCAACTGGATAAGCAGACTGGCAATGTTGACTGCTCGCTCACGTTGCATCGCCTCGTCTCCTTCCTCACCACTGCAAGGCACGCATCCAAACGTGCGGTGTCCAGCTAAGAACACGTCGTAGCGCACAAACTGAAGTTTGGCATCGCGCATTTTGCTATTCCCGGTGAAGTTAGCGATGCTTGGTGTATCGCTGGTGTGAGGGCGAGATACAATGCCATGGTGTGCATAACCATTGCGCCACCCCCCGATCATCACAACAACGTGGTCGCCGTGGCGTAAGGTCTCGAAAGCCAGAGCTGTGTTGTGCACGACGGTGTTTGTTGGGGCCAACGACCAATGGCCAGCATCCTGGTCCCCCAGCAATTGCAATAACGAAGCCATCCTGCGTCGTGAGCACCGGAGCAAATGCCCTTGCAGTGAGGTGATTGCAGATCTCCATTGGCGCGGGTACATGCAGCTCTGAATGTGTATTGTCAAACTGCGCCATACGTTGGAAGGAATCTGCTTCATGCATAACATGCTCAATGTTGGTATCTTCATCGTGATTAGATGAGACGACGATGAGGGGTTTATATTTGTTCCAGGTTCAGTGAAGCTCAGTGAAGCTCAGTGAAGCTCAGTGAAGCTCAGTGAAGCTCAGTGAGTGTGACTGAGGACTCGTACGCTATTCTTCTTCTACTTTTCGAGAGTGTACGGCCACACCGGAGTGTAACCTAATGGTGTAGCAATCCATGGGGCAGGAGAAAAGGAATTTTTTTCGTGTTCATTGTACGCAGGGGGACTGGACAAGTAGCAGTTGTGCAAGGCACTGAGTCCTACTGAGTCTACCACCGGATGAGGCTAGACAAGGGACCGTCTTGGCAAAAACAAGGTAGGGAACATTCTTTCGTCTTCATGTCAGTTTCCTTGCCATCCAACATGACCAGACCTGCCTGATTGGACTCGGGAGCCACATTCGAAATACATGTGAAAAAGCTTAGTCAAACAAATTGTCGTGTGTACACTCGTGCAACAACAGGATTCCTTGTACCGGCTTCAGTTCCGAGCGGATGGTAGTCGCTCACACTCAATGATGTGTCGAATATTTTTTATGATGTTAGTGTTTGCTTCGTCTATGCATCGTTTGCATCCCACGGAGTCAAGGAACGGCATGATTCCTTCATGCTCGCAGGCGAATCCAAAGTTTGCACAACTCGTGTTACATGTGACACCTTGCGCGTGCAACCACAGCAACATTTCAAGGTCCCCATTGCCTGCAGCAATCATGGTAGCATTCTCAGAACACTTAAAGTTTGTGTTGTCATACAACCATTTTACAATATGTAGGTTACCAGTATGTGCCGCCCAATCGGCCGATGTCCTAGTGCCGCCTAAGCCATTGTCATGCAGCCACAACAGAACGTTCATATGCCCATTGCGTGCTGCCAAGTCGAATGCATAAGTCGTGCAGACCTCCTCAGTATTCAACAGCAGCCATTGCAATAGGGGCAAGTGTCCCTTGCGTGCTGCCCAGTCAGCCCTTGTTGTCAATACTCTTTTGTTGTGTAGGAACTCAGTTTGGCGCAAGCTCGTGGGAATGGCTACCTGCTTGCAGTGCACATGCAACAGAATGGTCCATGCACTTCGCAATTACAGTTCTGTGTCGTCAAATACCGCAAGCTGGAGTAGATTGCGCATTTAGTACTTCCTAGCAGCATTGCATGTCAAGGATAATACATACATGTCGACCGCAGATAGATGACTGGCCAGCTCGTGCCACAAGAAGCATGTCTCATTCCACATGAACACACCAATTAGTAAAAGTGCATTTTTTTATTCTCTCCTCCTCGCCGCCGCAATGCTGGACAACACTGCCACCTTTTCCAATGCAGAAGGATTCAGGCCGGTGTGGACCCAACCAGGTTGGCCATCCACACCTTCTCACCGCACCTGCCAAACTTCCGGCATTTCAAACGAGGAAGCTACCCCGAGGTTGCGACCACTCTCATCACGGCGGCACCTGTGTCGGCACAGGTGCCCCTATGGCCCTCCAAAGCAAAAAATAACGAAAGTAACAAAATTCAGGGAAACCTATCATTCTACATCACGGTGGTTCTCATCCTCAAGCAACCAACCTAAAAACTGCTTGTCAATGGATGAGAACCACCGTACCGCATTAAACAAGTGGCGGAGCCCCTTTCACACACACCGGAGGGGGCATGTCGAAGCAGAAATCGTGATCGTAGGCGCGAAACAAGCAACGCACGAACTCCATCTTGAGGGAGTCGTCATTCCCGAAGGCACGGGCGAGACGGCATCTTCCTTGTTGTTTTGTCTTCATTCATTGTCTTTCTTACACTCGACGGAATACTAAAATGAAACGGTTTTACAAAATCGGCCTCATTCCAAAACGAGCTTGAACTGCGCATGAAAAGAGAGTGCGAGCAACAATTGCCGATACGTACGTCGGATGTTCAGGCTGAGTAGGCACAGCAGCAGATGCCTCGGCTGCCTCGGCTGCCTCGGTTACCTCAGCCCGGCGGCAGAGTTCGAAGAACACATCATCAGCTTCGATAGCATCAGCGAGCATCATCGCCCTAAGCTCCGATACGGTCTTTGTGTCCATCCTGTATACAACTATTTAAGCTATATATATTACCGCCTTATACCGTTTTTTTGATGTTTTCCGCCGACTGTAGTTCTCAAATAAAGTGGGACACACCTTATAATCATCCAGACTGCAGATCGTTGCTTTTGGGCAACGTTGGGGGGTGCAGCAGGTTGAAGAGGTTCTCGAAGATATTCCGAGTAGCCTCTTTGGTACAAGCCAAGCTCACCTCTCTCTGCATGACGAATGCCGGTTGAAACAAAGAACCTCGCATCTCGTTGTTTGCCCCCACCACATGCAAGACGGATCCGTTGAACACACGCATGTGACAGCGAATGGCGTCCTCAATCCCAGAGTAACAACAACATTCCCTGGTATCCATGATGCTGCCGATCGCTTTCACAAATGCATTCAGTGTTTGCGAGTTCAAGACTGCGTCATCGGTTGCAAAGATGAACATGCACCGTCGAAGTTTGTTGTTGTTCTTGATCCCTCTCAGTGGGTTGAGGCCCTCGGAAGGCCGCGCACCGCAAAACAAGATGAAAGGCAACACTGTTCCTCTGTGATGCATTGTCGCATGTGACACCTCCTCCAGTGACACCTTCGCCCCGTTGGTCATGACGAGTTGGCCGGAGGATCCATGACCACACAAGACGATCACGAGCACCGAGTCATCATGTGAGTGTGCCACGTGATCATCCAACAGATCCATCAGCTCCGCCTTCTTCAAGTGCCCAGGAAGCACAGCGACATGAAAGTCGAGTGGGTGCAAAAAGCGAACCCACGTGCTGTGGTGACCTGGTATGTCCAAACCATCCACATTCTTGCCCAACATTGTTCCTGCTTCACGCATGTGCACACATAAAGTCCTCTGAATGTGATCCGTAGGAACATAAGTATAATCAAGATACAACAAAAGTGCCTTGCTACTAGATGATGAAGAGGGCGAGTCGGTTGGCAGCTCATGTTCATGGTGGCAAAATTGATGATCTGGCTCTTCTTCATCATCATCATAATGCGGGAGACGCCAACGCATTTCGTCAAATATTTTGACCCTGAGTACAGTAAACACACGATTTCCCCCTTATCTACATTCACCTGAGTACAGTAAACACACGATTTCCCCTTATATACATTCACCTCGCGGTGGGGACCTGCAAGCAAGCTATCAGGGTGCAATTTGTGGTCTTGGGCTGCATGAATCCACGAATTATGATCCCAATCACTCTGGTGTCCAACTAAAAGTCCTAATTACGTTTTTGATATCAGAGATGTCGGTGAGAGGCGTTGGCCAGGCAGAGAATCCATGATTCTCAGGATATGCCAGCCACATTGTAACCCGATGTCTAAAGTCATCGATAGCCTCTGATATTGTTCCCCCTATTCCCCCCTGACATGCCAACAAGGAATCTTCCACAGTTCGAATACTGCAAATGAAACCTGATATCGGACTACTGTCGTCTGTATACTGAACGGTGACTGTGTACGTTGGTGGCATTTGTATGATTTTTAGAATGATTGGGCTTTATTTGTAAATAAAGCACGCCTTATAGTTTAAAAAAATCTTTTGGGCAACGTTGAGGGGTGTACGTACCCATGTCATCGTACTCACCTCCTTATATTCTCAAGCATGTGATTTTGGCACGGCATGCAACGCATCTCTTGGAGGGGTATACAGAGGCAGGCAGCGTCGGTGATATGCGACCTGAACTGTCAAGTCATCCACGTCCGTACACACGTCAAGCTGGATGAATACAATGAAGCTTGGTGGGCGGACTCTACAAGTGGTCTGTGACAAACGTAACAGCTTCCGACCCGCTCCTGCGCTTTTCTTGTATGTCGAGAATTCTTAACGACAATTTTATAACGGCGATGTCGTACATTTATTTCCAAATATTGTCGCTTATGTATTAATAACAACCAACATGGGACACAAATTTGTCATCGTATCTGCCTCTTGTCCGTCACTTGAAGCATACAACCATATATTCAATCCACTACAGGAAATCATGGGGTTTCGCATCATAGCACTGGATGAGCCCCTTACATATTGTGTTACTGAACTACTCTCGGTGTGGCAGGTGACTTCATTGCCAGCCATCAGAGATGACAATGGACTCTTCTGCGGCCGTCAAGCACTGATGTGGGCGCAGGAGAAGGGGTTCGACATCACAGAGGATGCTCTCGATGCATGTAGTGTCACAATCAGCGAATTGAAACAACTGACTCGCGAAAATAGACCAGGGGGGCAAAGAGTGAATCCTGTGCATACATTATAATTCTCTACGGACATTCAAAAGAAAATGTAGAAATGTTCTGTGACAAGTACAGAGAAAGCTCTAACGTTGTTTGTATCGACGAAGCAGGATTTTACGCAGGCGAACAAAGAAAATTTATCTTTTCAGAGGTGTTCATGTGAACACGTTTAAAATAGGGAGCCTCCGGAAAATTCTTCAGTATTTATTTTTTGTTGAAATAATTGTTGTTCCCGAGATGAGTGTGCGTTTTTGCGGTTGTGAGCAATGCACTTGTCATTCAGCGCGGATACATGTTCGGCCCCTGACAATTTTATAGAAGTGCCTACACCTGTTCTTCATTGGAGTCCCGTCACTCCACACATGATATTGTAAGCAGTTGAGACAAGACTGCAGCTGCTTGTTGTGTTTCACCTTGAATTCCGCAAAAATGTCTTGCTCTATATTTTTATACATTGTTAACGATACTATATCATTCAACACCTTTGAGTCGTACAGCAAGATCTTTGTTTGCGTATCAATCATGTTGATGATCGTGTCTAACACATCTTGTGGCAATGCACCCATGAGCTAAGATGTGTTTTTAGTTAAAGCTAAGATGTGTTTTTAGTTAAAGCTAAGATGTGTTTTTAGTTAAAGCTAACGGAATAAACATGTATCTCAACGCTAATGTTCTGAGTCACATCATGCACATGTGCGACATACATACTCAGATGGTGTGCCAGCATCGTGCAGTTTTAAATGCGGACGAGCATGAACAGGGCGATGCAATACGGAGGGTCATTGATGAGGAGGACACGGTCACCTTACGGTGTCTGTGCAAATGGGCATTCAAGAGCAATAGACTGTGCAGGTTACTAAGCATCCTAATGTGTTATTCCATTGACGCAAACAGATTGAACAGTTTTCGTTGCATCCTGTTAAATCTTCCTCAATATCCATGGTTTTACGAGTTCGGGAGAAACACTGTGGGAGTATACACTCTCATGCACTCAGCTGCACGATTCCGACCACGCCACATGCACCTGCTCCTTAAAAAGTTTTCATACAATAGTTTTGAACTGGCAACTGCAAACCATGTTGCAGAGCATCACAAACAAGGATGGGTGAGCAACATCCTGGAATCTATTAGTTCTCAATTTCCGACCCCAATGCATGCACACAAAGACAAAATGGTGCGTCCATACCGAAGCACGCCGTTCGCCTTCAAAGAAATTACAGACTGAGGTTGGGCATTTGTGAGGCTGCCATATAGTACCATGGGTTGGCATGGATTACATGAGGCTGCATGGGTAGGGTGGTGAATTCCGGGGAACTAAAATTCAACGGCCAAGCAGGGTTCGGCACTTGAATTGGTCAAGTTTTCGTAAGTAAGTCCCAGACGACAAGGTGTGACTTTCAAATGTTCCTAGCTGTATGATAGTGCTGTCATCCCACGCTGCCGCCACGGCATTGGTCACGCACTCTTCAGTATCCAGCAGACAGTAAATATTATCCGTTGTTCCAATACAGTCAGCGGAACAGTGAAATGAAAAAGATACTGTAACATTATTGTAACAAGCATCCTTGACTTGACGACCCCACAAAATTATGAAATGTATCTGTATAAAAATTTGACAGATGGAATCCTTAGCATTTATCTCTATTTTTCTATTGTTGGTCGTCGCCGGCTTTCTCATCGCCTCGCACATTTCCCTGCGAAGAGATATCAACACACATGAAGACGTGTTGGGAGATCTCGTATTGCGGTCGAATGCCGAGTTCAAACGCTCTCAACAAGTGGACACCATGCATTCCTCTTCTCTGGAAAAGCGAAAGCAGTCTGATGTGAAGATTAATACGATGTTGAAAGACGGTTTAGCGACGGTCAACTCAAGATCTAACGACCTTAATTCCCACATCGTCGCAATCGAACGTAAACAAAAGGCATTGGACACGAAGGTGAATTTCTCAACCGGTCTGTCGGCCAAAGGAACTTTGAATGTAACTGGAGCCACTGCCAAGGTCTGCATTGACGGGATATGTATGACAAAGGGAGACGTCGCCAATTTCAAGGCCGCCTTCGCTCAATTAAAGCAGAAACCACCCGCTAAGGCCTCGGTCGCTCAATTACAGCAGAAACCACTCGCTAAGGCCTCGGTCTCACAATTACAGCATAAACCACTCGATGTGGCCTCTTGGTGTTACGGCGCCAAACCTGGCTTTTGCTACACTTGCAACGATGTCACAAGTGCATACAAAGCGAAAGGATGGGAATACAATGAGAATGATTTTGAACAGTGCAGGAAACAGGTAAAAACACTGGAACAGTTAAATGCACAGGAAATCGCGAATATAGGAATCTTGAATCCAAAATATTCGTCTTAGATGAGAGGCAGCTGCCTTGTACAAACATAAACTGTTTAGGGAGTTGGTACTACAGTCGGCGGAACAGTAAAATGAAACATCCCAATAAACGGTATAAGGCGTCGACAGACGTTATAGAAACCTCCTTTCATGACGCATTGCACATCAACAAAGACCCCGTGTTCTTTTGGGCCACGGTACCGGGGAAGAGTCGATCGCTTAAGTGCGGCTGGTCCTTCAATGGACACTCTCGAAAGTACCGACAAAAAGAACGATACGGAGTCTGCAGGATGGAGAGCCGTGATCTAAAAAAGAACCACGATATTCTCGTTAACATCCTGCAATTTGTTGATTCAAAATCGTATTGGTGTTCCACTGCCCCGTGGGTTGCTACACCATTAGGTTACACCGTAAGGTGTGCCGTACACGAAGCGGTTTCATTTTAGTATTCCGTTGACTGTAACCACTATGATCCTCCATGTCAAGTTGTAGCATCCATAGTGGAACCGTCACACACCAACATAGCTTGCTGCTGCTGTCTGCAAATCCTTAGAATTTGAATGCCGCAGTAAGCGATGACATATGACCGATTAATCTCGATGATGTAGGTGTTCTCCACGCGCGCAGCCTTAATGGTAGTTACATCTGTTGTATCATGCACACTCATCTCAGGTGTGAACACTGTGATACCATCTGCATTCTCTGTCCAAACGCGTCCCGTGTGGTTTGACAAGCTTTGAAGCTTGATGACTATGTCTGGCGCCATGTCACTCCGGAGCACGTGGACGGTGCGATTCATATAACTTATCGACATGGGAACAATGCCTTTAGAAGTCATGACAACAGGTGTATTACACACACACACAAATAGTTGCTTTATATTAATAATGAGGCCTCCGACAAAAAAGAACGGACGCTTGATGAATGGATCGAGTGGGCCGGCGCGCTCCGCATGAACGCATCGAATTGCAGAAAATTAACAAAATGCAACGAGAAAGTATCGGATGCGGGTGAAGTCGTTGACAAAACTTCAAAGCCCCGTCATCCTCACGCAAACGGCGGAACACTGTGTCGTCCAGTAATCAATCATCCTCGTCCATCGGAGTACACACGCACACTGTCCAGTCATCAATAATCCTCACACATGCACGGCGGCTTGCGCATACCCCTGTTTGTCCATCAGCGTCCACACGACACACGAAGAAAAGCACACGGAAACGAAAATCTGCGAGGGGGGGGGGGTCAAAGGATGAGAACCTCCGTGAGTTACACCTGGCCGACGCCGCATTTTGGTTACATTTCAGGTAACATTTGCGGCCCCAACCGTGAAACTACCGTGAGACAACTGTGAGACAACCGTGAGACAACCGTGAGACAACCCAGAGGCTACTCAAAGCCGCTTTTGGTCTACGCCGCATTCCTCTTCCCCGCAAGTGGGGGCCGCGTTGCGGGGCCCGCAAGTGGACCTGAGAGCCCGACCTACAGTCGGCGGAACAGTAAAATGAAACATATATCACGTATGTGATGTTTGTATAAAGAGTTCTGTGATGTACAAATTATGTAAGATGGCAACGAAACCTCCGACAGTCGCAAAATTGAAGGAGCTACTAAAATTGGCCGAAGTAGCATACTCCTCAAAGGACAAGAAGGACGATATTGTCCGTTTATGCGAAGACAATGGTCTCATCGCCAGACCCCCTCCAGAGTACAAGACGGTGGAAAAGATGTGCGTCGTGAAATGCGCCCTGAAGAAGGCAATGAGTCTTGACGATGAAGAATTCGGTAAGTTCAGGGGGCATGTGGATCAGCTCGTCAATGTGGTGAGCCGCATGTTACAGCGTTCCAGTCTGGTGCTGACTTTCCATGTCACGAGGCTCATGGAGGGCGACCTGCCGATTCCTAATATGTACGATATGAAGGATACCTACTGGAAGGATTGGCTAAGGATCGGAGTTGACGGCGTCTTTCCAGATGAAGAGAGTAGAATATCATACGAATCCGTGAAAGACGTAATCGTAAAGGTGCTTGGTAGCGATGACCCCGACTACATCAACTCCTACCCTATCTATTTCGACCAGGTTTTGAACTATGCCGGTCACACATTGAGCACTGTCGTGTCGAACAACGCATGGGTTCCTTTGGTACCTCGTCTGACCCGCCTCACTAAGGGTACTTTGAATGCACTGGGAGCTCCGAAGACCATCCGTGTGTACGACGTGATGAGGGTCATCCAACAAGAAATACAGGAGATGGAATCTTGGCCAGAGTCTGTTCAGGAGTACGTCCGTGAAGTTCGAGTCAGGCTGAAAGTTCCAGATGGAAGTCGACTTTATGATGATTATGGCAAAGACATGGACTTCCCGACCATGGTCCGGTTCAATTATTGGATGCAGACACGGTTGGAGGCTATTGGTGCACGTCGTATCCGGTTGATGCCCATCTTTAATGTCCAACGGGCACATGTCCGCCTTGACATGAAGACCCTCGTGAACCTGTTCAGGCACGTGTTCCCTAAAGACCCAAACATCGTCGAGCTTTCAAAGTGGGAAAATGTAAAGGATCCCGACCGCTTCATGTTGCCTCTGAAGCCTTCAGTTAAGAAGAAAAAATCATGTGGTCCTGGTGAATGGGAGGCATACAAGTTGGCCCAACAGAAGTACGATGCTGACGTTAAGGATATCAAGGCTACTGACGAGTACAGACATTCAAAGGGTAGGTATGACACGCTCGTGAACGCCCGAAAAACAGTCGCAGGTTCCTTCTTCAAGAAACCACCTGTCAAGACGGGGTGGGTGTTCGATTGTAGCATCTGTACTGACGGAGTCTCATTGAGCATGCAGTACAGCAAGACAGTACAGGTTCGTGTATCCGATCTGAAGAAGACAAGTAAGAGGTCTCGTGACGAGGAAGGTATGAGCGTCTCAGAACAGTATGACCATAAACTCAAAACGACATTGCCCGATATGGGTATCGTCGTTCTGGGTGTGGATCCTGGTAGGAGCAACATCGCTACAGTCACGTATCTGGCAGACGACAAAAGCAAGACATGGAAGCTTACACGCGGAGCTTTTTACCACAAGTCTGGTATCAAGAAACAGAAAAAACAGCAAGAAAAACGTTTCTCAGACATGATTCCTAGATGGGAGTCTCTGCGTGAAAATGGAGCAGCGTTGAGTACATCCAGGAAGGATGATATCTCGGCTTACTTGAAAAATTACGCTACGTTTTCCGACGAGTGGTGGAGGATGGCACTCCGCCGCAGAGAATCCCGAGACAACTTTCAGAGGTACATTGGCAAGCGCAAGGCTATGGACTCATTTTGGGCAGGGATCAAGCGCAACATGAAGTTGGATCATCCTGACCTGAGGGTTCGCGTAGCATATGGTTCTGCAATCACGAAGCTGAAGGCTACCGGACCAGGAGAGGTAGCTGTGCCTACGGGATCTATGTTCGCTTCCTGCAAGCGCCTCTTCAAAGAGGAGGTTCATGTGACAGATGAGTTCAAGACGACTCTCATGTCTTGGGAAACCGGTGCCAAGAAGGAATGTGTTTACAAGATTCCAAGTGTCCAAATAACAGCGGAAGGTCAGATTCGTCTAGGTTACGAGTTGTTGGGCCACACCCCATTGAAGGAGACTCCAAAGGTCTCTTATCGCGACCAGTTGGCGGTGAAGGTGTACTGCACACGTAAACAAATCCAAGAAAAACACAGGAGGGGTGGCTTAGCCCCCTCTCTTGTCGACAACAACTCGATCAAGCGGTACCCTGAGGTACGAGGACTGCGATTCTCTCCAGAAACCAGCACTTACTCGGACCGGGACCGCTCCTCTGCTCTCACAATCGCAAGGCTGCACTGCATGGAACTGTTGGGTCAAGGGAGACCGCTTCCATTCTGCAGGGATGCGTGTTGTTGATGGGCTACAAAAAACATGATGGTGTTCCACTGCCCCGTGGGTTGCTACACCATAAGGTTACACCATAAGGTGTACCGTACACTCCAGAAAGCGGTTTCATTTTAGTATTCCGTCGAGTGTAACTTGTTCATGTCCAGTCCAATGTGTCTAACTTTATACAGACCCAATCATTGGGGATATAGGTACTCCAATTTCATCATGATCGCGAGCCACACTCTCCTCATAATCCACAATCCCTAGCTACATCAGGTGCCTCGCCAGGGCGTGCATCTGCGACTGCAAGTTTTTGGTCGACATACACACATTGCAGTTGCAGCCGCTCACGACGTGTGCTGCGGCTCTCATGATACCCTCCTCGTCCTGTCTGATCTCGAAAGGTTTATCCCGAAAAAGTACACTGAATGCCATGTTAGCCATTGTACATGCGTCAAATGAAGTGAGGCCTCTCTCGAATAGCATGTGCATGATGGTAATGTGCCCGTGTGCGAATGCCTTGTCATAGTGATCGTCGGCGTAGCCAGTTCTGTCTATCGCATTAGCGTCCAGTAGGATCTGCACGACCTCAGCGTACCCAAACTTGCAGGCAATCATGAATGGGTCGTCGAAGTGGTTCCGACGGAGACGCACGGGTCCTCCAGTGATGAGGAAACTCCTCACGATGTCTGGGCGGTTGCGTCTGATGGCCAGGCCCATGCACTCAATGACAATCTTGTCATTGATGACATCCTTCCAGGATTCTTGCATGCATCTCAAAGCTTCAATGCTCCCGTCACTGTGTATGGCCGCCGCCGTCTCACTGAGCATGCAAGAGCGTGCTACTTTGGGAGAGACATCAGAGTTATCTTGGACTAAAGCGAGTATACACTTCATGTTTCCCATTGATTGCATGGCACGAACTGCATTCCGCATGGAGCAGAATCTATTCACCAACAGATGTCGCATGTACCCAGGGGTCTCCCACGCTGCCTTTTGCATGGAGCGGCTCAGCGCCCACGGAAAAGGCGTTGAGGATCTGCTACGGTCCACAGTCAATGATGCTATGTGTAGCCACACCTCGGTTGGGATCCCATGGTATGGGACCATGATGTTGATTGTTATGCCTGATGGAAACAAGTGCGTGGAATTAATTGTTGTAGTCATCAAATGAAGAACCAATGAATAGTCGATGATATTGATCTTGTTTACCTTGGACGTGAAGTAGCAAGTGGATAAGTAGGGATTCATTGATGTGGTGAACGAGTTTTGTGAATGAAATAATGAAAGAATGGAAGAATAAATAGATCGCGAAACCCCAGCTCCGCAAGTATCCTGGGTTTTAGCCCTTATGGTTTACAAATGATGGGCGGTGTTCCTGCCGCCCGGTCGATTTGCACGGCACACACCGCATGACCCATGGTACACAACGCATGCCCCATGCAACCCCATGGCACACACCGCATGCCCGATGGTACACACCGCATACCGCATGCCGCATGGCACACACTGCATGCCCCATGGTACACACCGCATGCCCCAAAGTACACACAGCATGCCCCATGCAACCCCGTGGTACACACAACATTCCCCATGCAACCTAAAGAAGTAAGTGATCCTGTGTTGTAAATCTATCTGTCACTCTTCTTCACGTGCGTGTGCGTGCGTTTGCATTATCGCATGCTTTCGGTCGAGTCCGACCTTTGCATCAATCATATTAACGCTTTTAACACGCACAATGTGAGACAGCAGGAGCGAAGACACTTCTGAACGGGTTTGATCGGTTACAAATATTGATGGTCAACTTGTCAAAATCCCAAGGTGTCCTGCTCGAAAACCTAACCAAATATGAACAACGCACACATGAAGTACGCATTTCGAAAGAAAAAAATATATACGCAGCAATTTAAGCCAAATCAGTATTATTGAGCAAGTAGATAATCTCATACATCACACAGGGAATCTCGGGACTCAACTCGTCGAATGCAGCATTCAGATTCTTGGACAGATCGTCCATCCACTTGTGATCAGCCTCGGTCATGCGCGCATCGCGCAAGGAGTTGGCCTTGTCGGGATGCAGCCGCATGGCCATCATCCTCTGTTCACTCCTGGTCCAAACGCCATATAACCAGGTGTCAATGGCTGCGTTAGACAACCAGTACTTCCACCAGCTGGTGGACATGGTCGCCAGGGTAGGCTCTTTTGCGAGGAACGTTTCTAAGATCCCGGTCCTCACCAGTAGCCCGGATACGTCTTCAAACGTGTGGGCCGGCTGATATATATTGGGCTGGGCCTCGGGCTCGGGCTCGGGCTCGGGCTCGGGCTGGGCCTCGGGCTCGGGCTCGTCGTCGGACTCGGACATGGCCTGGGCCTGGGCATCGGACTCGGACTCGGACATGGCCTGGGCCTCGTCGTCAGACTCGGACTCGGACATGGCATGGGTCTCGTCGTCAGACTCGGACTCGGACATGGCATGGGCCTCGTCGTCGGACTCATCATCAGACGATACCAAGGATACAATGCACGGCTCATGTGCGTTCAGAACGCGGTTGAATATTTGTGTCACGAAGTTTCGAACAATGTCTTCATCGTCCCTTGATAGGTCGATGATGCACGATTGTTCTGACATGTTGTATGCAGGTCTTGTAATCACTCATCTGCATACACAAGCCGATATTCAGCATTTTCATGTCACCTGTGCCAGCACCAACTAGAACAACCGTCTCAGGATCCATTTTTACTAATCATCACAATTTGGTTCGTGTTAATTGTACGCAGGGGGGCTGGACAAGCAGCAGTTGTGCAAGGCAGGAGGAGCGCCATTGGGATGACGGAAACTCTTTGGCACATCGACCTAATGCATCAATGCATGCATGCACACGCACACGCATGACCATGGCATGTCAAGTATGCCACACGAACGCAAATATATGTATTCATACAGTCGACGGAATACTAAAATGAAACCGCCTCGTGTACGGCACACCTTACGATGTAGCAACCCACGGGGCAGTGGAACACCAATACGATTTTGAATCAACAAATTGCAGGTACACACAGCATGCCCCATGGTACACACAGCATGCCCCATGGTACACACAGCATGCCCCATGGTACACACAGCATGCCCCATGGTACACACAGCATGCCCCATGGTACACAACGCATGCCCCATGGTACACAACGCATGCCCCATGGTACACAACGCATGCCCCATGGTACACAACGCATGCCCCATGGTACACACAGCATGCCCCATGGTACACACAGCATGCCCCATGGTACACACCGCATGCCCCATGGTACACACAGCATGCCCCATGGTACACACAGCATGCCCCATGGCACACACCACATGCCCCATGGTACACACCGCATGCCCCATGGTACACACCGCATGCCCCATGGTACACAACGCATGCCCCATGGTACACAACGCATGCCCCATGGTAAACACCGCATGCCCCATGGTACACACAGCATGCCCCATGGTACACACAGCATGCCCCATGGTACACACAGCATGCCCCATGGTACACACAGCATGCCCCTTGGTACACACCGCATGCCCCATGGCACACACCGCATGCCCCATGGTACACACAGCATGCCCCATGGTACACACCGCATGCCCCATGGTACACAACGCATGCCCCATGGTACACAACGCATGCCCCATGGTAAACACCGCATGCCCCATGGTACACACAGCATGCCCCATGGTACACACAGCATGCCCCATGGTACACACAGCATGCCCCATGGCACACACCGCATGCCCCATGGTACACACCGCATGTGTCAGATATTAATAAATAGAGAAATACGGGAAATGTAAAATGACATTATATTGAAAGCAAACAATTGCATGTACCTTGGTCCTCTGACGACGATGATATATAGCCTGTCAAGTTGACATAGGATGACTTGGGCATTTTTCCTGTGTTATGAAAAAATAGAGCATAAAATCAGTCAGGCAGGCAGTGCAGCAACAGCATTTGACTATCCTGTAATCTATATCCGACCAGCTCAACTCGATCTAGCATCCTGTAAGTTATCGAACAATTGTGACAGTGCAGGCAGGCATTGCAGCAGCAGCAGCATCTAACAGCTATCCTGTAATCTATATCCGACCAGCTCAACTCGATCTAGCATCCTGTCAGTTATCGAACAGTCGCGACAGTGCAGGCAAGCATTGCAGCAGCAGCATCTAACAACTATCCTGTAAGCTATATCCGACCAGCTCAACTCGATCTAGCATCCTGTCAGTTATCGAACAGTAGCGACAGTGCAGGCAGCGCAGGCAGCGCAGCGCAGAAGCAGCAGCAGCATCTAACAGCTATCCTGTAAACTATATCCGACCAGCTCAACTCGATCTAGCATCCTTTCAGTTATCGAAAAGTCGCGACAGTGCAGGCAAGCATTGCAGCAGCAGCATCTAACAACTATCCTGTAAATATATCCGACCAGCTCAACTCGATCTAGCATCCTGTAAGCTATCGAACAGTAGCGACAGTGCAGCGCAGGCAGCGCAGAAGCAGCAGCAGCATTTGACTATCCTGTAAGCTAGGTCCGACCAGCTCAACTCGATCTAGCATCCTGTAAGTTATCGAACAATTGTGACAGTGCAGGCAGGCATTGCAGCAGCATTTGACTATCCTGTAAGCTAGATTCGACCAGCTCAACTCGATCTAGCATCCTATAAGCTATCGAACAATCGCGACAGTGCAGGCAGCGCAGAAGCAGCAGCAGCATCTAACAACTATCCTGTAAGCTAGATCCGACCAACTTCACCTGGTTGATTGAACAAACGCGATTGAGCGAGCGAGCGAGCAAGCAATTCCTGAGCAATGCGAGCAAGCAGTTCCTGAGCGAGCGAGCGAGCACTTCCTGAGCAATGCAATTCAAATTAGCGAACAGGCGATGCAACTCGTCGCGAAATCATGGAAGCTATTTCAAAGACACCTCACCTTGGGCTTCCGAATTTCCAGGAATTGAGTGGTAACCAGCGAAAGATGTGGTGCTTCCTCGCTGGACCGAGCATATGAACCTACCAAACCCTTATCATGTTTCAGCTGAAGATCGCGACGTTTGTGATGTCTATCCTGTGACACGTCACCTTTCACCGATGCGAGCGTTTGCTGTCAGCCAGCTCGCGACACAAACCTCCGGCCAGCGTGTGGTTTCGCATGTCCGGCCAGCGTGTGGTTTCGCATGTCCGGGTAGCTCGCGACACGAACCTCCAGGCATCGTGTGGTTTTGCATGTCCGGGCAGCTCGCGACACGAACCTCCGGGCAGCTCGCGACACGAACCTCCGGGCATGCCCCATGCAACCCCATGGCACACACCGCATGCCCCATGCAACCCCATGCCCCATGCAACCCCATGCCCCATGCAACCCCATGCATCATGCAACCCCATGCATCATGCAACCCCATGGCACACACCGCATGCCCCATGCAACCCCATGCATCATGCAACCCCATGCCTCATGCAACCCCATGGCACACACCGCATGCCCCATGCACCCCCCTGCCTCATGCAACCCCATGGCACACACCGCATGCCCCATGCAACCCCATGGCACACACCACATGCCCAATGCAACCCGCATGCCCCATGCAACCCCATGCCTCATGCAACCCCATGCCTCATGCAACCCCATGGCACACACCGCATGCCCCATGCAACCCCATGCCCCATGTAACCCCATGCCTCATGCAACCCCATGCCTCATGCAACCCCATGGCACACACCGCATGCCTCATGCAACCCCATGCATCATGCAACCCCATGGCACACACCGCATGCCCCATGCAACCCCATGGCACACACCGCATGCCCCACTATCGATAGTTAGATCCATCTGATGGTTCATCTATGGGCTGGTAGTCTAAATCAGCATCGATTACTGAGAAAACTGATGATCTGACGAGCAGGGGTGCGACAAGGTTTGTGTACCAGTCGACGATTATATCGGTACCACCCTTACCATCATTTGACGCTTGGGACATGGCGATGGCTTGGGTTGATGGTGCGAGGGTGATGAACAGAATTAGGGGAGATGGAAATAGGAGAATTTGATATCCTGGATAGGGATAGGAAGAAGACGGGTATAGAGATCGGGCAGGAAGGGGGGGGGGGGTGGGGGGGGGCTTTGGGCAGGAGATTTGGCTTGCGGGGCCAGAGAGGTAAGGTGACGTCGGGATTAGGGAGAAGGGAATTGATGGCGTGACGTAGTGGGGTGGTTGGTGTTCCGCAGGGGTGTTCCGCAGGGGGGGGGGGGGGGGCTTTGGGCAGGAGATTTGGCTTGCGGGGCCAGAGAGGTAAGGTGACGTCGGGATTAGGGAGAAGGGAATTGATGGCATGACGCAGTGGGGTGGTTGGTGTTCCGCAACTGGATGCAGTTGACTTTTACAAAAAAAATCATGGATGCGCTTAAACTGCCAAGCACATTCACGTACAATGACTTTGCAGATGTCCTGGAGAAACACGGCATACACGAACACAACCTGACTTATAGGCCCGGATTCATATTTCCACCTTTGTACACAGAGGACAAATTGGCAGCGTTTGTGAGAGAGTGCGGGGTTCTCAAACGACAGTACACGGACATGTTGAGAAACGATTGAGTATTCAACTTTTACAACGGAGACTAATATAGATTTTGAAACTGAAGCAATAACAAGACGGTAAAAATCTCATTAGAAAAGCCTAGATATAAAGGAAAACTATACTACACTGTAGTTTCTAGGCAACTCCGTGACCCAAACTGTATCAGAAACACCCCCAATCAAAGGGGGTGTGATCAGGCCTGCGCGCATTGCAGCTTCTAGGCAGCTCCCAAAGTCATCAATCGTGCTCTAACCACCA
The DNA here is from genome assembly GCA_013435795.1 of Chlamydomonas sp. ICE-L. Lineage (NCBI taxonomy): Eukaryota > Viridiplantae > Chlorophyta > Chlorophyceae > Chlamydomonadales > Chlamydomonadaceae > Chlamydomonas > Chlamydomonas sp. ICE-L. The sequence continues at coordinate 142,414,255 of JACBWV010000610.1, forward strand.
AATCTCAAGAGAAGTTTGGCAACTTCTACGTGTCCACCCTATCTAGCCAACGCCAGAGCACGCCCCCTCTGGCGTCTAACTGCTTCCATAAGAGCAGCTCCTCCTAGACAGTCTGCGTGTGTAGGGTGGACTGGAGCAGACAGGAGGAGTCTGACCACCTCGGTGTGGCCACCCTCGGCTGCTCTCAGCAGAGCACCACCCATCTGGTAGTCCGCTCGAACAGGGTGGGCTGGAGCTTCCATGAGGAGCCTTACTGTCTCGATGTGACCCCCACCAGCTGCGCTTGCCAGAGCACGCCCCCTCTGGCAGTCTGCGTGTGCTGGGTGGTCTGGATATCCAATGAGAAGCTTGGCCACCTCAATGTGACCACCCCTAGCTGCTTCTATAAGAGCAAGTCCATCAAGACAATCTGCTCGCGCAGGGTGGATAGGAGCAGACAGGAGGAACCTTACTGTCTCTATGTGTCCACCCTCAGCTGCTAACACAAGAGCACGCCCCCTCTGGCCGTCAGCTCGCGCAGCATGCTCTGGATATCCAATGAGAAACCTGGCCACCTCAGTGTGACCACCCCCAGCTGCTTCTGAAAGAGCAGCTCCTCCTAGACAATCTGCTCGCACAGGGTGGTCTGGAGCAGACAGGAGTTGCCTGGCCACCTCCATGTGACCACCCTCAGCTGCTTCCACAAGAGCAAGCCCCCTCTGGCAGTCTGCTCGCGCAGCATGCTGGGGTGATTCCAAAAGAAGCCTTACAATCTCGGTGTGACCACCAGCAGCTGCTGGCACAAGAGCACGCCCACCTTGGCAGTTTGCATGTGCAGGGTTGACTGGAGCTTCCAAAAGAAGCCTTACAATCTCGGTATGGCCATTCTCTGCTGCTTCTATTAGCAGTTCACTATCACCACTATTAGGTATGGTCCCTGCAGCAAACCTCGGGGTCTGAACAATAGCCCTGACCAGGTCGGTATGTCCACCGATTACAGACTGTGTCAGCAGAGCATCGTAGTTAAAAGAGCCTGGTACGGTCAGATCCAACAGCTGCACAGCCACATCAATGCGATCGTAGGCCATAGCACGTTCGAATGCGTTCGTGATAGTGAATCTGCGCAACAGGATGTGAGGAAAGTTGGCTGATGCGTAGTCCGACCAGGCTGGGAAGAGAGTAGACAGTTCCAAACATTGATGAATACCAATTGACTCGAAGAGAATGCGCAATATTAGCTCTGTAGGAATAGTAGGGAGAGGCATCGAAAAATCTGAGAGAAGCAGAAAGAAGCTGAGAATAGGGGCTGCGAGCCTAGAAGAGCCAGCCCTTCGCACACTGCGGACCCCTCAATATTCGAGAGACCGGACATGGACCCCTGCGTCCTTCCAACCCGATCGGGACCCCAATCACCACTGTAGCTCTATTTTAGGGGGCTGCTCGGTCTCTCGAATATTGCGGGGTCCGCAGTGTGCGAAGGTGGGGGGGTTGGTGTTCCGCAGGGGGGGGGGGTGTTGCGGAGCAACGTACTTGCGGGTTCTTGGGTAGACTCAGAGAGGGGTTTGTTGCGGGGCAACTTACTGGCGGTCCAGCGGGGTCTTGGGTATAGACTCAGAGAGGGGTTTGTTGCCGGGACAACGTACTTGCGGTCCAGCAGGGTCTTGGGTATAGACGCATAGAGGGGTTTGTTGCCGGGGCAACGTACTTGCACTCTCGAAAGTACCGACAAAAGAACGATACGGAGTCTGCAGGATGGAGAGCCGTTGACTGTACACGAAACGTGCGTGATCCTGGGTTGTAAATCTATCTATCACTCTTCTTCACGTGCGTGTGCGTGCGTTTGCATTATCGCATGCATTCGGTCGAGTGTAGAATGATCAATGAATCAATGAATCCAGTCTCATGCATGTGAACTGTGGGATCCCCTCCCGATCGCTCTGCTGGGGGGAGGTGAAAGGGGCTCCGCCGTTTGTGTGGTGTGTACATGGATGGCTGGATGTGAATCGCGGTAGACGCGTCTTCTGTCAAGATATCCACAGCCAGGAAATTTACTAAGAATGGGAGGAGTAAGACCAATTTAATGTGGAACTTTGGCAAAATTGTGGACTTGGAGTATAATGTGTGTCCCACTGTATTTGAGAACAACTGTAAAGCCCAACCGTTCTGATGAAATCATATCATCATAAATGCAACCAACGTACACAATCACCGTTCAGAAGACGATATCATGTTTCATTTGCAGTATTCGAACTGTGGAATTGTTGGCATGTCAGGGGGGAAGAACAATATCAGAGGCTATCGATGACTTTAGACATTACATTGTGGCTGGCGCATCATAAATACGGTGTATGCAAATAAATGAAACAAATTTGGTGTATACAAACTCAATAAATCAAATTTTGTGTATGCAACTAAATGACACACATTTTGTGTATACAAACTCAATAAATCAAATTTTGTGTAAGCAACTAAATGAAACAAATTTGTGTATACAAACTCAATAAATCAAATTTTGTGTATGCAACTAAATGACACAAATTTTGTGTACACAAACTCAATAAATCAAATTTTGTGTATGCAACTAAATGAAACAAATTCCTCGGCAGTGTAAGGGTCATTCCACCGCACCTGCGCACAGCGTGAATAATGTGTTTCAATCATGCAGTCAGTCAGGCAAATTATGCGGTCAGTCATTCAATTATGCAATAAGTTAGTCAGTCAGTCAAATATGCAATCAGTTAGTCAGTCAGTCAATTATGCGGTCAGTAAGTCAATTATGCAATCAGTTATTCAGTCAATCAAATATGCAATAAGTTAGTCAGTCAGTCAAATATGCGGTCAGTCAGTCAGTCAACAACCTATGAATTTGACAAGGCACAACCCTGTTTGAAGACACATCTCACTGCACCAGTCATCCTACAAGTAGGTCTGACAATTGCCAATGAATTCGTCAATTCATACATAAGTTTATGCCAAGGCATCATCCATTAATTGATTCAGTATGACCATACACAAGTGCTTGACATGACATACATACATACATTACATGTTAAAGTCTACTTGACACCGCGAGGGTGTATGAGACTCTGTGCTTTAAACAAAAAGAAAAAGCACCCACAAAGCAAAAAACCCCATTACATCAGGGGTGTGTCGAGGACAAACAAACCAAACTCCCAACCACCGTTTTGGTGGCGTAGGTATTAAACCCCTTAGAGCAGGACCCAGATCTCAACCACTTACAGTGGCGGAGGTAAGAAGCTAACAAATGAGAAGTCTCAAGAAGAAAAAAAAGGGATAATAAATTACGGTGCCACTAAGCAGTCCAGGGCTTCCTGTCTTGCTCTTCTACAAGTAGAAAGATAGTCGGCTAGGTTGCTCCAAAAAGACTTAGTGCCATTTCCATTCATAAAGGTTCTGAATGTGGAATCGCAGAATTCCACATTCCATACGGTTAAGTCGGTATCCTCATGGACATGCCTATAAATATCTGTAAACAGATTCTGGTAGCGGAGGCGAATATCATTATAAAAAGGGCACTCAAACATATGCATTTCATCCTCAGTTTTTTGGAACCCACACATTTGACAGTGTCTCATTGAGCGAGGGATGTGTGCTCTATCCACCACCCTCATTCTTTCTGTGTTCAGCCAATGGGAACCCATTCTAAACTGTGCTATAGAACGAATCTGATCCTGCTTATGTAAGGCGGATGTAAAGGGAATCAAGCCATTCTCATCATTGCTGTTGGCTGCGAACCATTTTTGGTATCGGAGGCGTTTAAAGCCAACCCTTCTCTCATCAGGGATGTCTCTAACTGCATTGGTGTCACTTGGGTACTTAAACCTCCATGACTCAAAACCACTTGGGTACTTAAACCTCCATGACTCAAAACGATGACAGTAACATCCATGACTCAAAACGATGACCTCCATGACTCAAAACGATGACAGTCGATGACCTCCATGACTCAAAACGATGACCTCCATGACTCAAAACGATGACAGTAACATTACAATCAAAAACAACCTATGAATTTGACAAGGCACAACCTTGTTTGAAGACACATCTCACTGCACCAGTCATCCTACAAGTAGGTCTGACAATTGCCAATGAATTCGTCAATTCATACATAAGTTTATGCCAAGGCATCATCCATTAATTGATTCATACACAAGTGCTTGACATGACAGTAACATTACAATCAAGAGTAACCTATGAATTTGACAAGGCACAACCCTGTTTGAAGACACATCTCACTGCACCAGTCATCCTACAAGTAGGTCTGACAATTGCCAATGAATTCGTCAATTCATACATAAGTTTATGCCAAGGCATCATCCATTGATTGATTCAGTATGACCATACACAAGTGCTTGACATGACAGTAACATTACAATCAAGAGTAACCTATGAATTTGACAAGGCACAACCCTGTTTGAAGACACATCTCACTGCACCAGTCATCCTACAAGTAGGTCTGACAATTGCCAATGAATTCGTCAATTCATACATAAGTTTATGCCAAGGCATCATCCATTAATTGATTCAGTATGACCATACACAAGTGATTGACATGACAGTAACATTACAATCAAGAACAACCAATGAATTTGACAAGGCACAACCCTGTTTGAAGACACATCTCACTGCACCAGTCATCCTACAAGTAGGTCTGACAATTGCCAATGAATTCGTCAATTCATACATAAGTTTATGCCAAGGCATCATCCATTAATTGATTCAGTATGACCATACACAAGTGCTTGACATGACAGTAACATTACAATCAAGAGAAACCTATGAATTTGACAAGGCACAACCCTGTTTGAAGACACATCTCACTGCACCAGTCATCCTACAAGTAGGTCTGACAATTGCCAATGAATTCGTCAATTCATACATAAGTTTATGCCAAGGCATCATCCATTAATTGATTCAGTATGACCATACACAAGTGATTGACATGACAGTAACATTACAATCAAGAGTAACCTATGAATTTGACAAGGCACAACCCTGTTTGAAGACACATCTCACTGCACCAGTCATCCTACAAGTAGGTCTGACAATTGCCAATGAATTCGTCAATTCATACATAAGTTTATGCCAAGGCATCATCCATTAATTGATTCAGTATGACCATACACAAGTGCTTGACATGACAGTAACATTACAATCAAGAGTAACCTATGAATTTGACAAGGCACAACCCTGTTTGAAGACACATCTCACTGCACCAGTCATCCTACAAGTAGTCTGACAATTGCCAATGAATTCGTCAATTCATACATAAGTTTATGCCAAGGCATCATCCATTAATTGATTCAGTATGACCATACACAAAGTGCTTGACATGACAGATAACATTAGCAATCAAGAGAAACCTATGAATTTGACAAGGCACAACCCTGTTGAAGACACATCTCACTGCACCAGTCATCCTACAACTAGGGCTGACATTGCCAATGAATTCGTCCAATTCATACATAAGTTTATGCCAAGGCATCATCCATTAATTGATTCAGTATGACCATACACAAGTGATTGACATGACAGTAACATTACAATCAAGAGTAACCTATGAATTTGACAAGGCACACCCCTGTTTGAAGACACATCTCACTGCACCAGTCATCCTACAAGTAGGTCTGACAATTGCCAATGAATTCGTCAATTCATACATAAGTTTATGCCAAGGCATCATCCATTAATTGATTCATACACAAGTGCTTGACATGACAGTAACATTACAATCAAGAACAACCTATGAATTTGACAAGGCACAACCCTGTTTGAAGACACATCTCACTGCACCAGTCATCCTACAAGTAGGTCTGACAATTGCCAATGAATTCGTCAATTCATACATAAGTTTATGCCAAGGCATCATCCATTAATTGATTCAGTATGACCATACACAAGTGCTTGACATGACAGTAACATTACAATCAAGAACAACCTATGAATTTGACAAGGCACAACCCTGTTTGAAGACACATCTCACTGCACCAGTCATCCTACAAGTAGGTCTGACAATTGCCAATGAATTCGTCAATTCATACATAAGTTTATGCCAAGGCATCATCCATTAATTGATTCAGTATGACCATACACAAGTGCTTGACTTGACAATAACATTACAATCAAGAACAACCTAATTATTTTTTTTGTGCAACGTCAAAATTTTTGTGCAACGTCAAAAATTGTGTGCAACGTCAGTAAGTCAGTCAGTCAGTCAGTCAGTCAGTCAGTCAATTATGCAATCAGTTAGTCAGTCAGTCAGTCAAATAAATCTGAGTAGAAATTTCAAAAAATCCGCCGGGAGGCAGAAACGCCCATTACTTACTCGGAACATTGGGATGTAGAGGTAGTGAGGCGCCACCACACCAACGCAATCACTCCCAAACACCATCTTCACATCCACAATGCTGTGGACTTGGAATCTAGAATCATCTCTGAAAAAGTTGGCGAGCCGACCTTTGCAAGATCGTCGAATAATATCCACCTGCAGCACCCAATGAATTGAATTGAATTGAATTGAAAACTGTGTGTGGTGATGCAACCCCATTCCTCATGCAACCCCATGGCACACACCGAATGCCCCATGCAACCCCATGGCACACACCGAATGCCCCATGCAACCCCATGGCACACACCGCATGCCCAATGGCACACACCGCATGCCCCATGCAACATCATGGTAAACACAGCATGCCCCATGCAACTCCATGCCTCATGCAACCCCATGGCACACACCGCATGCCCCATGCAACCCCATGGCACACACCGCATGCCCCATGCAACCCCATGGTAAACACAGCATGCCCCATGCAACCCCATGGCACACACCGCATGCCCCATGCAACCCCATGGCACACCATGGTAAACATAGTAAAAAACTGTGTGTAGTGCAGCAGCAAGGTAAGAAAAAACGCAAGAAAAACTCACGCTGACTACCAGCGACGATGACTGGGGAGGAGGGCTGGGGGGGGGGGTAGCGACAGAGGAGGGCTGGGGGGGGGGGGTAGCGACAGAGGAGTATGGCGACAGGGGAGGAGGGCTAGGGGGGGGTAGCGACAGGGAGGAGGGCTGGTGGGGTAGGCGACAGAGGAGTATGGCGACAGGGGAGGAGGGCTGGGGGGGTAGCGACAGAGGAGTATGGCAACAGGGGAGGAGGGCTGGGGGGTAGCGACAGAGGAGGAGGGCTGGGGGGGTAGCGACAGAGGAGTATGGCGACAGGGAGGAGGGCTGGGGGGGTAGCGACAGAGGAGGAGGGCTGGGGGGTAGCGACAGAGGAGTATGGCGACAGGGGAGGAGGGGGCTGGGGGGGTAGCGACAGAGGAGTATGGCGACAGGGAGGAGGGCTTGGGGGGGGGGGGGGTAGCGACAGATGAGGAGGTGCCGAAAAGAAGATAGAAAATTGTGATGAGTTCTGGTGTTGGGTGGGGATTTGGGTTATCTCCGAAAGAAGTTTGAATATGGGATGGCGACGACGAAGACGGGGGGGGGTATCGTAAAGAGAAGTATGGCGGAATGGGTAGGAAGGGCCTGGGGGACGGCTCTCAAGCTTAACGGCCACTTGGGGGAGTCGCAAGTATCCAATTGACTCCATGAGGAGTCCCTCGTCATCCAGAAGACGACAAGTAAATACAGGTTCGTACGTCAGGGACGATCTGCGCCAAGCCAGAAAAAAGGCAGTCTAAAAAACAGTAAATCCAGTGCCCCAAACAAAATCAAAGTCTGGGAAAACACCAACAGGGGGAGTCGTCAAACAGGGTTTCGTCAGTGCTGGGAAAACAACCAACAGGGTTTCGCAGTAGCTGGGTAAAAAACATCACGCGCCACGACAGTCGTCATTAGCTGGGAAACAACACGCGCACGCAGTCGTCAGTAGCTGGGAAAACACCACAGGGTTTCGTCAGTAGCTGGGAAAATACTACAGGGTTTCGTCAGTAGCTGGGAAAACACACGCGCACGCATTCGTCAGTAGCTGGGAAAACACCACAGGGTTTCGTCAGTAGCTGGGAAAACACGCGTGCACGCAGTCGTCAGTAGCTGGGAAAACACCACAGGGTTTCGTCAGTAGCTGGGAAAACACGCGCGCACGCACACTCACTCACCACCTGCATAGTAGTTTCCATCTCGATGTAGTATTAGAAGTATAGTAGTAGTAGTAGTAGTAGCATAATAGTTTCCATCTATATGTAGTAGTAGTAGACGAAGGACGAAAATGACGAAAATGACGAAAATGACGAAAATGACGAAAAAATGACGAAAAGGACGAAAAGGACGAAAAGGACGAAAAGGACGAAAAGGACGAAGGACGGGTTCGTCGGATAAAATTGAATCATACTTAAGAATCTTGAGCATATTATATACTACAATTATAATAAGATGAGCGAATCTTGCATCAAAGTTCACACTTATTCTAGTGAAATCCACAAGACGAAAATGAAAGAAGACCCTGAATATCGTGCTTATGTAAATAATCTCGCCAGACTTGCAACTGTAAAACGGTATCAAACAGATGAGGCATATCGTGAGAGGCAACAAGCATATACCAGGAACAGGTACCAAAATAATCCTGAATTTCGCGAAAAACGAAATGAACGTGCAAGACTATATCATGCAAAAAAAAAAAAAAAAAAGGCGTTATTATTAGCAGAAACTGTCGGAGTATAGTGTTTCATTTAAAAATTGAAATGCACATTTTTTTTTTTGAGTATTTTAAGTAAAACGCTTAAGAGATTGTTCACATATTAATATATTACAGAATTATAATGGCATCACAACAAACTTTGGTAAAATTTTACAAGAAGCAAATGGTAACGGGGGAAGCTCCACGCAGGATTACAAAAAAATATGTGATAGCAGAGGGCTACGAATCACTAGAGGATTTCTTTGATGCTGTTGGAGTCGAGAAGGAACATCATGAAGCAAAGGAAAAGAAGGCTAGTAGGCAAAAGAAGACGCAGTATGATAGGGAACGCTATTTGCAGAAAAAGGAAAAAAGGGAGAGGGAGTTAGAGGAGAGTAAGTACGAGAAACGTGTTGTACGAATTATGTGTTATAGCTTTGATGTAGCTTCAAAAAAACAACAAGAAGCCGGCATAACACACCATATGTATGGCCATGAAATACATCATTTTCAAAAGCTTGGAATCCAGTCAGAGACTTTCCATCAGGCAAAACGTTGCACATTGAAAGGCTTGACGGCTTCATAATTCCTAAAACATCAAGATACTATGAACTGCTCACAAATATACAAGGAACAGATTACGAATTGTTTCCTGGTTATATTGATTTTATTAACAAAATCGGGGAGGATGACCCAGATGCAGCAGCATACATGCTAAAAATCCTTTACAATACAAATTTTATTCAAATTATTTCAAACGAATCAAGCGCCCAAGACGCCATAATTCCCTTTAAATTCAGAATCATACAAAACGATGCAAACTTATGTTGCGACAACAAATATTTGACACGGGAAATTAACGTTGAAGGGAAAGACACACTACGAGATTCAATTACACAACCTGGTCTATTTGATCTCCCTCCACACACATGTGCATTTCAGGTTATTCTACAATTTTTAAAGGAATCATACGACAAATATTACACAAACCTTTGTATCCCCAGACCACCAATGACCTACGAGTCATTGTACAGAGATTTTTTCAACAAAGACTATACACAACACACCGATGAAGACGTAGTCACGATCGAACTATTTCTCAAATGGTTTGAAACCCACAATTTTGGATGCATGGTATACGACAATGAGAATTAATATCTGACAGGATGTACACCAGAAAAATGACATTCTATTATTAAAACCTTAACTAAAGTGATCTACTGGAACGGACATATCTCTCTCATTGACAAAAAAAGTCATTCAATAAGTCTTCTCATAAACCCGTATTGGTAGCTCCATCATCTGAGTTCAAGTTGCCCAGTGAGAAAGAAAAACAGACACACCCTATTGCAATAGCAAGCAATCCAGAAGAGATATTTCCAATCATCAAGGAACAAATCCTTGCTGAAAATAAAAACATTAAAATAATTTATAATGGCAATCTGGCATTTATTCTAGAACATTTCGTGAATATTGAAGGAGTAACCCCAGCATTTAGCACACGAGGGGGGGTCAACAATTACTGGAATATATTTGAATCACTTAGAATCGGTTAATATTTCTATCCAATCCGCTGTTAAGATAGATGGATGTATCGATTGTGATTTAGAGAACATAGATAGTTATAAAAGGTTTCAAACACTAGAATCATTTGTCACGAAATCTATCCTCAAAAAAAAGACCATTTCCACGTACCACCCTCTAGTTGCAAAGGTATTTAACTGGTATTCAGAGTCTGTCCCTAATGGTAAACTTGTCGATGAAGATCTATCTCTTCGCACTGTTGATGAATATATAGGATTAGATTTAACAAACACTATGCTTCATGTTTGATACATATTTTGAAAACAATGGGTTTTCCAATTGTTCACCCATGGGATACATTCCAAGCTAATGAAAACAGACCTATCAACAATGAGTTCTTGTATGTTGTGAAAATAACTAAAAACACAATATATACAACAAATAACGTATGTTACTATACGGTTACGAAGTGTTACAACTAAAATCAATGAACGTCGAATATAGCGTATTATCATATTTAGAAGTTCTATGGGTTAAGTGTGAAGAGCTGGGAGATGTAGTGTCCTCGTGTTTTGATGAAAAATATGAAGATATCCCACTAAAACTTAGAAAGGGAATCCCAAATAAAAATTCTGGATTATTGGGAAAGAAATACAACACCATAAGACACTCGGCTGTATTTACAAAATATGATGACGCTTGCATTTACTCGCGAAGAGAAGGTAATTCATCTTTCGTAATCAAATTAATGGAAAATTTATATATCGTAAATACAACAAAAAAAACAGAACTAACAAGCGGGTTTTTAACAATGAGAATAGCTATTGTCAACAGAGCAAGATTCCAACTAAACCAATTGATAGAAACATTGTCTAAATCAAACATCGAGGTTAAGGCCGTCAAAACAGATGCTATATATGCTTTGAAAGAAGGAAACGATTTCAGTTGCATCGAACACCTTATTGGAAACGAACTGGGTCAATTGAAATGGGAGAACAAATCAATGCCACCAAATAATCATATTGAACATCGCCCAGAGTGCGTGGAGATCCCATTACCAGTCTTAGGGGAGGATGCTACACATCCCAAGAAAATCAAACAATATATTCAAACCAATCTAGACGAATATATATTAAAACCATATGTAGAACCACCAAGTACAAAAAAGGTAAAAAAAAAAAGTTAAGACATTTGTTAACGGTCTAGCTGGTTGTGGCAAGTCTTACACTACAATTGTAGATGCATTAAAAAGGTTTAAACCACACCAGATATTGGTAGTGGCTCCCTGGAATTCACAAGTTAGAGAAGCTCTCAAGAAGAACACTGGTATCAACGCATGTACATTTCACAGCCTCATGGGATTTGATCATGATGGGAATAAAACACTAGGTTGTAATTCAATGGAAGGAATTGAATGCGTTATCTTTGAGGAAATAATGTTGCTCACAAGAAGAAATCTGGTTGACGTATACAAGTTTATGCAGAATAATGATGATATATTCATATTGGCTAACGGCGACTCTCACCAACTGGAAATCCATAGGTGATGACGTACGCACTGATATTAAAACGACATATATTACAAAAATGTTCAATTGGACAATGACGTTAACAGAGAATCATCGATTGGAAACAGATGAAGATAAATTGAAAATGATTGAATTTTTCAATGACCTATTTCATTCTGATTTGGGTGTTTATAAAACAATCTTGAAGCATTTTCCAAAAAAGATATTGAAATCTTTGGAAGACCTCAAAGAACTGGGTATTAATAAAGCGATCACACATCGAGATACTAGTTCGAATAGTGTCAACAAATATCTAGACAGTCTGATTGACAAGAAAAAGATAGAGAAAGCTGATAAACTCAAGACACTGGACACTGGACAATGGAATCAAATATCATTACAAACAGGAATTGATCTGCAAAACAACAATAAACAGAGTGGCAAAGGATCATGCGCAAAGCGCTTCCAAGGATTCTCCTAAAACCAAGAGCAAGAAGATAAAAATGCGTCCCAACTACAGATACATTATTGTTGGACAAACCAATAAACATTTCACGCTGCAAGATGTTCAAGACGAAGAACTTAGAGTCGATATCCCCCATGACATGATTGTCGAACATTTCAAACTATCACACGCTAACACTTGCCATTCAGAACAAGGTGCTTGTATTGATGAGAAATTTGTCATTTGCGACATGAGCATTATAACAGACAATCCGCTGGGCCTACTGTGCTGTCTCAAGGTGTGTCAGGCTATCTGACGTGTATTTCTTGGACTTTGACTTTGAAGGAATTGAACTTGATAGAGTTCCTTCAAACGGGAAGATTTGCGGCTACAAGAACAAGACAGGAAACGAGACAAGAACTTCATGCCTTGCAAAAATTACATCACTGTTGATTGGTGCATAGAGCGTTACAAAAAGGAAAATAATAGAATTTGCAGGAAATGCCAACAGTACATGGGAGTAGAAAAACATTCAAAAACCCAATGTACTGTAGACAGAGAGGACAACACCCTGAATCATATCAAATCGAATTGCCATCTGTGTTGTTTGAACTGCAACAGAGCGAACCAAAAAAAGACTGATTGATCCTCCCCCTCCATAAACATTCATAATATATATAATGAATCTTGAATCCATTTTGAAAGCTAATCCAAATCTAAAATTGCTGTCCAAGGCAAAGCTATTTACTAGATTAAAAGACGACGGAGATTACCAAACGAGATGTTGAAGATTACTTCAATCCACGAGAGCTAACACAAATTTACCAAAGACCCACAAAACACTAAATTCAATTCAAGATCACTGCAAAAACCAGATCATTCCAGATTGATGTGGCAATTAATGCCATTGTCGAGCAAGAGGATAAATTAACAACATCAATCAAATTCTTATGTGTATTGATATCATTTCTCGCAAAGCTTATTGCTAACCCGCTGAAAAGCGGCAAGATGAATGACGTCTTAGGAATGCCTATCAGGAATTTATATAGGTGATGTAGACGAAGATATCAACAGTGTATCAGGAGATAATTTTTTTGCATCTTCAATATCTGAATCTTTCCACATAAAGAAACCTAAATATAGATCAGCCCGTCCCGAAAATCTTAGGCGAATTGTTGATCAAATCAAAAAAATCACTGTACAAGGCCGCCCCACCGTACTCCACGGGTATTGCACGGTAAAATCTAACGGAAACACCCCAGAAGAGATAATTCGTGCGGATAGGACTATCGGAAGACCCCTACTGGGTTTTTTTTTTGGGGTAAAATGAAGTTATCTGAAAAAAGCCGGCACCCGCCCATGATCACTGAGTGTCACCTTCCTCCACACTCACAAAAGAGGTGGGGAAGGGTCCTTTCAAGTTCTGGCTTAAAGTTCCCCATCGGCCGAAAAGGGTATTTATTAACCCCGCAAGTAATTGTATTTTTTATGCCCCCCCCCCCCCCCCCCCACCCCCCCCCCCCCCCCCCCCCCGGGGCAGGTCCCCAGGTCCGGGGCCTGGGTGTCCGGGGTCCCAGGTTCCAAGAATCCAAAGGTCGGGAGAAAAGTTGGCGTCCCGCCAAAACATGGTTTCTTTCCGGCGTCCGAAGAATATGGCTTCCCAGCTAGCTTCGATTATGCCCGAATGTCCGCGTGCGCGGGCATGGGGCTCCAAAATCGCGCCTGCGGCGCAAAATGTGAATGGAACGGTATGAAAAAGACGCGAAAGGCCATTACTTCGAGGATACAACAAAGGAGAGGCCAAGGCGTGCAGCAGCGAGGGAGAAAACAGGGAAATAGCAAGGCCGAGATAGGGCAACATTCACGTTTGGACTTAACCGAAATCCGTTGACCCAGCGGCCTATCATCGATCTCACATGACGTGGACTCACTGGCTGCTCGCTACCTCGACAAGAACCCTGCCTGGCTGGCTCTGGTGCTGGTCATCGTTCGACGACAGCCTTTCTTCTGCACATGTCCTTCTGCGCCTTATTCATGCATCTCCATCTCCCATTCCCATTCTTACTTTCGATCCAGCCAGCAGCTTCCATTGGCTAGCCTTCCCGCACACCTTGGGACTACTAATCCATTGAAGCCCAACACTTCCTCAGCAAAATCACTGGGCCAACAAATCCAACCAAACCTGCATGACTACTCGCACCCTACTACATACCCCAACACCTCTCCTGGGCCTACAACTGCTAGGATGTGCTTGCTCACAACATTCCGTTTTCCAATATCCGTGCATGCATGCTTTGTATCCGGTCATGGGATGGTGGGGAGCTAGCCCATCGGAGAGTGCATGCTGCCTACCGACATGAACAGCTACATGAATGCCTACCTACATTAATTTCTATCCTACCCCAATCAGGGTAGTTCAAATGGCCAAATTGGCCAGCGCTTTGGCGCACTTGAAAACAAAAAAACTGCGCTTTGAAGTGCAAAAAGCGCAAATTTGCTTGCTGCACCTACAGGGGGGTGCAAAAAACTGCGCTTAAAGCGCAGAGGGGGTCAAAAAGTCAGCGCTCAAAAGCTCAAAAGCGCGCACTTTGAATTACCCTGCTACCTACATGAACAGCTACATGAATGCCTGCCTACAAAGCTGCATGCTGACCAGCTGGGTGAATGGATAGCTGAATAGCGAGCTCTGCTGCTCCGCATCAGATGCGCCGGCATGAGAGAGCTGTATGCGTGTATGGTGAGTGAGAGGAAGGGGGGTGCATGCATGACTTGCTGCGTGGGGTGTGTGTTTGTGGGTGTATGTGAGTGATTATGTGAGTGTTTTTGTCTGTGTGTTTCAAGTCAAAACTTCACAACACCCTCAATACCAAGCTACAACTTTGTCGCACATAATTTTGAAATTCTAAGGCAGCCAAGCACTAATAGGACCTTAGTAGAAGAGCAAGTTTCAGGTTAAAGGTCAAGTTCAATTCACAGCCTGAAGGCTGAAGCCATGGAAGGAATCTGAGAGTTTGAGTTCGTTATGACAGTTACAACACATTTTCGTTTCACAATTTCATTTCATCGCTAAGCGTTGGTCACTGTTTAAGACCCGCATGGGGACCTGAAAACAAAATATAACTATGTTTTATCTACGAAGTAGATTACAAAAATATAATACAGTTCAATCCAGGTTATCTACAAAATATAATACTTTTTATCTAGCATGGCGTTCAATGGATCGTAAGTATCGGGCATAAAGAAGTATAGCGCTACACAACAGTACATCAGAAGCAGTGTACAGGATAAGCAAGCGGTGGCCTAGATCTAGTATCCGGCATACAAATATATATAGTACAATAACGAGAATACATCAGATGGATACATCAGGATACATCAGATTAATACATCAGATGAAATGGGGGAATAAATATGTATGGGAAATTGAAGATGCTCGTTTGAAACTGGAACACAACCGGTGCGAGTGATGTACAACCAATGTTTGTTTGAAACTGGAACACAACTGGTGCGAGTGTTGTAAAACCGTAAGTGATGTACAGCAAAAAGGCAAGCAGCTTGTGGGGTGGCATTGCCCCATACATCATGGGGTGGCACAAGCATGCTTCAAGCCAACACACACATCAAACGGGGGTATACACGACACTCTTTGATTGTTGTAAGCGATGGTTATAATTTGTATCTGTTATAATTTTGAATTTGATCGGTAGACCGGTTTTGATGATGAATTGTTTTACCAACAAACACACCACAAATCCGGAAACAGCCTCTGCATGTTTATGCCTAGCCCAACAAGCGGTTCGAATTTTGATCCTAAAACATGTGGTAGAATCAAACCCCTAGACAGGAAACGAAGAAATGAAAATCCAATGTATTCCAACTGTCAATGAATGCGGGCAACCAAGCAACCTTAGTGACATAGGAGCTGGGTCTTTCCATCCACACCCCTACGCCTAAGAAGCCAATAGGGCAACCAGCAGGTCGACAGTTGGGTAGGGAACGGCAATATCATATGATGCCGGCAGAAGTACTTGTCATGGTTATTCTACCAATGCTTGGGGGCTCAATTCTTGTGAGTCTGATCCACCGCAACAGCAACTGAGGCAACAGAAACTGGCTTCTTGGTCTCCCGGATGGGGTGGGCTGAGTCGTCCCCTATGGGGTGGGCAGAGTCGCCGTTGTGCAACTTATGGGCATGAGCTCCTACGCCGTGCTCCTTGCAGAACTGGCAGGGCCGCTCACTGAAAGCTGACTGGTTGCGGTCTGCTAGCTTGTAACCGGGAAGATGCTCCACCAGGTAGTCCTCCTTGTCGAAGGCCACATACCAGCTGTCGAGAGTCCTCAGCATCACATGCTTCACTGTCCTGCCCTTGGGGGACTTGTATGCAACGACCATGAAGAGTTCAATCACGAACTCAGCGATCCACAGGGCGATGTTGAACGAGATGCCGCAAATGACGCCGTAGGCGATGGAGTAGGTGAGGGGCATGATGATGATGGTGATGAAGGCAGGCACGGCGACGCGGACGTTTTCCCAGTTTACGTGGCGTGAGTGCTCCATCATGAGAGCGCCCACGAAGAAAATGGCAGGGCCCGTGGCGTAGGGGGGGATGGAGGCGAAGATGGGCGCGAAGAACATGGAAACACCAAAGCCGACTGCGACCACGAAGGCAGTGATACCTGTAGTGCCGCCCTCGCGGATACCCACAGCTGACTCAGCGAACACGGTCAAGGGAGAGGTGCCAAGAGTCGAGCCAATAACGATGGAGGCACCGTCAACAACCATGGTCTCCAACTGACGAGGCCATGAGCCCCTGGAGTTGACGAAGTTGGGTACCTTGTCATTGATCTGGCGGGCAAGGGTGAACATGCATGATGTAGCGTCGAGAAAATCCAGGTAGAGGAAGGTAATCAAGGCGATCCAGGTATCACCCTTCGCCAGGCCTGAGAAATGGAGCTTCCCTCCAGACTTCTCCACGGTGGGGACTGTCACCACATCCTTGAAGAAGTCGAAGCGCTCTGCACCCCCGGGGATATCGGAGCCCTCGAAGTAGGTCGCAGCGTGGTTGGGAATCCAGGAGATGAAGGTCACGAACAGGATACCGTACAAGATGGAAGCCTTGACCTTGGACATCATGAGAACAACCCTGCAGCAGTCAGGACATGGGCCATTTATAATCACATTCATTATGACTGGTAGCGCCATGGCCGGCAAGCCAGGAGATAAAAGTCTCAAACAGGATACCATATAGGATAGAGGCCTTGGCCTTGGACATCATGAGAACAACCCTGCAGCAGTCAGGACATGGGCCATTCAGAATCACAGTAAGAATGACTGGTAGCGCCATGGCCAGCAAGCCAGGAGATAAAGGTCTCAAACAAGGTACCGTACAGGATGGAAGCCTTGGCCTTGGACATCAGGAGAACAACCCTGCAGCAGTCAGGACATGGGCCATTTAGAATCACAGTAAGAATGACTGGTAGCGCCATGGCCAGCAAGCCAGGAGATGAAGGTCTCAAACAAGGTACCGTACAGGATGGAAGCCTTGGCCTTGGACATCAGGAGAACAACCCTGCAGCAGTCAGGACATGGGACATTTTGAATCTCATTTTTATTGCAAGGGTTTTCACCCCAGGAAGTGTTGTTTTCCACTCCAAGGTGAGGCCCCGTGCACAAACCAGCGACCCAGGCCTGGCTAGTTTGCTGCCGAGCCAACTGCCCTTCCTTTTCACTCAAGGATCAGACCTCATGCACTGATCAGCAACCCAGGCCTGGCCAGTTTGCTGCCAAGCCAACTGCCCTTCCTTTTCACTCCAAGGTGAGACCCCGTGCACAAACCAGCGACCCAGGCCTGGCTAGTTTGGTGCCGAGCCAACTGCCCTTCCTTTTCACTCCAGGGTGAGACCTCGTGCACAAATCAGCAACCCAGGCCTGGCCAGTTTGCTGCCAAGCCAACTGCCCTTCCTTTTCACTCCAAGGAGACCCCGTACACAAATCAGCTACCCAGACATGGGCCATTTAGAATCACATTAAGAATGACTGGTAGCGGCCATGGCAAGTGCTGGGCAGCCATTAGAGTCGGTGTGGGTAAGTTAGCCCCCACTTCTATTCATGGGGTTTAGGGTTTAGTGGTATAGGTTTTGATTTAAAGGTGTAGAGTTTAGGTGGTTTTAGGGTCTAGGTGGGTTGAGGTTTAGGAAAGTGGGTGCTAAATTAAGTGGGGGCTAACTTAGGTGTGGGGTAACTTCCCCCAACCAACGGCATCAGCTTCCCAGGTGCACTAGCGTGCCTCTTCTTGGGCTGAATAGCCAGCACTAGGAGGTGCCTAGAAGCTGCCACGAGTAGCCCGGAATAATAAGACCTAGGCAGCGCCGCAAGCGACGCGGAAAATTGGCAGATTGTGTTGGCAACGGAATTGAGCGGACCGAAGCCAGATATTTACTGTTGGCTGACATGTCAGGCTTCGTCTCGGTCGCATGTGTTTTCGTCGCATAACCCTACAACCCGACAACGGGGTGACCCTAGGGCTCCCCCCCTCACAGAAGGGGAGGGCACTGTCCAAAACAGTGCATACAGGCCATGGGCACACAGTCAATGCACTCACATGAGAAAGCCACCACCAATTCCAAGCCAAAATGCGGGATATCGGACTTGGGCGCCCATGCAAGCATAGTTACCAATCACAGCTATACAAGTGGCTGAAATTCGGCAATACAAGTGGCAGAAATACAGCAATACAAGTGGCGGCAATACAGGACTAGGCTCTTGTACTCATATGAGAAAGCCACCAGCAATTCCAAGCCAAAGCGTGGGAGAGCGGACTTAGGCGCCCATGCAAGCATAGTTACCAATCACAGCTATACAAGCGGCTGAAATACGGCAATACAAGTGGCAGAAATACAGCAATACAAGTGGCGGTAATACAGGACTAGGCTCTTGTACTCATATGAGAAAGCCACCAGCAATTCCAAGCCAAAGCGTGGGAGAGCGGACTTAGGCGCCCATGCAAGCATAGTTACCAATCACAGCTATACAAGTGGCTGAAATACGGCAATACAAGTGGCAGAAATACAGCAATACAAGTGGCGGCAATACAGGACTAGGCTCTTGTACTCATATGAGAAAGCCACCAGCAATTCCAAGCCAAAGCGTGGGAGAGCGGACTTAGGCGCCCATGCAAGCATAGTTACCAATCACAGCAATACAAGTGGCGGAAATACAATCAGAGCAATACAAGTGGCGGCAATACAGGACTAGGCTCTTGTACTCACATGAGAAAGCCACCAGCAATTCCAAGCCAAAGCGTGGGAGAGCGGACTTGGGCACCGAAGCAAGCGTAGTTAGCGGAGGAGGGGCCAATACTGTTCGTGAAGGGGTACTCGGTGTTGGACATCTCTTGGCATGCTTCCTGCAGTGGGTGTGTGTGTGTAGGTGAGTATGTGTGTGTAAGTGGGTGAATATGTAGGTGGGTGGGTGTGTAGGTAAATGGGTGGGTGGGTAGGTGCGTGTGTAGGTGTGTGTATGTATGTGTGTGTTTAAGTGGGTGGGTATGTGGATGTGTAGGTGGGTGGTTGGGTAGGTAATTGGGGACGTGAAAGGGTGCTCAGTGTTGGACAGCTGTTAGCACACTTCCTACGTTGGGTGTGTGTGTGTGTGTGTAGGTGAGTATGTGTGTGTAAGTGGGTTGATGTGTAGGTGGGTGGTTGTGTAGGAAGGTGTGTGTGTGTGTGTGTGTGTGTGTGTGTGTGTGTGTGAGGGTAAGGAAGTATGTTGGTGAGTGTGTAGGTGTGTGTGTATGTGTGTGTGTAGGTAAGTGGGTGTGTGGGTGAAGTGTGAGGTGGGGTGTGGTTGCATGGGCAACAGTGCCTGGAGGGCAATGGTATCACGGTCGGAGAAGTTAGCACCGACGTAGGCAAACAAGCAGTGATAGGTGGATGTGAAGGTAGGTGGGTGAGTGGGTGTGTAGGTGAGCAGGTGGGGTGCGGTTGCATGAGCATCAGTACCTAGAGGGCAATAGTGCCGGGGTCAGAGAAGTTCGCTCAAGCGTAGGCAAATAAGCAGTTATGGGTGGGTGTGCAGGTAGGTGGGTGGGTGTGCAGGTAGGTGGGTGTGGGTGTGAAGGTGAGCGGGTGAGTGGGTGGGTGTGTAGGTAGGTGGGTGAGTGGGTGTGAAGGTGAGCGGGTGAGTGGGTGGGTGAGTGGGTGTGTAGGTAGGTGGGTGAGTGGGTGTGAAGGTGAGCGGGTGAGTGGGTGTGTAGGTAGGTGGGTGAGTGGGTGGGGTAAGGTTGCATGGGCATCAGTACCTGGAGGGCAATGGTGCCAGGGTCGGAGAAATTCGCTCCAACGTATGCGAACAAGCAGTCGTTGATGAACTGGGCTTCGCCTGGGTAAAGTATGTGGGCGTACGCTCGCTCGTACTTGGGGCATCCACCCAGTGCGACCAGAGTGGCACCGTCCATTGTAACGAAGCCGAGACCCTCAGACTTCTGCAGACCAATGAAAGCTAGGAACATTCCAATTCCCGCTGCCGTAGCGTACATTATATCCTTCGGGATGAGCTCGACCAGACGGCCTCTGACACCAGTGATGGAGATGAAAATGAAGATCCAGCCTTCAATGAAGGCAGCTGCCAGGGCGTCTTCGTAAGTCACGCTCTTGGAACCGAGGAAGCCGATGACGTTGTAGGTGAAGTACGCATTCACACCCATGGCGGGGGCGACAGCGAGAGGCATTCGGGCGATCAGAGCCATACCTGCAGTTAAGAATGTTGCGGCACAGTGAGATTGTTGCTGCTGAGGAGCTGAGGTGGACTGTGAGTGAGTGGGAGGGGTGGGGGTCTAGGGGGAGCGGTGAGGAAGCCCATGACGTTGTATGTGAAGTAGGCATTCACACCCATGGCGGGGGCGACGGCGAGAGGCATACGGGCGATGAGAGCCATACCTGCAGTGAAGGAGGTTGTGGCACAGTGAGACTGTTGCTGCTGAGGAGTGGATGTGGACTGGGAGTGTGTGTGAGTGGGAGGGGTGGGGGGCAAGGGGGAGCGATGAGGAAGACGATGACCTTGTATGTGAAGTAGGCATTCAAACCCATGGCGGGGGCGACGGCGAGAGGCATACGGGCGATGAGAGCCATACCTGCAGTGGAGGAGTTTTTGGCACAGTGAGCTATGGGTGCGCTTAAGTGTTGCAGTTGCTGTCAACCGCCATGTAGCTTTGTCCAGGTAAAATAGTAGCCCGTTCTCAACTGCTGGAAGATGGGGCTCCCTTAATAACACGCCCCCCCAGGCGTTCGCATTACGTAGTGGAGTGAGATATTTGCTGCTGAGATGAGGAGTGGAGGTGGGGGGACTGGGTGTGTGTGGGAGGGGGAGGGGTGAGATTGGGGGGAGCGGTGTGTGTGTGTGTGAGGGGGGGGGGGGGGGGGGGGGGGGGGGGGGGAGGGGGTAGGTACCAAGGTAGCTTACTTACAATCCGGTTCCCTTTATCCCACTGGGCGCGTCCTTAGAGGTCATTGTGACAGTTCTTGGATGTTTCAATTTTCTTTTTTTGTAACCAGTAACAGCAGCAGTACAAGAACTTACCCATGATACCTATCATAGCAGCAGTACAAGTACTTGCCCATGGTTCCAATCATAGCAGCAGTAAAAGTACTTACCCATGGTTCCAATCATAGCAGCAATACAAGTGGCGGAAATAAGGGACTTTCGGAAGTCAACGAGGCAGGAAGCAAATCCAGGGTCGTAGAAGCGGCAGTTCTCTCCATCACGTGCATAGTTTTCGGGCTGCAGGAGCATGAATATAATTGGAGTTCATTTAGATAGTTGAAGTAGCAACTTAGTTTAGGGTTGTATGTTTGTTACAGTCCAGGGGTAGGCCAAATGGGCTAAAGGAACTTGCCCAACCATGTTGTTACAGTCCAGGGGTAGGCCAAATGGGCTTAAGGAACTTGCCCAACCATGATAGGAAGGGCTTAAAAAAAGGAGTGATGAACTGGACCCCGAACAATCTGTTTACCTGTGGGGGCCCTGAGTTTGTGCCCTGAGTTTGTGGGGTTCAGAGTTGTCTAGATCACCACCACAGGAGAAGCGCAAGCTGTGGGTTGGAAGGGACAGCACCGAGCTGATATATGGGTTAACTCTACAGCCAGGGAAATGTACGGTACAGATGTTAGGTGTGTACTGGCCGTTCCACACAACACTGGTTAATGCCAGTAGGAGTGGTGTCGGTGGGTGATCACCAGTAGAGGGTCATAGGTGAAGACAACTCACCAGGCACTCCTCATTAGCATCACAGGTGCCTCCGGAATCAGTCAGGATACCGGCGTTCACGGGAATAATGTAGCACACCGTCAGGAAGCAGACAAAGCCAGCACGGAGCTCTTGGAAGAACTGCGGAGCAAGGGAGAAAGCACCGATGGTTCAGTGAGAGGGTGTGGGCAGAACACTGGGTAGTAGAAGAAAGATGCTTGTGGGAATGTGGTGGTGGTGGTGGTGTGTGTGTGGGGGGTGGCTACTTATGGTGGTGAGGTTCAGAGGGGGGAGAGGCGGTGCTTACATTCTGACCCCTGGCTGATTGTGACAAGAACCAACGGGTGGGCTTTGGTGATAGGATAGCCTGCTGTGGTGTTGGTGGTGTGTGTGGTGTGGGGTCGGTAGTCGTGGTGGTAATGCTGATTGTGACAAGAACCAACAGGTGGGCTGCGGGTGGTGGTGTGTGTGGGTGGGGTGGGGTGGGGTGTGGGGGGGGTCTGTCAGGAAACCAGCATGCGCGGGAATGTTGTAGCGAGCGGTCAGGAGGCTGACAAAGGCAGCACGGAGGGAGGGAGGACGGGAGGGGGGATGGAGGGGGGGAGGGATGACAGGTGGGAGGGGAAAGGGAGGGAGGGACACAATGAGAGGGTGAGGCAGAACACCACACTGTTTTTCTTTTCAGCTAAAAGCAGCAGCTTCTAGGCAGCTCCTCTGACTGGCTATTCAGCCAAAGCCAATGCAATCGAGTGTGTCTGGAAGCTGACAGGGTCCACTGCCCAGAACTATCGGAATC
The DNA here is from genome assembly GCA_013435795.1 of Chlamydomonas sp. ICE-L. NCBI lineage: Eukaryota > Viridiplantae > Chlorophyta > Chlorophyceae > Chlamydomonadales > Chlamydomonadaceae > Chlamydomonas > Chlamydomonas sp. ICE-L. Next base: position 142,437,388 of record JACBWV010000610.1, read on the forward strand.
TTGGGCTTAGCCCAGTGACTGGCTCAGGGAGCTGCCTTGAGCAAGACCCATGCAGCATCACAGTGACGCGGGAAATTGGCGGTATGTGTCTGCAACGGAACGGCAGGTGGCAAGGATGGAGCTGGCCGAAGCCAGTTAGTTTTGAGACAGCTGGCTGGTATGTCAGAAATCATTTTTGCGGTCGGTAGGTTGGACAGTCTAAGACAAATGGGTAGCCCTGGGGCTCCCGCCCCGCGGAAGGGGGGGCACCGCCTAAAAACACTAGAACACAGGGCAGAGGAGGAAAGATAATTGAAATGGGGGAGGTTGAGGCGGAGGGAGGTGTTCTCAGACATGGTTACAGGAAATGTTTCAATAGGAAGGGGAGGAAAGGACGATTGAAATGGGGGGGGGGGGGGGGGGAAGAAGGGGGGGGAGGGAAGGGGGGGGGGGGGAAGTGGGGGGAGGTGTCCCAGGCACGGTTACTGGAAATGTTTCAATCAGGAAGGCTGGAAGGGGGGGAAGGATGATTGAAATGGGTTAGGGGAAGAAAGATGATCGAGGGAGTGGGGTGAGATAGGGTACTTTAAATTGCCAAATTGGCCAGCGCTTTAGCGCACTTGAAAACAAAAAAACTGCGCTTTAGTGCAAAAAGCGCAAGAATTGCTTGCTCCCCCAAAGGGAGTTGCAAAAAACTGCGCGCTCTGAATTACCCTGGGGTGAGATAACATTTCCTAGGTAGGCTTGAAGGGCACTTGATTGGATTCCTGATATCCAGGGATGGGATCATGATTCTCTATATTCATAACATCATCCTAGCGCCCACGTTTGTTGAGTATGGATACAGATACGAGTTTTGGAGGTGACTATGGTTTGAGTACGGTATGATTTCTGGTATGATAACATTCTCTGACCTATCAACTTTATGTGTTTTGCTAATTTGGCCTCAGTTCCAGCTGGAAACATGTGGAAGGCATTCTGGTGCCCTGCGAGACTCTACATTGCAACAAGGCGAAAGGTCTAGAGAAGCTTAACGAACTACTCATATTCAACTCACACATTCTAGAACCTTCCCCTCCTCCAGGCCCTTGGTCCCGAATTGATCAAAGATCATGTACACTGCACATGATCTTGCACTGTAAATGTGCCCTCAGCTGTATGAGGTGAAGGGGGGTTACATGATTGGCACGGGACGTAGTGATCGGTCGGTTTTTTGTTTCTTGATAGTTGATGCTTTAGTGATACGTTGGGGCGGGGTGTCGTGATTGGTATGAAGATGTGATACGTGGCTTGTTGTTGGGATGGGCGGATCACGGGAGCGGCCGACAGGGCTTGGGGCTGGTCGGGAGAACGATCGATCCGAAAAGTGCGTTCTCGGCTTGAGCGGAATGCTGGTAGTTTCACAAGCCATCGTGAAAGCGGTGGGGGGGCGGGGGGGGGGGGGGGGGGGGGGGGGGGGGGGCATGTAAGACGCAGGACTCTCTTATAAGCACGTCCCCATCTCTGCCTCGAGATCGAAGTGGATTTACGAGTAGACTCGGGGATATCCTCTGTGGGTTATGTTGGTTAGCATAGGGAAGCATTACGAAGCGCGGAATCGGCTGCATCAAATAGTGGGTGGGGGATCAGAACAATTTGCTGTACACACAAAGAACCCTAAGTCCCTGAATTCGAACTCACCGTGCTGTTACGACCCTCGATGTCAAAGAAGCTGCCCACCTGCGCAGTTATGAGGGGGGAAAAGTACGTGGAGTTAGGAGCAAGACTCACGTGGTGTCACGAGGATCCCCGTGATCAGAAATCACTCGCCCCTGGCCGCCTGAGGCGCTTCGCACCTTCTCCGCAAGCATGGCAAAGGCACCTTACAAGAAAGACACTCAGCAGGGAGCACAAGGCTTCCGAGGAAGCTTCAGCGGCAGCATAGCGCGCTGGCCGGTAGGGCGTGAAGGGAACATGAAGAAGAATGCTAGCAACGCGAGCACTCACCCAGCTATTGTTGACCTTCTCGTTGATACCATCAGCCCACAAGTCAAGCTTGGAAGGGGGATTGGCAACCTGAGCCACCTTGTGATGCTCCTCGGAAGAGTCAGACATTGCGCTTAATCTGTGCGTTCTGGGTCGATGGAAGTTGCTTCCTCGGCATTAATCGCTCGATGCAAGCCTGCAGGATAAGGCTTAATTCGCTGCGCACCGACTTGATCGAACGTATTAGAGTGAGCAGGGATTAGGGTTCGCAGACATGTGGCGAAACTTTCCATAGTAGAGTGAGAGTGATCCAGATTGGACTAGGGTTCGCAGACAGACAGTGACCGTCGTCGTGTCAAGTTAATCGGACGTTTTCCGTCGGACGTTTTGAAAACCCTACCCTGTGCAGCGTGGCGTTGACCTCACCCATATCTGATGCGGCAAGCCTGTCAGTCTCCTCGGAGCTGTTGTAGCAAAAGAATGACAGCTATTCGTCGAGACTCTTGGTGTAGTGCTGTAAGTTAGTGATTAGCCCAGGGGATCGACCCGACCCTACACATTTTCTGTCCTAATCACTCGCGATTTATCATGCTCAGTAAGCTCTCGATCTGCTCTTGTCTCCTAATCGTTACCGTCATTAGGCAATCATTCTTGTTAGCTTTCCTTCACCAGAATGGGGGGGGGGGGGGGGGAGGGGCGCATGGATGTTGATATGCGGCGATTGCAGAACCAGGTCCTGCGAATCCCCCAGTCCGAAATGGGCCCTAGACAATATCCGAATACAAACTTGACTATTAGCTTAACCAGTGGTCTGTCTTGCAAGCCAGTAGGCGGCCTGAATGGCCGCGTTCCGATTGATGAGAGCTTCGTTCGCGAGTACATCGTGGATCCAAATGAAGGTCGTGGAGGAAAGAAAATTATGTTCAAGAAAACAGCCAGTGATGCTGCAGTAGCTCTCGTCCATGCATGTGGCCTGCCAGGTAAGACTGGACTATCCTAGCTTTTGCTCATGCCTACTTAGCTTCCATGCATTTGGGTATGTGTATGTGTGTGTGCATGTGTGTGTGCAAGTATGTGTGTTCATGTACGACAATGCTGTACGTATCTGTGTATGTGACGCCTTTGAGGCCTTCTTGGCTTCCATGAACTATGTGATGTGGTGAGTGTGTATGTTGCGTGCAAGTTCCGTAAGTGTGCTTGCCTGACTGCCAGTGTATGCACATGAACTACATTGTGGACCGGATCAATCAATTCAGGATATATACTCATTATTTGCTTACATTGCAAACCATGCAAATGTATGTATGACAACGCTGTAAGTGTCTGTGTTTGTGACGCCTCCAAGGCCTTCGTGGCTTCCATGCACTATTTGCTGTGTGTGTGTGTGTGTGTATGCGTGCAAGTTCGTTTTGTGTGCATGCCTGGATGCCATTGTATGCACATGAACTACATTGTGGATTCGATCAATTCAGGATATATACTAATCATTTGCTTACATCGCAGACCACTTTGTGATGTGCTAGCCGGGGATATGATGCTACTACACCACAAACGATGTTCCGTACATCATGTTACTGCATAGGTTTTACTTAATTAATAATGCCGTACCCCCAGAAAAGACGCAAGCGACCCCCTATGTCTGTCTGCTGGCAGCGCTTGTGTGCATGTGAGGGAGGGAGGAAGGATTGAGGGAAAGTTCCGGGTGAGGGAGGGAGGGAGGGATTGAGTTAGGGGAGGGAGGGGGCGGCTTGTGTCTGCCTGCCGGCAACGCTTGTGTGCATGTGATGGAGGGAGACAGGGATTGAGGGAAGCGTCCAGGTGAGGGAGAGATTGAGCGGAGTGGGGCATGGGGCAGCATGTGACTGTCTGCTGGCAGTGCTTGTGTGCATGTGAGGGGGGGAGGGATTGAGCGGGGTGAGGGAGGGGGCTAGTCGTGACTGTTTGCTGGCAGCGCTTGTGTGCATGTGAGGGAGGGAGGGATTGAGCAGGGTGAGGGAGGGGGCAGCATGTGTCTGTCTGCTGGCAGCGCTTGTGTGTGTGTGAGGAAGGGAGGAAGGGATTGAGCGGGGTGAGGGAGGGAGCGGCATGTGTCTGTCTGCTGGCAGTGCTCGTGTGCATGTGAGGGGGGGGAGGGAGGGATTGAGCGGGGTGAGGGAGGGAGCGGCATGTGACTGTCTGCTGGCAGCGCTTGTGTGCATGTGAGGGAGGGAGGGAGGGAGGGATCAAGCGGGTTGAGGGAGGGGGGCGACATGTGTCCTGTCTGCTGGCAGCGCTTGTGTGCATGTGAGGGAGGGAGGGAGGGAGGGAAGGTTTTGTGTGAGGGAAGGAGGGAGGAAGGGTTCGGGTGAGGGAGGGAGGGGATTGAGCGGGGTGAGGGAGGGGGGCGGCATGTGTCTGTCTGCTGGCAGGGCTTGTGGGCATCTGAGGGAGGGAGGGAGGGAGGGGCCCAGGTGAGGGAGGGAGGGATTGAGTGGGGTGAGGCAGGGGGCGGCATTTGTCTGTCTGCTGGCAGCGCTTGTGTGCATGTGAGGGAGGGAGGGATCGGGTGAGGGAGGGGGCAGCTTGTGTCTGTCTTGCTGGCAGCGCTTGTGTGCATGTGAGATAGGGAGGGATTGAGGGAAAGGTCCGGGTGAGGGAGGGAGGGATTGAGCGGGGTGGGAGGGTTGCGATGGCGATAGGAGGAAAGGGGAAAGGTGCGAGTGAGGGAGGGAGGGAGGGATTGAGGGAAGGGTCTGAGTGAGTGTGAGTGAGTGAGTGAGTGAATGAGTGAGCGAATAAAGGAGGGATTGAGTGTGGTGAGGGAGGGGTGCGATGAAAATGGGAGGAAAGAGGAAGGGTGTGAGTGAGTGAGTGGGGGATAAAGCGGGGTGAAGGGTGGGGAGGGGTGCGAAGTGGCAAGAGGAGGGGTGTGGAGGGGTGCGATGGCGATGGGAGATAAGGGGAAGAATGGATTGGATACCAACCTGCGGAGTAGAAAGCCTGAATCCTAAACCCTGGTACCAACCTGTGGAGTATAGAGGATGGGCTCGCCCCTCAACCAATCTACCTAACATATAAACGCCACCACCACTGCCATCACTGCCCCGGTGCTCCTCCTCCAAATATGGAAATGTGGACTCCTGCTGATGCTGACTCCTGCAGTCATGTCGTTGCGGTTCCCCATCCCCATGTGCATTCTTGGGTATCCTTGGGGATATGGCTGAATGGGAGAGCTGGCCCTAGTAGCTGGCTCATGGAGCTGGCGGGAATCTGCCATGAGTAGGCTACAAATTGAGCTCTGATACTTCGATATTATTTTATATTTTTAGCGGGCTTACTTGCGTTCGAGCATCAGGCTATTTCTCAGCCCCATGAGGATCAGGCTATGTCTCATCCAGAGCACCAGGCTCAGTCCCGGTCACATTGTTTGTTTTACTGCCTAAGATGGCAAGCAGCTGAGTCGCTGGCTGTAGCCGTGTAACAAATTTGAATCGCTGGCTGTAGCCATGTAACAAAGTTGTCGGCATAGGCATAACTTAACATTGTCCAGGTACGGTACACATGATGACATGATTACATTATGTGCTCGCTAAATATTTGTTCTACTGCCGAAGACGGAGAGCAGCCGAATCGCTGGCTGGGGCCATGTTAGAAAGTTCGACTTCGTTATTGTGGGCCTGGGCATAACTATACATTGACTATATACATTGTTCAGATACGGTACACATGATTACATTCTGTAGTCAAATAATATTTGTTTTACTGCCGAAGACGGAGCGCAGCCGATTCGCTGGCTGGAACCATGTAACAAAGTTCGGCTTCGTGATTGTGGGCCTGGGCATAACTATACATTCTCCACATACGGTACACACGATTACATTCCGTACTAAAATCATAATTGTTGTACTGCCAAAGACAACGAGCGGCCAAATCGGTTGCTGTAGCCATGTAACAAAGTTGAAGATCATGATTGTCGGCGTAGGCATAACTCTACATTGCCCAGGCATATATGATTACACTCTGTCCTCAACGACTAATGATTTTACTGCTGAAGACGGAGAGTGGCCTAATCGCTGGTTGGAGCCCTGTAAGAAAGTTCGACTTCGTGATTATGGGCCTGGGCATAACTATACATTGTGGGACTGAGCCTAGTGCTCTAGATGAGACATAGCCTAATGCTCACAAGGCTGTGACGCAAATTAAGCCTGCTAAAAATAGGAAACCATATGGAAGTAACAGAGTTTTTTTTCATCTCCTGGCAGCTTCCTGTCAGCTCATGAGCCAGCCACTAGGGCAAGCCCCAAGCTTTCAGCTGCATTTGAATTCCCTATCTAAACTCAGCCTAAAACAATCCTAAACTGGTTTCGAAATCTGCGTCTCAGTCGCAACAGACCCCTGGAAATCTGCATGAGCGACGCACCAAGACCCTCTGAGATGCAGTGGACCCTCAAAATTCTGCTTATTGGAGGGTTGAGGCTGAGACAACAGCTAGATAAGCTAAGGCTGAGGAATACCCTAGAATTAATCATTTATGGACTGGGACGAGGATGTGACGGGGACTGAGCCTGGTGCTCTGGATGAGACATAGCCTGAGGATGTGACCATGACTGTGTCTGAAGCTGAGCCTGATTAAACATAGCCAGGAGCTGAGCCTGATGAGGCATAGCCTGGAGCTGATGAGGCTGTGACCCGGACAGAGCCTGGAGCTGAGCCTGTTGAGGCATAGTCTGGAGCTGATGAGGCTGTGACCCAGACAGAGCTTGCTGAGGCATAGCCTGGAGCTAAGGAGGCTGTGGCCAGGACAGAGCCTGAAGCTGGGCCTGGGGCAAAGGTAGAAGTTGTTTCTCAGGCTGAGACTTTGGCTGATGCTTGGGATTAGATGACGGGGGCTTAGGCTCGGGCGCAGGCTTAGATCGTAGCGGCTTGGCTGCATTGTTGCGACCCTTAGATGTGCAACGGACTTTATGTGGGCAGTGAACAGAACAATAACCGCAGTGCACTACCTTACCCAGCTTCGAATGGCATGTTAGGATGCCACATACGACAGAGTCTCCAGTCACACTTTTTGCATACATGGAAGTTCTGCCTGCTGCATGTCCTGGTTGTGGCATGTCCACTGAGCCACCAGCTTGTGTACCTGCCCCCTCGTTGTGCGCAGCAACACCAAAATTGTGTACATACTGTTGCCCCATGTCCAAATTCTCCTGATGTAGGAGGGCCCCAAGGGACAAGCGCTCTTGAATGGATCTTACTTGAATGTCAATACCTTCAGCGTTCATGCGATCCCAGTCTGCCAGGCTCTCTTGGTATTGTGCGTCATGCCGCGCAAGAGCCAACATCTGTTGGAAAGTCTTTGGCCTACATATGTACATGGCATGGCAATAGTAGAGGCTGTCAAATGTAGCTTGGGTAACAAACTGTTTCATATATAACAAAAAACATATTATAGAAGCTTGGCAATACCTCCTCCTTGTTTAGACTAATGCATTGTTACTCTATTGATATAAGGTATGTCTAGTTTTACTAGGGTTTAGTTTAGCCCTAGTCAGGCTAATTGAGCTACTTTCACTATTAGGGCTAATTGATTTTCCCGCAGTTAGCCCTAACATCCGATCCCTAGACATAAGCTATATCTACTTTTTATTTTTGAAACAAAGGATACTGTAGCCACAATCACTTTAATCAATTAGTGACAACGTGATAGCATTCATATACATCTATCTGCATTATGTTGATTAGGTAAGGATGGTTGGGAGCCCCCCCCGGAAGTTGTGAAGTCGGCTTGTCCTGGATCAACACTGGCCTGCATATGACAATGTAATGTAATTATGTCGCACATTATTTTTGACCAATGTGGATGACAGTTGTATGGATGAGTGGGTATTTGCAAATCTTAAATGGCACTGAAAGTCCCATACCCCCAAAATGGGTCTGATGAGTCCTACCCAGATCCTTAGTACGCACGGTGTGTGCGATTGCGGGCACGAGGGTTAAGGAGGTTGGCATTCACAGTGGGAACACTTTTTTTGACCGATGTGGATGAAAGTGGTATGGGTGAGTGAGTATTTGCAAATGTTGAATGGCACTGAAAGTCCCATCCCCCCAAAATGAATCTGATGGGTCCTACCCAGGTCCTCATTACGCACAGTTTGTGCGAATAGGCACGAGGGGGGGGGGGGGGGTTGAGGGGGTCGGCATTCACTGAGCTGGAAACCAAATTCGGCCAATGTGGTTGAAAGTTGTACGGATGGGTTGGTATTTGCAAATCTTGAATGGCACTGAAAGTCGCACTCCCCAAAATGAGTCAGATGAGTCCTACCCAGATCCTTAGTATGCATGGTTTGTGCGAATGCGGGCATGAATGCACGAGGGGGGGTTGGAATACACAGAGTGGGAAAACTGTTTTCGACCAATGAGGATGAAAGTGGTATTGATGAGAAAATATTTGCAAATGTTTAATGGCACTGAAAGTCCCATCCCCCCAAAATGAGTTTGATGGCTCTTGTACAGGTCCTTAGTACGCACGGTTTGTGCGAAAGCGGGCACGAGGGGGGGGTTCAGGGGGTTGGCATTCACAGAGTGGGAAAACTAGTTTGAACCGATGTGGATGAAAGTGGTATTGATTGGAAGATATTTGCAAATGTTTAATGGCACTGAAAATCCCATCCCCCCAAAATGAGTCTGATGGGTCCTATCCAGGTCCTGAGTACGCACGGTTTGTGCGAAAGCGGGCACGAGGGGGGGGTTGAGGGGGTTGGCATTCACAGAGTGGGGAAAACTATTTTGAACCGATTGTGGATGAAAGTGGTATTGATTGGAAGATATTTGCAAATGTTTAATGGCACTGAAAGTCCCATCCCCCCAAAATGAGTCTGATGGGTCCTATCCAGGTCCTTAGTACGCATGGTTTGTGCGAAGAAGCGGGCACGAGGGGGGGGTTGAGGGGGTTGGCATTCACAGAGTGGGAAAACTATTTTGAACCGATGTGGATGAAAGTGGTATTGATGAGTAGATATTGCAAATGTATTAATGGCACTGAAAGTCCCATCCCCCCAAAATGAGTCTGATGGGTCCTATCCAGGTCCTTAGTACGCAACGGTTTGTGTGAAAGCGGGCACGAGGGGGGGGTTTGAGGGGGTTGGCATTCACAGAGTGGGAAAACTATTTTGAACCGATGTGGATGAAAGTGGTATTGATGAGTAGATATTTGCAAATGTTTAATGGCACTGAAAGTCCCATCCCCCCAAAATTGAGTCTGATGGGTCCTATCCAGGTCCCTTAGTACGCACGGTTTGTGTGAAAGCGGGCACGAGGGGGGGGGTTGAGGGGGGGGTTGGCATTCACAGAGTGGGAAAACATTTTGAACCGATGCGGATGAAAGTGGTATGATTGGAAGATATTTGCAAATGTTTAATGGCACTGAAAGTCCCATCCCCCCAAAATGAGTCTGATGGGTCCTATCCAGGTCCTTAGTACGCACGGTTTGTGAGAAAGCATGCACGAGGGGGGGGGGTTGAGGGGGTTGGCATTCACAGAGTGGGAAAACTATTTTGAACCGATGTGGATGAAAGTGGTATTGATTGGAAGATATTTGCAAATGTTTAATGGCACTGAAAGTCCCATCCCCCCAAAATGAGTCTGATGGGTCCTATCCAGGTCCTTAGTACGCACGGTTTGAGTGAAAGCGGGCAAGAGGGGGGGGGTGAGGGGGGTTGGCATTCACAGAGTGGGAAAACTATTTTGAACCGATGTGGATGAAAGTGGTATTGATTGGAAGATATTTGCAAATGTTTAATGGCACTGAAAGTCCCATCCCCCCAAAATGAGTCTGATGGGTCCTATCCAGGTCCTTAGTACGCACGGTTTGTGAGAAAGCAGGGCACGAGGGGGGGGTTGAGGGGGTGGCATTCACAGAGTGGGAAAACTATTTTGAACCGATGTGGATGAAAGTGGTATTGATGGAAGATATTTGCAAATGTTTAATGGCACTGAAAGTCCCATCCCCCCAAATGAGTCTGATGGGTCCTATCCAGGTCCTTAGTACGCACGGTTTGTGCGAAAGCGGGCACGAGGGGGGGGTTGAGGGGGGTTGGCATTCACAGAGTGGGAAAACTATTTTGAACCGATGTGGATGAAGTGGTATTGATTGGAAGATATTTGCAAATGTTTAATGGCACTGAAAGTCCCATCCCCCCAAATGAGTCTGATGGGTCCTATCCAGGTCCTTAGTACGCACAGGTTTGTGCGAATGAGGGCACGAGGGGGGGGTTGAGGGGGTTGGCATTCATAGAGTGGGAAAACTATTTTTAACCGATGTGGATTGAAAGTGGTATTGATGAGTAGATATTTGCAAATGTTTAATGGCACTGAAAGTCCCATTCCCCCAAAATGAGTCTGATGGGTCCTATCCGGTCCTTAGTACGCCACGGTTTGAGTGCGAAAGCGGGCACGAGGGGGGGGTTGAGGGGGTTGGCATTCACAGAGTGGGAAACTATTTGAACCGATGCTGGATGAATGAAAGTGGTATTGATTGGAAGATATTTGCAAATGTTTAATGGCACTGAAAGTCCCATCCCCCCAAAATGAGTCTGATGGGTCCTATCCAGGTCCTTAGTACGCACGGTTTGTGCGAATGGGGGCACGAGGGGGGGGTTGAGGGGGTTGGCATTCACAGAGTGGGAAAACTATTTTGAACCGATGTGGATGAAAGTGGTATTGATTGAGTAAGATATTTGCAAATGTTTAATGGCACTGAAAGTCCCATCCCCCCAAAATGAGTCTGATGGGTCTATCCAGGTCCTTAGTACGCACGGGTTTTGAGTGCGAAAGCGGGCAAGAGGGGGGGGTTGAGGGGGTTGGCATTCACAGAGTGGGAAAAACTAGTTTGAACCGATGTGGATGAAAGTGGTATTGATTGGAAGATATTTGCAAATGTTTAATGGCACTGAAAGTCCCATCCCCCCAAAATGAGTCAGATGGGTCCTATCCAGGTCCTTAGTACGCACGGTTTGTGCGAAAGCGGGCACGAGGGGGGGGTTGAGGGGGGTTGGCATTCACAGAGTGGGAAAACTATTTTGAACCGATGTGGATGAAAGTGGTATTGATTGGAAGATATTTGCAAATGTTTAATGGCACTGAAAGTCCCATCCCCCCAAAATGAGTCTGATGGTCCTATCCAGGTCCTTAGTACGCACGGTTGTGCGAAAGCGGGCACGAGGGGGGGGTTGAGGGGGTTGGCATTCACAGAGTGGGAAAACTATTTTGAACCGATGTGGATGAAAGTGGTATTGATGGATAGATATTTGCAAATGTTTAATGGCACTGAAAGTCCCATCCCCCCAAAATGAGTCTGATGGGTCCTATCCAGGTCCTTAGTACGCACGGTTTGTGCGGAAAGCGGGCACGAGGGGGGGGTTTGAGGGGGTTGGCATTCACAGAGTGGGAAAACTATTTTGAACCGATGTGGATGAAAGTGGTATTGATGAGAGATATTTGCAAATGTTTAATGGCACTGAAAGTCCCATCCCCCCAAAATGAGTCTGATGGGTCCTATCCAGGTCCTTAGTACGCACTGGTTTGTGTAGAAAGCAAGGCACGAGGGGGGGGTGTGTAGGGGGTTGGCATTCACAGAGTGGGAAAACTATTTTGAACCGATGTGGATGAAGAGTGGTATTGATTGAAGATATTTGCAAATGTTTTAATGGCACTGAAAGTCCCATCCCCCCAAAATGAGTCTGATGGGTCCTATCCAGGTCCTTAGTACGCACGGTTTGTGAGAATGAGGGCACGAGGGGGGGTTGAGGGGGTTAGTTGGAATTACACAGAGAGTGGGAAAACTATTTTGAACCGAGTGGATGACAAGTGGTATTGATGAGTAGATATGTGCCAAAGGTTAATGGCAATGAAAGTCCCTCACCCAAAATGAGTCTGATGGGTTACTATCCAGGTCCTTAGTACGCCGGTTTTGTGTGAAGAAAGCGGGCACGAGGGGGGGGTTGGTGGGTGGGGGTGGTTGAGGGGGGTTGGCTTCACAGAGTGGGAAAAGGGAAAACTATTTAAACCGATGGGATGAAAGTGGTATTGAATGAGTAGATATTGCCAAATGGTTTTAATGGCAATGGAAAGTCCCATACCCCAAAATGAGTCTGAGGGTTCCTATCCAGGTCCGTATTACCACGGTTTTGTGCAAGCGGGCACGAGGGGGGGTTGAGGGGTTGGCATGCACAGAGTGGAAAACTATTTTGAACCGATGTGGATTGAAAGTGGTATTGATTGGAAGATATGTCAAATGTTTAATGGCACTGAAAGTCCCTCATCCCCAAAAATGAGTCTGATGGGTCCTATCCAGGTCCTTATACGCACGGTTTGTGCGAAAGTGGGCACGAGGGGGGGTTGAGGGGTTGGCATCACAAGAGGGGAAAATCATTTTGAACCGTGTGATGAAAGTGGTATTGATTGGAAGATATTTTGCAAATGTTTTATGGCACTGAAAGTCCCATCCCCCAAAAATGAGTCTGATGGGTCCTATCCAGGTCCTGTACGCACGGTTTGTCGAAGCGGGCACGAGGGGGGTTTGAGGGGGTTGGCATTCACAGAGTTGGAAAACTATTTTGAACCGATGTGGATGAAAGTGGTATTGATTGGAAGATATTTGCAAATGTTTAATGGCACTGAAAGTCCCATCCCCCCAAAAGAGTCTGATGGGTCCTATCCAGGTCCTAGTACGCACGTTTGTGCGAAAGCGGCACGAGGGGGTTGAGGGGGTTGGCATTCACAGAGTGGGAAAACTATTTTGAACCGATGTGGATGAAATGGTATTGATTGAAGATATGTGCAAATGTTTAATGGCACTGAAGTCCATCCCCAAAAATGAGTCTGATGGGTCCTATCCAGGTCCTTAGTAGCGCACGGTTTGTGTGAGAAAGCGGCACGAGGGGGGGGTTGAGGGGTTGGCATTCACAGAGTGGGAAAACTATTTTGAAACCGATGTGGATGAAAGTGTATTGATTGGAAGATTTTGCAAATGTTTAATGGCACTGAAGTCCCATCCCCCCAAAATGAGTCTGATGGTCCTATCCAGGTCCTTAGTACGCACGTTTTTTGGCGAAAGCGGGCACGAGGGGGGGTTTAGGGGGTTGGCATTCACGAGTGGGAAACTATTTTGAACCGATGTGGATGAAAGTGGTATTGATTGGAAGATATTTGCAAATGTTTAATGGCACTGAAGTCCCATCCCCCCAAAATGAGTCTGATGGGTCCTATCCAGGTCCCTGAGTTTGTGAAAGCGGGCACGAGGGGGGGTTGAGGGGTTGGCATTCACAGAGTGGGAAAACTATTTTGAACCGATGTGGATGAAAGTGTATTGATTGGAAGATATTTGCAAATGTTTAATGGCACTGAAAGTCCCATCCCCAAAAGATGAGTCTGGGTGTCCTATCAGGTCCTTAGTACGCACGGTTTTGTGTGAAGCGGGCCGAGGGGGGGTTGAGGGGGTTGGCATCTCAGAGTGGGAAAACTATTTTGAACCGATGTGGATGAAAGTGGTATTGATTGGAAGATATTTGCAATGTTTATGCGCTGAAAGTCCCTCCCCCAAAATAGTCTGATGGTCCTATCAGGTCCTTATACGCAGTTTGTGGAAAGGGCACGAGGGGGGGGTGGAGGGGGTTGGCACTCTCAGAGTGGGAACTATTTGAACCGATGTGGATGAAAGTGGTATTGATTGGAAGATATTGCAAATGTTTAATGGCACTGAAAGTCCCATCCCCCCAAAATGAGTCTGATGGGTCCTATCCAGGTCCTGAGTACGCACGGTTTGTGCGAAAGGGGCACGAGGGGGGGGTTGAGGGGGTTGGCATTCACAGAGTGGGAAAACTATTTTGAACCGCGTGTGATGAAAGTGGTATTGATGGAAGATATTTGCAAATGTTTATGAGGCACTGAAATCCCATCCCCCCAAATGAGTCTGATGGGCCTATCCAGGTCCTGATACGCACGGTTTGTGCGAAAGGGGCACGAGGGGGGGGTTGAGGGGGTTGGCATTCACAGAGTGGGAAACTATTTTTTGACCGATGTGGATGAAAGTGGTATTGATTGGAATTATTGCAAATGTTTAATGGCACTGAAAGTCCCATCCCACAAAATGAGTCTGAATGGGTCCTATCCAGGTCCTTAGTACGCACGGTTTGTGCGAAAGTAAGGGGGCACGAGGGGGGGTTGAGGGGTTTGGCATTCACAGAGTGGGAAACTATTTTGAACCGATGTGGATGAAAGTGGTATTGATTGGAAGATATTTGCAAATGTTTAATGGCACTGAAAGTCCCATCCCCCAAAATAGTCTGATGGTCCTATACAGTCCTTAGTACGCACGGTTTGTGTGAAAGCAGCACGGAGGGGGGTGAGGGGGTTGGCACTCTCACGAGTGGATAACTATTTTGAACCGATGTGATGAAAGTGGTATTGATTGGAAGATATTTGCAAATGTTTAATGGCACTGAAAGTCCCATCCCCCCAAAATGAGTCTGATGGGTCCTATCCAGGTCCTGAGTACGCACGTTTTGTGCGAAAGTGGGCACGAGGGGGGGTTGAGGGGGTTGGCATTCACAGAGTGGGAAAACTATTTTGAAACCGATTGGATGAAAGTGGTATTGATTGGAAGATATTTGCAAATGTTTAATGGCACTGAAAGTCCATCCCCCCAAATGAGTCTGATGGGTCCTATCCAGGTCCTTAGTACGCACGGTTTGTGCAAGCGGGCACGAGGGGGGGGGTTGAGGGGTTGGCATTCCAGAGTGGAAAACTATTTGAACCGATGTGGATGAAAGTGGTATTGATTGGAAGATATGTGCAAATGTTTAATGGCACTGAAAGTCCCATCCCCAAAAAATGAGTCTGATGGTCCTATCCAGGTCCTTAGTACGCACGGTTTGTGCGAAGTGGGCACGAGGGGGGGGTTAGGGGTTGGCATTCACAGAGTGGGAAAAGTCTTTGAACCGAGTGGATGAAAGTGGTATTGATTGAGATATTGCAAATGTTTAATGGCACTGAAAGTCCCATCCCCCCAAAATGATTCTGATGGGTCCTTCCAGGTCCTGATTACGCCGGTTTGTGCGAAAGCGGGCACGAGGGTTGAGGGGGTTGGCATTCACAGAGTGGGATAACTATTTTGAACCGATGTGGATGAAAGTGGTATTGATTGAAGATATTTGCAAATGTTTAATGGCACTGAAAGTCCCATCCCCCAAAATGATTCTGATGGGTCCTATCCAGTCCTGAGTACCACGGTTTGTGCGAAAGCGGGAACGGGGGGGGGTTGAGGGGGGTTGGCACTTCACGAGTGGGAAACTATTTTGAACCGATGTGATGAAGTGGTATTGATTGGAAGATATTTGCAAATGTTTAATGGCACTGAAAGTCCCATCCCCCCAAAATGAGTCTGATGGGTCCTATCCAGGTCCTGAGTACGCACGGTTTGGAAAAGCGGGCACGAGGGTTGAGGGGGTTGGCATTCACAAGTGGGAAAAACTATTTTGAACCGATGTGGATGAAAGTGGTATTGATTGGAAGATATTTGCAAATGTTTAATGGCACTGAAGTCCCATCCCCCCAAAATGAGTCTGATGGGTCCTATCCGGTCCTTAGTACGCACGGTTTGTGGAAAAGCGGGCACGAGGGGGGGGTGAGGGGGTTGGCATTCACAGAGTGGGAACTATTTTGAACCGATGTGGAGAAAGTGGTTATTGATTGGAAGATATTTGCAAATGTTTAATGGCACTGAAAGTCCCATCCCCCAAAATGAGTCTGATGGGTCTACCCAGTACACACGGTGTGGGTGAATGCGGGCGCGAATGGTGGGGGGGGTTAGGGGTCGGCCATCCACAGAGTGGAAAAACTATTTTAGGCATGTGGGTGAAAGTGGTATGGATGGTGGAAATCATGGACTGAAAATTAAAGACATTGCCATCCATTCCATTCTCTAACATAGATGAGACATGTACTCCAAAGCAGCCTTTTGGCGTTGTTATCTGCAGAACTCCAGACCCAATCCTGGTATTGCGAGCGCACGTGTTAGCACACATCCAACAGCTTTCTCCTGCACATACACGATAGCAATTTTAAATGAAAGAACATGACGTGCGGTGTTCAACCAAGTTGCAAGTTTGTGATCAACTATGCAGCTTGAAAATTAACAACATCTTGGGCGAGATAGAGCGTGTACCGTGCTAATTACTTTTCACCGATACCCGAAAGGCGCACAAGAACAACTGTGTGTAGTCCTCCAATGTCGCGTGCCACAACCTTGCACATTAAGAGAGTAATTGTTAAATAAGTCCAAACCGATGCCGGTAACAGGATGTACGGAAAAGACCGTAGTGTTATGTGTGTGAGCCTCAGCCAATCATATCCCCGGCCAGCCCACATCACGAAAGTGGTCTGCAATGCTAAGCAAATAATTAGCATATTACTGAATATGATTGCGATCAACAATGTAGTTCATGGCATACAAATGGCATCCAGGAATGCCACACTAAACCGAACTTACCGCATACAACACACAAAACAGGCCAAACAGAGCATGAAGCACCACGAAGGCCTCGGAGGCCGTCACAAACAAGACACTTTACAGCATTGTCATACATACATTTGCCTGGTTACAGCATTAAATGCCATGTATACCCTTGAAATTGCAACACAAACATACAACAGAAATGCACACACACACCACACCATACACACCCAATGAACCAGGAAGTTAAGCTAAGCCATGAGCAAAAGCCTAAACTAGCCCAGTCCTACCTGAAGGCCAAATACTGGTGAGAGCTGCCCTGCTCATCGCTGGCTGTTTTCTTCCGACATTTTTTTCCTTTCATTCGCCGTCTCCAATTGGAATCCGATGTACTCGCCGAACGAAAGCTCTCATCAATCGCGACGCGGTCAGTACGTCCGCCTAGGTGCTTGCAAGACAGGCCGCTGGTTTGGGTAATAGTCAAGTTTGTGTTAGGATATGGTCTGGGACCCGATTTCGGAATGTGGGATTTGCAGGACCTGGTTTCTGCAATCTTCGCAGTTCAACAATCATGCGCCCCTCCCCCCCCCCCCCCCCCCCCCCCCCCCCCCCCCCCCCCCCCCCCTCTCCCCCTTTAGTGAAGGAAAGCTAGCGAAGAATGATAGCCTAACGACGTTGACGATTAGGAGACAAGAGCAGGTCGAGTTTCTTGAGCAAGGTAAATCGCAAGTAAGTAGGGGGAAAAGTGTAGGGTTGGCTCAATCACTAACTTACAGCACTACACCAAGAGTCTCGACGAGTAGCTGACATTCTTTTGCTACAACCAGCTCGAGGAGACTGACAGGCTTGACGCATCAGATATGGGTGAGGTCAACGCCACGCTGCACAGGGTAGGGTTTTCAAAACGTCCGACGGAAAACGTCCGATTAACTTGACACGACGGAACCTTCCACAGGTCCGCGCCCCAAAACTACTACTCGAAGCTCTCATATCTGACTGTACTGCGCTACGTGCGCGTATATTCGTGTCACACCCGAATCGTGGTGTAACAGCCGATCCTGCTTGGCCGATCCCGCTTTGCCGATCTTGCCGATTGCGCCACTATGGCCGATCTAGCCGATCCCGCTTAGCCGATCTAGCCGATCTTGCAACTCCTGAAACCGGGTCAACAGACCTTCGACCTGATGGGATGGATCGGGGGTCAATCCCGGCTCCTGTCAGCTCGATCCTTCGGACATCCGTGTACCTCCAGCGATGGACGACCACACGTATGATGTCTTACGATAAAGAACACGAAACGGGCAAGGACTCCGACTTTCTCGAAAACTATACCTGGCCAGGTTACGAAAATGGGGGAGAGTCTCTTCAAGCCTTCAACCCACCCTTCCGCATGTTCGTTATTTTTTTCTCTCTTACATACCGATCTGTACATCTACCTTCAGATACGGACGGCCACCTCGCAGGGACTGATCACCCCTAACGAGTTTCCCTTCCGACCGCCTCCGTAAATGCAAGCCTTTAGGAGAAGTCTCAGGCTAGAGAGGGGGGAATTGTGGGTATGATGACACTTCCTCACACCACGCCCACTCATGGGAACTCGAATCCGACCTAGCTTTACCCTGCACCTTCACAGATTGTATTATACTGGCGCCTCAACCCGGGTAAAACACGACCGTTGACCAAAGTTGGTCAACATACCGACATCGACAGACGACCTACTCGCAGGGAAACCGCCACGGTTACACCTGACGAATTCGCCCTTCGTAAAAATGCACGACTTCAGGAGAAGTCGCAGGCCAGAGAGGGGGGAATTGTGACGGATAACGATCCTCACACTGCGTCCCCTTGAGGGGGCGACGACTTCCCGGAAGTAGGTGAAGAGTCGTAGTAGGACGACTCCTACAGACGGGAAGTCGAACGAAGCGACCTGAACCCTGAAGTTCAGGCGACGCGCGAGATGATGTGACGAGCATATAAGCACGGCTAATATGCTCTAAGGCAGACAATATTAGGGATCATTCCCCTATCATCTCGTTGAACACTTTTGTGTTTGTTAAGACGTATTCATACGTCACAAGAAGTCTGTCTGGGTACATATCGGTAATCGTTTTAGCTATGTATTCAGAGGCAAGGGTGTGAAACAATGGGATGTGTGGATGTGGGTGTGAGATAGGGGGGGGGGGGGGGGGGGGGGGGGGGGGGGGGGGACTGGGGGAGCATTTTAGGATGGGCAACTACATCGATACATAGAATAAATGGGGCAGCCAGGCTGCAGACATGGACACAATCGCACACAAGAGCCAGCAGATGCTAGCGTTCGATAAAGCAGCAATAATATAGGTTTGATACCCTGTTGATTTGAGTTGATTTGAGTTGTAATGAGATGAGAAGACAGTTCCATGAATCCAATAGCTACAAAAAAACGTAAAAACGTAAAGAAGGAGGTGTCTACGGTATAAAGCAGTAAAAATATAGAATAAAAGTCTCCAAAACTCAGGTGTCGTGCACTTTTCCTCTACAACTACCAATCGAAGTACTCTGCCCTGGATGTTTTTTTATTATTTTATGGACAGCTGGACTAGACGAGATGCGAGGGGGGAATAACAGAAAAATAATATTCTTGGATGACGATGCAAAATAAATTATCTCTCCCACTCGAGTGATCCCTAACTATTAAGGGCGCCTGGTGGCGCGTCCCGAATGAAATAAATTGAATCCTTAATTCAATGTATTTTAATTAAGTTCAATTTAATTGTATTTAATGTTGTGTAATTTAAATTCGATTGTATTCCTTTCAATTTAATTTAATCAACGTGATTTGAATGCATGTAATTGATTTACATTTTATCAATTTCGAATAGGATTAAATTAAATTAAATTTGATGTTATTTCATTGAATCGATGGATGGATGTTGCAGCTATGTTGATAAATAAAGTGACGAAACGATAGTTTTTGAGGGGTTGTTGAATTTTAAGCAGTATTGAACGTTTCTTTAATGTAATGCAATGAATGTATGTAGATTAACATTATTTTTAAGAATTTGATGCAAGAAAAAATATACCAATCGGGTGTCTGGGTGATTTGAAGGAATGTTTACAAGGTATTGCATGTTTGGGCCCCAGGCCAGACGTGAACGGTACGTCCCGTCCTCCTGAACGGGTTTTTGGCCAGCGGCAGGTGGCTTGGCTTGCCCCTGCCACCGTCCCAGCCCACGCCCACGCCCGGTGGCCCACGCCCCTGGCAGGGTGCTACTTTTGTCAAATTGGACAGCGCTTAAAGCGCACAAACGTCAAATTGGTCCGCGCTTTCTAGTGCAAAAATCGCAAAAACTGCGCGCTGCGCCTACAGGGGGGTGAAAAAACTGCGCGGAACACGCAGTGGGGCTCAAAAAGCGTCCGCGTAAACGCGCTGCCGCGCGCGCTTTGTAGCACCCCTGCCCCTGCCCCTGCCCCTGCCCCTGCCCCTGCCCCTGCCCCTGCCCCTGCCCCTGCCCCTGCCCCCGGCCCCCCGCCCCGGCCACGCCCCTGCCCCACGCACGGGTCCGTGGGCTAATTATAGCACAAGTGCCCTAGGGGATTGTTTCGTCCATTGTGATGCTTACATGTTTCGCCTCGATTTTTTGCCGACAATTCTGCGCCCAAACCTATGTATCCGCACATGTTCAAGTGGTTCAGATTTGAAATGTTAGCTCAAAACACCCTTAAATCAAATTGTTAACCGTTAATTGTAGCTATTGGGCCCAACCTGAGCTCCTTTTTGTGAATTGCGATGCTCTGGTCAGAATTTGTCCGGTACAGATAAGTCTTATAATTCATCAAAAATATAGAATGTTCAACTTTTTATGCTTTTCATGAAACCTGAAAAATTGGTTTGTGACTAACGGACGGACTAACGGATATTTTAATGGGGCTAATCCCTTCTTCCAAAAATCTGGAGATATTTTTCATTCGGGTACAGTGCGGTATTGGAGACGAGAAGTGAAGTTGAGGGGGCCAGCCCGTTTGTTTTCACTGGGGCCAACCACCAATCTTTTGAACGTGTCCTTACATTAGTTTTTTTTTCTTTCTTTTTAGTTGTGAAAGGACTTTCATCCCAGGAGGTGGGTCTCCCGATACAAACCAGCGACACAGAGGATTCAGTTTGAATGGTGGTGCCACTCCTACAATATGCAAAGTGGGCGCACTTAGGGATACCAACCCACGACCAAACGCATTGTTTTTAATGCTGAAGAACGAAGGCGAGTAGCCTTCAGGCTTTAGCCATGTAAGCACCAGGGTACTTCAGGAGGACCCCCGGCTCTGCTGCCTCAGACGCAACCAATTGTATAGCCTGCGTCCTGCGTCGCAGCGGACCCTTCCTTCTGTACAACGGACCCTCCCCGGCAACGCAGACGGAACAGACTCTACGACGTTGCGTCCGTGACGGAGGAAGCAGCGTCCTGAACAGCATATAATTAGGGATCGGCACATCATATGATGTTTGATCAAAGGCGAGTACGATATCATATGATATCATACAAATTGCATCATATGAGATTGTATATACATGGTAACTTTGGCCTAGTCAGACTGCCGGCATCGTATGATATCATACGATGTCACATTGCCGTTCCCTAAATATAACCAAGTTCCAAGTTCCTTGGAACTGGATACCGGTATGTCTTTAAATTAATTATACCCACGTGATGACATTATGTTCGCAGGGCTTCAGGAGTGTGGTGTAGTAGAGCTTATCCCACCCATGCTTACTCTGCCCGTAGACGGTGAACAGTCTGAAGGCTGGTAGGCCATGTGCGGTATTCAAAAAGAATAAAATCCAAGTTGAAGTTGAAGTAAGGTTTAATAAGTTTATTGGGGAAAGTGCTAGTGATACCGGTAGTTCATATTGAAAGTGAAATTGTTACATCCGAGTAATGTGCCACTCTCAGGACGTGAAGTTAAGGACACCACAGCATAAGCCACTAAGCCGGAGCTAGCAGTAGTCGCCATAAAGATAGTTCGTACTTCTCATCTTCAGCTACTGGTGTTAAACGAAATACACTCTTTCTTAAGCACGAGCTAACAAATTGTAGAAAGAAATTATCACTGTAGCACGAACTCAGGGCCTCCGTCGTTTAAACAATTGTTTGGGGCTCAGTTCATCAGTGCTTGTTATTTTTTAAGCCCTTCCTATACGGTTGGGCAAGTCCCTTTAGCCTATTTGGCCTACCCCTGGACTGTAACATACATACATACAAGCATAAAATACGTAGGGCGGTGGGCTAGGGTAATACATGGGCTGAGGTAATGGATGAGGAAATAAGGAAATACTGCCGCACTTTTTATTTACATTTTATTGGAAGGTGACAAAATGTGTCGACACAAAGGAGCTGGTGCGTATTTTTACGCACGGGCAACAGGTGTCACAGCACATAGGCACATGCAGGAACAAAGCTATTACAATCCAACGACACAAAGGGCGATTACACACAGACAAACCCATAACACACATACACTCTGCTGGTAAATCTATTTATTGGGGACGAGTTCAACAGTGCTTGTTTTCGTTTGAGCCCCCCCTAATATGGAGGTCGGGCAAGTCCCTTTAGCCTATTGGGCTACCCGTGGACTGTAACATACATACCTACACACATCCAAATACACACGTACACACACAAACACTAATATGAGTATTGTAACACTCCTACAAGTCAACAGCCGCCCACACAACAGGCGCGTTAAAACGATTTGGCTATTTCTGTTTGATTCCTGCCAATGCATCAATCAATAGTGCGCCTTAATTAGGGATCGGCAATATGATATCATATGATATCATACGATGCCGGCAGTCTGACTGGGTAACTTTGGCCTACGGCATCATATCATATGAAATTAAATCATATGATTTTTGCATGATATCATATGATATCATACTCGTCTTTGGTCAGCATCATATGATTTGCCGGTCCCTAGCCTTAATACGTGGTGTGAGGTTGAGGAGCCCAACCACCATCATTTGATTTCTGTACTCATCTACATGTATTTTGCTTTTTAGAGAAAGGATTTTTGCCATTAAGGGTGTAACCATATGCTAGCTCTAGATGAAAGGATTCTGTCGATGTGATTGGCGAGTCACTCACACAAAGGTAACATAGTAGGCACCCTAATCTAACCCGCTTTTCCATTTCCCCTTGAAGCTTAGGCTTTGAAGCTTCGTATGCCCTGCACCTGCAACTACAGTCAACAAATAATGTACACAAACAGGTGCTGAACACCCTGAACACCTGATTAACAACCTGAACAGGGTGCAGGCTATCGTAGGGATGCAAGGATTGCGGTCCAAAAGATGACATGCATGTCAACTTCAACAAGGGCTTCAAGAAAAGGGCAACATCTAGAACTGTCTATAACCCTCTTGGTATGCTCCCTGGTTTCTGTGGGAATCGCACGCTTTAAATTGAAAGACGGTGAGCAGCCCAGAGTTGGCTGGAAAAACGTGTAACAACCAAATCCTTTTCTACTGTAGATCCTATTCTAAAGTACAGTACAGTACAGTCCAGTGGAAAAACGTGTAAAAAACCAATCCTATTATATTGTAGATCGAGGCGGGCGGGCGGGCGGGGGGGGTGGGGGGTGGGAGGTGGGGGTATTGTACTCTACAAAGGGTTAGACACAGAATTGCTGTCATGTAGGTCTTTGTAACAATTCTCCCATTCTTCTAGACTGGAGGTGCTTATCATTTGAATGCATCCTTGATGAAGTCAAAGGAAAGGTCATTGATATCGGCAGCGGACTTGCCACCCATCATGCTATTGCCAGGCTGTGGGTGTGGGGCCCCACCCCCACCGCCCATGCCACCCACACCACCCATGCCCGGTTGTGCTGAACCACCCATACCACCCATGTTCCAATTTGCCCCCCCTGACATACCCTGCTGTTGTTGCTGTGGGAAGCTTGGAGACCAAGACTGCTGCTGAGGCTGTCCGGAGTTCATACCAAGGTTCATACTGGAATTCATGCCCATGCCGGGGTTCACACCGGAATTCATGCCAGGGCTAACACCAGGGTTCATGCCAGTGTTCACTCCCATATTCATGCCCGAATTCATACCAGAGTTCATGCCTGAGTTCATATTCCATCCCTGCTGCTGCTGCTGCTGCTGTTGCTGCTGCTGTTGTTGCTGATGCATAGCATTCATGCCCCCCACAGGAGCCCCATATTGGCTCTGCCCCATCGAACCGTTCAGACCTGAGGTGGCGGCCATTCCAGGAGTGCCCATGCCTGTGGCTTGGCCTGACATCCCCCCCATACCTGTGGCTTGGCCTGACATTCCCCCCATGCCTGTGGCTTGGCCTGACATCCCCCCCATGGGGGCGGACTGCCAGCCACCGCCCATCATGTTTCTGCCCCCACCGACCCCAACAGGCCCTGCGCCTCCGAAACCAGCCATCCCTTGAGCCGGTGCAGCTGGCGTGCAGCTGGCGTAAGGGGCGGAGGAGAAAAAGTCATCCAGTGGCTTTGGAACAGAAGAGACTGCGGCAGGTACATTTGTGGGCACAGGCGGTACGGAGCCCTGAAGGTACGGGTCCCCGCCCACTGCAGACACCTGTCCCGCCTGCCCCCCTGCGGTGTACTGCTGTTGGGACCCCCCCAGGCTGAGGCCCCCCAGCATGCTGTCGAAGTTGTTGGTGGCGGGTGGGGCGGCTGGGGGGGGAGCGGCAGCAGGCACCGTGAGGTCTCCTACAAGAGGGCGCGAATGGGCTGTTAGCATCATGGAAGCATGGAAAAATGGGAGCATGTGAAAGGGGTCCCACCTCCTGGGGTGAAATCCCTACAAAACAAAACGAATACAATAAAAATAATGGGCGCAGCAGCAGGCACTGTGAGGTCTCCTACAAGAGGGCGCGAATGGGCTGTTAGCAACATGGGTGCATGGAGGCATGTGTAAGGGGTCCCACCTCCTGGGGTGACAATCCGTACAAAAAGAAAAAGAAAAGAATAGGCGCAGCAGCAGGCACTGTGAGGACTCCTGCAAGAGGGGGCGAATGGGCTGTTAGCATCATGAAAGCATGGAAACATGGGAGCATGTGAAAGGGGTCCCACCTCCTGGGGTGAAATCCCTACAAAACAAAACGAATAAAATAAAAAGAATGGGCGCAGCAGCAGGCACGGTAAGGCCTTCTGTAAGAGGTATGGGCTGTTAGCATCATACAGGCATGGGTGCATGGGTAAGGGGTCCCACCTCCTGGGGTGAAAATCCCTACAAAACAAAACGAATAAAATAAAAATAATGGGCGCAGCAGCAGGCACTGTGAGGACTCCTACAAGAGGGGGCAAATAGGCTGTTAGCATCATGTAAGCATGTAAGCATGGGAGCATGTGAAAGGGTTCTCAACTCCTGGGGTGAAAATCCCTACAAAACAAAACGAATAAAATAAAAATAATGGGCGCAGCAGCAGGCACGGTAAGGCCTTCTGTAAGAGGTATGGGCTGTTAGCATCATACAGGCATGGGTGCATGGGTTAGGGGTCCCACCTCCTGGGGCGAAAATCCCTACAAAACAAAACGAATACAAAACAAGTAATGGGCGCAGCAGCAGGCACCGTGAGGTCTTCTGTAGGAGGGGGCGAATGGGCTGTTAGCATCATGGAAGCATGGAAACATGGGAGCACGTGTCAGGGTTCCACCTCCTGGGGTAAAAAATCCCTACAAAACAAAACAAAACGAATAAATAAAAATACAAATAATGGGCGCAGCGGCAGGCACTGTGGGGTCTTTTGTAAGAGGGGGCATGTGGGCTGTTAGCATCATGTAAGCATGGAAACATGGATGCATGTGTCAGGGTTCCACCTCCTGGGATGAAAATCCCTACAAAACAAAACAAAACAAAACAAAAAGAATAAATAAAAATAATGGGCGCAGCAGCAGGCACTGTCGGGTCCTCTGCAAGAGGCGACACATGGGCTTTAACCATCATGGTCACATAAAACACATGATATTAAGGGTGCCTTGAGGCGTGTCCCGAATGAAACGATAAGAGTTCTCAATTGAAAGTATTTCAATTCATTTAATTTAATTTAATTTAATTTTTTGTTTTGTTTTTTAATTCAATTTAATGCCATCAAATCGAATTTCGTTTGCGTGAATTTAATGCATTTTGGTCATACAACACACATAATATACTATCATATACCCAAGTTGACTACATGTACTATTAAAGGCAATGACGCGT
Organism: Chlamydomonas sp. ICE-L; assembly: GCA_013435795.1. Lineage (NCBI taxonomy): Eukaryota > Viridiplantae > Chlorophyta > Chlorophyceae > Chlamydomonadales > Chlamydomonadaceae > Chlamydomonas > Chlamydomonas sp. ICE-L. Next base: position 142,463,028 of record JACBWV010000610.1, read on the forward strand.
TTAATATCAGCTTGAAAGAAACCAAAAGCCCTGCCATCAGTGCAGTCAAACAACCGACTAAAATGACTAAATCTTCTCAAAATGGTTGATGACACACAACACACAGCACTCAACACACATAAGTATATAACATAACATGACACAAGGCAAGGCGCACAGAACAGAGCACACAGCTCAAGGCGCACAGCACAGAGCGCACAGCACAGAGCACACAGCACAGAGCACACAGCACAGAGCACACAGCTCAAGGCACACAGCACAGAGCACACAGCGCACAGCACAGAGCTCAAGGCGCACAGCACAGAGCACACAGCACAGAGCTCAAAGCGCACAGCACAGAGCACACAGCACAGAGCACACAGCTCAAGGCGCACAGCACAGAGCACACAGCGCACAGCACAGAGCACACAGCACAGAGCACACAGCTCAAGGCGCACAGCACAGAGCACACAGCACAGAGCACACAGCACAGAGCACACAGCTCAAGGCGCACAGCACAGAGCACACAGCACAGAGCACACAGCACACAGCACAGAGCACACAGCTCAAGGCGCACAGCACAGAGCACACAGCACACAGCTCAAGGCGCACAGCTCAGAGCACACAGCGCACAGCACAGAGCACAGAGCACCCAGCGCTCAACACATGATTCACGGAGGTAAACTCTGGGTCGGAGAATGGTTCAATGGTTGATCATTTCCCGACGACATGTTGCTCATGCCAAGTCTTATTGTTAGCTCATGAAAGTCGCACTAAGCGACTCACCAAAGAGGTCGACAAGATCTTTGGGAGCAGGGGCAGGCGCAGCAGCAGTAGCAGCAGCACTGGGTGGCATAGGTCATCCCCTAGAAGTGCCCCCCTCCCCCCCCATCCCCTTCCTCCCACCTCTGCCTCCGCCGCCACCATCAACACCACCCAACAACAACGATAATTATCATGTTAAGCCCTATTGTTAGCTCATGAAAATCGCACTAAGCGACTCACCCAAGGGGTCGAAAGGATCTTTGGGAGTAGGGGCAGGCGCAGCAGCAGCAACACTGGGTGTCAGCTCATCCCCTAGAAGTGTGCCACACACCCCTCTGCCCACTCCGCCACACCTGCCTCCGTCGCCACCATCAACACCACCCAACAACAACGATAATTATCATGTTAAGCCCTATTGTTAGCTCATGAAAATCGCACTAAGCGACTCACCCAAGGGGTCGAAAGGATCTTTGGGAGTAGGGGCAGGGGCAGCAGCAGCAAAACTGGGTGACAGCTCATCCCCTAGAAGTGTGCCACACACCCCTCTACCACCTCCACCACCCCTGCCTCCGTCGCCACCATCAACACCACCCAACAACAACGATAATTATCATGTGAAGCCCTATTGTTTGCTCATGAAAGTTGCACTTAGAAACTCACCCAACAGGTCGAAAGGATCTTTGGGAGTAGGGGCAGGGGCAGGGGCAGCAGCACTGGGTGTCAGCTCATCCCCTAGAAGTGTGCCACCACCCCCTCTGCCACCTCCGCCGCCTCCGCCCATTGTGGGTGCAGCACTGATATAAGCGTCATCTCCTAAGAGGACCTTCAGACACCTTGTGGAGACGTCCCTCACAGACGGCGTTTTTGGGGGGGTGGGTGGTGGGTTGGGTTGTGGGTGGTGTGTGTGGGTGGGGGGGGTTGAGGGGGTTGTTTGAGTTTGGGGTTGTGTGGGGTTTTTGTTTGGGGTGGTAAGGTAGATTGTGGGTGGGTGGGTGGGGGGTGTGTTTGGGTTTGGTTGTTTGTTGGTTTTTGTTGGTTTGATGAAAGGTAAAGGGTGGGGGGTGGTGGTGTTGTGGTTGGGGGTTGTTTTGGTTTTTTGGGTTGTGTTGGTTTTGTTGGGTTTGTAAAATGGTAAGATGGTGGGTGGTTGGGGGGAGTGTTTGTGTGGTTGGGTGTGTTTGTGTTTTTTTGTGTGTTTTGATAAAGGTTAAGGGGGTGGGTGGTTGCCTGTGTTTTTTTTTGTTTGTTTTTTTTTTGTGTGTTGTGTGTGTTTTTTTTTTGTGTCACCGGTTACGATGGTGTGTGGTTTGTGGGTTGTTGTTTTTTTTTTTTTTGTGTTTTTGTGTTGCTTTGCGTTTTGTTCGGTGTTTGCTCCCGTGTCCGCGGGTTGGTAGGGGGGTGGGGGGGGTGTGTGGGGGGGGGTGGGGGGGGGGGTGATTGGGTTTGGGTTTTGTGTTGGTTCTGTTTGTGGTTGGTAAAGGGTAAGGGGTGGGTGGGTGGGTGGGTGGGTGGTGGGGGTGGTTGGGTTGGGGGTTGTGTGGGCTTGTTGGTTTGAGTACGGGTTAAGATGGTGGGTGGTGGGTGGTGTTGTGTGTGGTTGTGTGTGGTTTTGTTGGTTTGGAAACAGGTAAGAGGGTGGTATGTGGGTGAGAATCTTTAGGCACCTTGAGTGAGCCCGCACATACTGCAGTAGTTAGATTCTTTTGGGGGGGGTGAGGAGGGGGGGGGGTGGGGGGGGGGGGGGGTGGGGGGGGTTGCGGGAGGGGAAAGAGGCGGGAGGGGAGGGGGGGGGTGGGGTTGCGTGAGGGCACCTTGAGGAGACATCCCTCACAGCCTGCCGTGGGTTTAATTGTTTTGGGGGTGGTAATGGGGTGGGGGGGGGGGGGGGGGGGGGGGTGCGGGAGGGGAAGAGGTCTTTGAGGGGGTCGTATTTTTACGTTTTGCTGTTTCTTGCTGTCCCCTTTTTCATCCCTCCCTCCCGCTCACTTCCCTATGCCACGCTTTTCTTTTTTTCTTTTCTTTGTGTGGTTGCTTTTGGTGTGTGTTTTTTCCTTTTGTCGTTTCTTTTACTTTTCTCCTTGTTTCTTGCTTATTTCGTTCTTCTCACACGTTGTGGAGACGTCCCTCACACCGGCCGTGGGTTTTGGATTGTTTTGGGGGGGTTGAGGGGGGTGGGGGGGGGAGGGGGTCTGGAGGGGGAGGGGGGGAGGAGGTTGCGTGAGGGCACCTTGTGGAAGACGTCCCTCACAGCCTGCGTGGGTTGGATTGTTTTGGTGGGGGTGAGGAGTTGGGGGGGGGGGGGGGGGGGAAGCGGACAGGGGTAAGTTTGGCTGGGATTGTTGGGGGCTGTAGGTAGGGTCCGCATATGATATCATAGATATCATGGCATCATATGATTCAGTATCTCATATGATGCCTGGGGGCTGAACTAGGTAAACTTTGGCCTGGGCCATCATATGATGTCATACTCATCTTTGGTCAACATCATATGATTTTTGTATGATATCATATGATATCATACTCATCTTTGGTCAACATCATATGATTTGCCGTTCCCTAGCTATAGGGGGTGGAGGCGGCAGAGTCCCTCACGGCCTTTTTTTCTTAAGGGGGGTTGTGTGGGTTTGGTTTGGGTTTGGTATGGGGTAAGGGGGTGGGAGTGGGGGTGCGAATGAAAGTGGGAGGGTTCCTCACAGCTTACATAGGGATCGGATTGGACCGGTTGTGTTTTATTTTGTTTGGGTTCTGCTTGTGTTAGGTTTGGTTTGGGATGGTATAGGGTGAGGGAATGGGAGCGGGAGTGGAAGTGTGAGTAACAATCTGTGAGTAACAATCTTTAGGCATCTTGTGGAGGCGTTCCTCACAGCCTGCAGTGGGTTTGGATTGCTCTTTTGCATTCAGATAATGGAGGTGGTGCCCATGGTGGTAGGAGGGGAGTGGTGGTGGCGGTGTGTTTGTGCGTGTGTTTGTGTATTGGGTTGGTTGAGGGGGTTGTGATGGTGAGGGGGTGGGGTAGGGGGAGGGGGAGGGGGGTGGGAGTTGCGTGAGGGCACCTTGTGCAGACGTCCCTCACAGCCTGCAGTGGCTTTAGATTGGATTTTTTTTTGTTTACTCTTTGTGTCTGGTTTGGGATGGGACGGGATGGGATGGGATGGGCTGAGGGGATGGGAGAGGGAGCGGGAGTTGGAGTGGGGGGTGAGAGTCTTCAGGCACCTTGTGGCAGCTTCCCTCACAGCCTGCAGAGGGATTGGTTTCGCCTTGTTCTGTTTGTGTTTTGTTTGTGCTTTGTTTGTGTTTGTGTTTTATTTGGGGTGGCATGAGGTGAGGGGGTGGGAGTGAGAACGGGAGAGGGAGACAATCCGTACTCACCTCCCCACCCACTCTACCCATTCCCCAATGGTCTAACAACAACCCCCCCAAACTGAACAATAAGCAGTCCCCCCCCCCCCCCCCCCCCCCCCCCCACACACACCACAACCCCTAACCCACAACCCCACCCACCTCCCTACCTCCCCCTCCACACGCCACCCCATCCACCCCGCGCACCCGAGTCATCTAACCCACCAAAGACAAACAGGCACATCACATGCTTGCGTTGTGGGAGATGGTACTTGCCCCTACCCCCTACCCCCCCCCATCACCCACCCCAACCCACTCCCCTACCCGCCCACCCCCGTCTCCAACCCACACAAGAATAATAGCCTCACAGCTTCTTTCTTGTGGAGGATGGCTGCTTGCACCTACCCCCTACCCTAACACCGCCCCCACCATCACCCACTCCCAACCCCAACTCCCCTACCCCCGCACACCCCAGTCATCTAACCCACACAAGAATAATAGCACTCACAGCTTGCTTGTGGGAGATGGCTACTTGCACCTACCCCCTACCCCCCCACAACGAGCTCCAAGCTGTCCCTACCCCCACCCCACCGCCAGTCCCCCCAAGCCTACAACACAAGAATAATAGCAACTGCACAGTGACAGCTTGTGAGTCTCTGGGTGCGCATGGCGACTTAGCAACCATACCCCCTACCACCCCCCCCATCACCCACAACCCCACCCCCCCAACTCCCCTACCCGCAACCCTCCTCCAGTCAAATCTATACCATGAACAAGACAATTAATACGCACTCACACTTTGCTTCGTGGGAGATGGTCATACTTGCAACCTAACCCCCTACCCCCCCCCCCGCCACCTATCACCCACCCCCAACCCCAACCTCCCCTACCCCCTACCCCACCAGTCTCCAACCCACACCAGAGCATCGCAGTCACCCTCACATCTTTGCTTGTGTGGGACAGGATTGTGGCGAGCTTGCACTGGCGCGCGGCCGGGTTTTTGCCTGAAAGCTGAACGGGGGGAGTGAGTAACCAACCTCTCCGCACGAGTTAGATCATCCCGTGTTCGGGGGGTACAGTTGAGTAGAATATTCGCGTCAAGGGAACCAACGCACGCAGCAAGCACTACCATGTTTGGGAAGTGTCCTTGAGTTGAGGCGCATAGTTAAGATTTTTCACTAAGTTCGTGGGTTTCCTGTACTCTTGCGTTGATTTTCTCAGCCTCTGTATTTTGCTCGTATGTGTTTTGCTTCATGTTGTGTGCTGCGTGTTGTGCGTCGTGGTATGTGTTGTTTGGTGGTGTGTTGTGAAGGTTGCTGTATGTTATTTGTGAGTTTAGTTGCCAAGTACATATCTAAGAAGTTCCAGTGATGGTGGCGGGTCTGTTAACTGTGTAGTGTCTTAGCCTTTGCCGTGCAGCATACCACCACCACAATCACGAAACACACAACAACAATCAAATGAATACTAGAGTCAGTGTGGTAAAAACTGTATGTGTCCTATTTTTTTCTGTTTTTGTGTTCTGTTTTTTATTTTGCTTTGTGTTGTGGCTGTAGCGTTGGATGACGGTTCAGGTTGTGGATATGTTGTGGTTGTTAGTGTGTGTGGTGGGTGTAGTTTAGGCTCAAAGTAAGACCACATTTCATAGTGTTTGACTGTCCTCTTCTGACGTGAGCTAACCTGCTTTTTCCCTCTTTTTTTTCTTATACTAATTCGTATGTGTTTTGGCTTCATGTTTTGTGCCCGGTTTTGGGCGTCAGTGTATTGGTGTAGTTGTAGTGTGAGTGCTGTGAAACTTTGATGGTTAGGGGAAGCGCGTCAAAGTACGTTCTATAGTCAGTGAGGTGTGAGAGTCCTTCTTACTGTCTTTGCCTCAGCACAACCACACAATCACAAAACACCACACACAAAATGAATCATCCTAAGAGTCCAAGTGGGGTGTCGTCTGTCTGTCCTTTGGCCGTCAGCACCCAACCATCAACAATCACGAAACACACAACACATATTATAATCTGGAGTCAGTGGTGTAGTCTGAGTAAATATTGTTTTTATGGCTTTGTGTTTGGTGCCTGTGCGTTGTCCGTCGTGTTCTCAGTGTGTAAGGTTTGTTTGATCGGAGTTGCGATTGTTTGTATAGGTTCTTGGGGGTGTTTTAGAGGCCCAAATTAGTAGTCTTAGAGTTCCAGTGTGTTGTGTCTGGACGCCATCTTGTGCCGTCACAGGCGTAGCGAGACAGTTATATCACGACACAAACACACCGCCACCCACCTCACCAAACACACCACCACTATCACCACACACACACATCCCACTAACCACCATCACGACACATCACAAACCACCGCCAACCAAACATCACCAACACAACACAACCCCACCACCACCACGCACAAACCACAACACTATCACACACACACACAACCCCGCCCCACCCGCACCACACACCGCCACCACCCTCCACCACACAACACTGGCCACCATCAATAACAAAACACGCCACATCACGCCACCACCCCCCACCACACCCCAGGCCATCCACCCTCCCCCTAACTACCACATCCACCCACCCAAAGAAACCAATCACCACTTACACCCTCCACACCCCAAAAACAATCCCCAAACCAAAAAAAACCCTCGACAACCATCACCACACACACAACACAAAAAAACCTACTCCATCACCCCACAACACACACCCTCCCCCAACCCTCCCCACCCACCCCACCCCCTCCAACCTTTCCGTCCAATCAAAGCCTGAGCCACGTACCATTCTTTTCCACCAGCCCCCCACCACCAAACCCCTCCCCCTACCACACCATTCACCACCCGGACCCCCCAGCCGGTCCCCCCCACAACACCAATCCCCCACCAAACGGACCCTACAACCCAACCCCAGCACCCTGGCCAGCCATGCACTAGCCTGAGCCACGTACCATCTTTGCCACCAGCACCAGCACCACCACCACCCCACACTCACACACACCGCCACAACCATCACTACACACAAGCACACACCGCCTCCACCATCACCACACACACCACCACCACCATCACCACACCCACACAGGCGTGGGCCACTAACCATCTTTTCCATCAGCAGGTCAGCAATCTTGAGCCCGTCCATGTTGCTAACTGACTCAACAAACTTCTGCAGGTCTGCCCGATCTGGATTAGGGCGCATGCCCGCAGGGGCACAGATATCATCCACTAGCTGGCTTTCGGTCCCCATGACGTTCGCAACGTTGAAGCCCGGCGTGTCGTAAGAAGCAGGAGGGGGCGGCCTAGTTTGGGCGAAGCCCCCCCCAGCCCCCTTGCTGCTGCTGTGACTGGAGTGGCTTGTCCCAAGCCCCCCTCCGCCCCCAGCGCCAACAGCGGGTCCGAAACTGCCTCCCCTCCTGGCACCGAAGAGGATGGGTTCATTGACCGCAGCCCCCATCTGACTGTATCCCTGGTAGCCATCGCCGTTTTGCGAATCGAAGCCTGAATTGTTTGAGTCAGTTCGCTGGTGAAGCGACTGCATGTAGGGGTAGGGGGGGTGGGGGTGGGGGGGGCAGATTAGCGTGTGGGGGGAGAAGGTAGAGGTAGCGGTGGGTGGGTGGGTGGGTAAGTGGGGGGGGGGCAAATAAGTGTGGGTGTGGGTGTTGGTGTGGGTATGGGTGTTGGTGTTGGTGTGGGTGCATGCCGAAGAGGATGGGCTCATTGACGGCAGCCCCCGTCTGACTGTATCCCTGGTAGCCATCGCCGTTATGCGAATCGAGCCTGAATTTTTTGAGTCGGTTCGCTGGTGCAGAGACTAGATGTGTGGGTGGGTGTGGGTGTGGGTGAGTGTGGGTGGGGGGGGGGGGGGGCAAATAAGTGTGGGTGTGGGCTGGTGTGGGTGTATGTTTTTTGGTGTGGGTTTATGTGCATGTGTAGCCACAATAGCCGTTGCCGCTATGTAAATTCAAGGGGAAGTTGCTCGAGTCAGTTCCCACCCATCCCTGTCCCCACCCATACCCATTCAACCCCATACCCACCCATCCTCATCCTCATCCCCATCCAGCCCCATACCCACCCATCCTCATCCTCATCCCCATCCAACCCCATACCCACCCATCCTCATACCCACCCATCCCCTTTTCCACCCATCCTTATACCCATTCAACCCACCACACATCCCCCTTACCCCACCCCCCTGCTAAAGTGGTTGTAATGCTCATTTGAATCCCCACAAGTGCCCCCCACCCACCCCCCCCCCTCCACCAACCTCCCTCCACCACACCACCCCCACCCCATCCCACTCCACCTCACCCACCCACCTCACCCTCCACCCACCCCACCTCACCTACCCGCCCACCCCACCCACCTCACCTCACCCCCTGCAAACTCCGACCTACCTCCCTATTGGCAAGCTGAGACCCACTCACCCTCCACCCACCCCACCTCACCTACCCACCCACCCCACCCACCTCACCTCACCCCCTGCAAACTCCGACCTACCTCCATATTGGTAAGCTGAGACCCACTCACCCTCCACCCACCCCACCTCACCTACCCACCCACCCACCCCACCCACCTCAACCTCACCCCCTGCAAACTCCGACCTACCTCCCTGTTGGTCAGCTGAGGCAGATCCCGCATGAATCCTCCAATACTGTTGGCTGCTGACGTGATTGTACTGCTCACTTGGTCACTCAGAGAGGCCCCCCCTCGGGATGAGTTCAGGGGGGGGGCGCCACTATCAGGTCCAAAGCCGGTCATGCGCATGCTGCTACCAGCACCACCACCAGCACCACCACCGCCGCCACCACCGCCGCCGCCGCCGCTTCCATAGAAACCGCCGCCACCACCACCACCACCACCACCGTTGCCGCTGCCGCTGCCACCACTACCGCCGCCATAGCCACCACCACCACCACCACCAGTGGAGGCCGGACCTACACCACTGCCGAAGCCCTGGATTCGGCTCTGCAGGATGAAACAGGGTGAGGGAAAGACTGAGGGCAGGGGCATAGGGGATGGAGCAGGGGCAGGAGCAGGAGCAGGAGCAGGGGCAGGAGCAGAAGACTGTTTATTGCAGCAGCTTCTAAGCAGCTCCCTTTCCCTGTCCTTGGGACAACCTGAAGCGAGCTAGTGTGTCTGAAAGCTTTTGGGGCACAGGGGCAGGCCACTGTTCATTTTGGGGGCTACGCGTTGCAGCTTCTAGGCAGCTCCTTTCCCTGTTCTCGGGACAAACCTGAAGCTAGCTAGTGTGTCTGAAAGCTTTTGGGGCGTAGGGGCAGGAGCAGGAGCAGGCCACTATTTATTTGGGGGGCTACGTGTTGCAGCTTCTAGGCAGCTCCTTTTCCCTGTCCTTGGGCCAAACCTAAAACTAGCTAGTGTGTCTGAAAGCTGATATGACATTCCAATTCAGCTTCAAGCTTTTGGTCTAACCCAGTGGCTGGCTATTGGAGCTGATGGGATATTACCATGGGCAGAGGTAGGTGTAAGGGGCAGGAGCAGGGGCAGGGGCAGGGGCAGGGGTAGCGGCAGGGGTAGGAGCAGGGGCAGGGGTAGGGGCAGGGGTAGGAGCAGGGGCAGGAGCAGGGGTAGGGGTAGGGGCAGGGTAGGAGGCAGGGCAGTATCAGGGCAGGGTAGGGGCACCAGCGGTGGGCAGGGGCAGGCAGCAGGGCAGGGTAGGGGCAGGGTTGGGCAGGATTTCAAGTGGCAGGTGGGAGGAGCAGGGCGGGGTAGGGCAGGTGTATGTGTGGGGCCAGTAAGCCGTTGCCAGGGGTCATGGGTAGCGGCAGGGGTAGAGCAGGTTTCGGGCATGAGTCATGGGTCAAGGGGTAGGTGCGGGGGTTGTATCAGGGCAGAGGAGCAGGGGCTCAGGGTATGGCAAGCTGTAGGCCACAAGGGGCAGGATTCAGGGGCAGGGTAGGGGCAGGGGTATGGGCAGGAGCCAGGGCAGGGGTAGGTAGGCAGGGGAGGTAGGGCATGGGTAGGTGTAGGTGCAGGAGCATGGGCAAGGGGCATGGGTGCGCAGGGTAGGAGCAGGTGCATGAAGCAGGGGCATGGGTAGGTGGCATGAGGTAGAGCAGGGGCAGGAAGCAGGGGCAGGGGTAGGTGCAAGTGGTATGGGCAGGGGCAGGGGCAAGGTGTAGGGGCAGGGGTAATGTGAGGGGCAAAGGGGCACTTGGGCAGAGGCAGGGTTATGTAATGGTCAGGGGCAAGGGCGGGGCAGGGTAGGGGTTAGGTGTCAGGGGCAAGGGTGGTTAATATGCAATTTTTCAACTTTCATTTTAATTTTCCACTTTCATTTTTTCATGTTTCTCTTTCCTGTCAGGTCATTGTTTCTTTCATTTGGGAAGGCCCTCACATTCTTCCTCCCCTCCTCACTTTCTCGCTCCTCTTGGCTCACTCCTTTGCACTCTTAACTCCCAAACCAAAACACAACACACACCTTATTTTAGTTTTGACTCCTGCGTTTTCTATCACTTAATCTCGCTGATGCAAAAGTTCACATTCAAGTTCATTGATCTCCCTTGACTGGTTGGGGGCCTATCCATACCCCCGCTTCAAATTCAAATTCTTGGATCTTTGATCTCCTCACCCTTGACTTTTGGGGGCCATTCCTTATCCACTCACCGCGTTCAAATTCAATTCATTGGATTAAACCGTGTACTTGTTGTGGGCCTTTCACATATCCGACCAACACACGTCGCTTTCAGCAATTCGAAATTCCAAATTCATTGGATCTACCGTGATCTAGTTGGGGGGGCCAAAGATCCTTTCCACATCCAACCGACGTTACAAGAAGAAATTCAACTTCAAATAATTGGATCCCACCTAGCCTTGATTGGGCCTGTCTTTATCCACCGACACTCCTCAAATTCAAATCAAATTCATTTGTAGTTTAGTTACCAGTGACTTTTTTGTGTGCTAAGCCTGTCCGCCACTGGCTGATGCCCTATCCAACCACACGGAGCAACGTTACACAAAATTCAAGATTCATTTTACTCTTACCTTTACGTTGTGTGTTTAATTTGACCCATGAATCCTTGATCCACCACTTGGACGAACCGACCGTTCAAATTCAATTCATTGTCTTAACCTTGACTTTTTGGCCTGTCCATATCCCCCACGTTCAAAGTTCATTCACTTGGATCTTACCCTTTGACTTTGTTGGGATGGGCCAGTCCATATCCACCGACGTTCAAATTCAAATTCATTGGATCTTACCGTGACTTGTTGGGCCTGTCCATATCCACCGACGTTCAAATTCAAATTCAAATTCATTGGATCTTACCGTGACTTGTTGGGCCTGTCCTTATCCACCGACGTTCAAATCAATCTGCTAATTCACAATTCCTATGATCATAACTGTTACCTGTTTTTGGGCGATGTGTGTCCCCTATCCCCTGACTAATGTTCCCAGGAGAGTAGGCTTTTATTCAATGTGGTCCTTTGGCACACTCACGCAAACAACCGTTGGTTGTTGGCATCACCCTTGAAAGTGTCAGGCTCCCCACGAAAGTGCCCCAACTCCCTGATTGGTTGCGAGAGTGAGGGTGACGGTGAGGGTGAGGGTGAAGTTGAAGGTGGACACCTAGAATATATGCACACACACATACCAGCACTACCCACCCCACCACTCACCCCACCACCCCTTTACTGGATAGAGCTGGAATGTCGCTGCGTGCACCCACCCACACAGCTTCCACCCAGCTTCCGCCCACCCCACCCCTCACAACCTCCTTACTGGATGGAGCTGGAATGTTGCTGCATGCACCCGCCCACCCAGCTTCCACCTAGCTTCCACTCGCCCCACCCCTCACAACCTCCTTACCGGATGGAGCTGGAATGTCGCTGCGTGCACCCACCCACACAGCTTTCACCCCCCCACCCCCACCCCCCCGACCATGCACCCCACCACGCACCACACCACCCCGTACCGATTGATTTACGCTGGTAATCTCGCTGCACTGATCACTTTCGGAACGTGGGAAGTTGAGCACTGCTCATCGAGCAACAGGATTTGTTTTATGGGGCGAATGGTCCTGAGCATATACTGGGTGGTGAATTCTTGTCGTGCCATTGTACTAATATTCTGGCATGGGAATTGGATGGGATGGTATTGGAGTTGAGGGGAGGGAGGGGATGGGATGGGAGTGGTTTTACAGTTGAGTGAAGCTGAGGGGAGGGGGGAGTGGATGAGGGGACGGGACAGAAGTATATTGGAGGGATGGTATGGATTTATGGCATGTTTTAACTGTTACAGTGTGAGTTTCGGTTGTCTTTTCTGTTCTTGTATGGGGCTTGTTATTGATGGGATGTTCTTGTATGGATTTTGAATTGCCTTGTCCTGTCTTGATTTCTTTGGCTTGGAGGTATTGTAATGGATGGTATTTATGGTATGGATGGTATTGGATAGGATGGCATGGGCTGGCATGGCATGGCGGGGGTGGGATGGGATGGGATGGGATGGATGGGATGGGATGGATGGGATGGGATGGGATGGGATGGGATGGGATGGGATGGCGTGGGATTGGTTTAGGAGACATGTGATGAAATAGGATATCATGGGATGGCATGGGATAGTGGCTGATTGCTGGTTACTGCCTTCCTCGCTAGTGTGATTCTCGATAGACACTGATTCATTTATGGGCGACACATGGCAGCTTCCAGCCAGCTCCAACAGCCAGCAAATGGATCTAGCCAAAATCTTTCAATTGAATTGAATTGCCCGTAATATCAACTTTCAGACACACTGGCTAGTTTCAGGTTTTTCCCAAGCACAGGGGAAAGGAGTTGCCTAGAAGCTGCTACGCGCAGCCCAAAAAGGAGACTGTGTCGATAGTGCCATCGATCAGTTATGATTTCATTCATTCATTCATCCATCTGTCTAACCACCCAAGCACTCATTATTCCATCCACCTATTTGTCTGTTTGTTCATTCCTCCATGCATGTGTTCATACATTGACCTGTCTATATATTTCCCCATTCCACATGCTCTCATTCAATGGCTTGTTCATTCATTCATTGAATTGTGTTGATTGTATTCTTCTTCTCCCTGTACCAAGCAATTTGAAGTGCCTAGGATAACAGCAGGCTCGACTAAACAAGAGTGATTCAGCCTTCCCTCGCACCTGCAATGAATTGGCTGGGTTGGCATGGGATAGGTTGGGTTGGGATGGGATGGGTTGGCATGGGATAGGTTGGGTTGGGATGGGATGGGTTGGCATGGAATAGGTTGGGTTGGGATGGAATGGGTCGGGTTGAGATGGGTTGGGATGGAATTGGTGGGCATATGACGGGAGGGTCTAGGGTGGCACGGATGATGGGATGGCGTGGGGTTGGTTAAGGTGGAACGTAATGGCATGGCAGGGGATAGTGTGGCTTGGATCTGGTGCGTTGGATGGAGTTCGTGAGACTGCGCAAATTGAAGGGCCTGTTGCTGATTGATGGATTGATGGATTGGCATGGCACCTGTCAGCATGTGAGCTAGGGTTGAGATAAAGCACCTCCCCCTTGCGTCTGTGCTTGTTACATGTGGATAGCATGCAGCATATGTTGTATTAGTTGGCCTGTAGATAAGGAGAGTAAGCACCTTCCATTTGACGATCGGGGATTTGTTCCCTAGCTTCTTTTGCAGATGGTCCGCTATGCTCTCCCCCACGTCATTGCTCGACTTTGCCATAGCAGCGATTTCGTCCATCAGGAAAATGGGCGCAATCTCGTCCCTCGAGGAAGTCGCATCTTCTAACTTTCGCCATCGAGAAACGGTATCCAATAGTGCAGCCATTCCTCAGATCAGGTTCCCCTTAACTTCTTGACTGACTTCTTGACTGAAGGAAATTGAACAAACTAAGGAAAGTGAAGACTGAGAGGCGCACAGTCAGGCAGAATGAGTAAATGAAAGGTCGTAGACGATTGGAGCTCTGTAGAATCGCACAGGCAAGGTACAGTCGCGGAGTACAGCACGGGCCAGCAGGTCGGAGCAGGGGAGCAGGTCCCCGAGCAGGTCGGGGAGTCTCAGGTCCGAGCAGGTCGGGGATGTGGTGGAATCCGAGACGAGTGGAACCAGCGAGTGGCAGGAAAATCGTTTCACTCTCTGGTTTTACTTTGCTTCGACTACTGAGGCCGGGGCCGGAGCAGCGTTGATTTTAGGCACGAATAATCAACATAACCACGATTTTAAAGTTTATTTGCGAATTTGACATCTCAGGTCTGTTTCATGTTTTTTTTATTCTGAAACGTTTGCAGGAGCATCGGTCACGTGCGATACCTTATGTTTACCGAGCTACCGGTGGCTTGGCCGGGCTTGGCTGAAGCACTGGCATGCACGATTCTTTACAGGCCCCCCCTCACCTAATCCTTAATGTTTCGGACGACGCAGACTGCTGGCTCAGGCATCTATCATGCAGCCCCACAGCTGGGCCAGAGAACCAGGATGCCACAGGTTGTCAGGTTCAGACGGACTGGAATTTCAAAATTGTAGCCAAGCCAAAGAAGAGTAACAGCTTTGGGCGGGTACCAAACTAATGCATACCTATCTACATCAACTAATACCCTCGTTTCTCTACCACACGACGCGCGTTCTTGCGCGCTAGGGCGCAAGCTTTTAGTGCCCGACTGCGTGATTACATTACATTACATTACATTACATTACATGTTCAAGTCTACTTGACACCGCGAGGGTGTATGAGACTCTATGCTTTAAACAAAAAGAAAAAGCACCCACAAAGCAAAAAAAAACCATTACATCAGGGGTGTGTCGAGGACAAACAAACCAAACTCCCAACCACCGTTTTGGTGGCGTAGGTATTAAACCCCCTAGAGCAGGACCCAGATCTCAACCACTTACAGTGGCGGAGGTAAGAAGCTAACAAATGAGAAGTCACAAGAAGAAGAAAAGGGATGATAAATTACGGTGCCACTAAGCAGTCCAGGGCTTCCTGTCTTGCTCTTCTACAAGTAGAAAGATAGTCGGCTAGGTTGCTCCAAAAAGACTTATTGCCATTTCCATTCATAAAGGTTCTGAATGTGGAATCGCAGAATTCCACATTCCATACGGTTAAGTCGGTATCCTCATGGACATACCTATAAATATCTGTAAACAGCTTCTGGTAGCGAAGGCGAATATCATTATAAAAAGGGCACTCAAACATATGCATTTCATCCTCAGGTTTTTGGAACCCACACATTTGACAGTGTCTCATTGAGCGAGGGATGTGTGCTCTATCCACCACCCTCATTCTTTCTGTGTTCAGCCAATGGGAACCCATTCTAAACTGTGCTATAGAACGAATCTGATCCTGCTTATGTAAGGCGGATGTAAAGGGAATCAAGCCATTCTCATCATTGCTGTTGGCTGCGAACCATTTTTGGTATCGGAGGCGTTTAAAGCCAACCCTTCTCTCATCAGGGATGTCTCTAACTGCATTGGTGTCACTTGGGTACTTAAACCTCCATGACTCAAAAACTTCAGACATAATACCTTCGACATCGACCCGGGGTAGATGGTATCCCTGCAGAATGGTACAGATTTGCTTCCCATGAAGCCAACTCCCGATTTGTACAAGCTATGACTAACCTGTTTAATCTCATCTGGAAGACTTCATACCCTAGCCAATGGGCTGCAGCTGCCTTGGTACCCGTACCCAAATCCAAAGGCAGTGTGTATGACAAGGACAACTATCGAGGTCTTGCGGTGAGCAACTCCATAGGAAAGATCTTCTCCCTTTGCATGCTACGTAGACTAGATGATTGGTCAGAAGAATTCAACCTCAGAGCCGCTGGCCAATATGGATTTAGAAGTGGTAGGGGTACTGCAGATGCATCATTCATTCTTGACCATATTGTAGATAAATATAGAGAAAAGAAAAAACCACTCTTTGTGGCTTTTGTTGATTTCAAGAAGGCTTATGATTGGGTCAACAGAGACTTGCTATGGGATTGCTTAGCAAGGCTAGGAGTCAAGGACCCCTATCTCAGTATTCTGAAGTCCATGTATATTCATGTTGTTTTCCAAGTTCGCCTACATGGGGACATTGGATCCTCCTTTCCATCCCTTGTAGGAGTTAAACAAGGAGACCCCCTATCCCCACTCCTATTCGGTCTGTTCATTGATAGAATTGAATCGTTCCTCCAATCCAAGCTCCCAAATGTAGGGGCTGAGCTTAGGGGAAAGATTCTGCAACTGTTACTTTATGCTGATGACCTAGCTATAATGGCAGAATCCCCGGCAGATATGCAAGCGATGCTTGACTGTCTGAGAGATTTCTGTGAGGCTACTAAGATGGCTGTGAATATAAAGAAAACTGAGATTGTCGTTTTCAACAAGCAATTCTGTGATGAGGCCCGCATGGATCCTGATTACAAATTTGTCTATGATGGAGCACAACTTTCTACAAAGTTATCTTTTATCTACTTGGGATCCCTCTTTGTGGATGGTGACTCAAGCAATCGTGCAAAAGCTGCTTTTTCTAGGATGCTCACTAAGGCCCAAAAGGCACACCACATGCTCCGTAGGCGATGCCATACTATGGAGATATACAATATTGATATTCTCACCCACCTGTTTGATTCTCTTGTACAACCTATCCTGAATTTTGGCTGTGAGGTGTGGGCTCCTTCTATTCTGAACAACACACTTATCTCAAATGACCATGCTTGTGAGAAATGGCATAGAGGTATACTTAAACAAATGTTGGGTGTTTGCCAATCTACTACATCTAATATTATCATGGAAGAGCTGGGTAGAACCCCGTTGTGTTTTGCTTGGCTTAAACAAGCTTTGCGCTTCTGGAACAAGACCATACATAAAGAACCTGAGGATCTCATTAGAATGGCTCTTGAGGAATCTTTTGACTCCAACACTGGCTGGGTTCATGACTTGCGTTGTGCTCTCCACAAGCTAGGATCCAGTAAAAACATCAACATTTTGGAGGCTGTCGATGTCGAAGGTATTATGTCTGAAGTTTTTGAGTCATGGAGGTTTAAGTACCCAAGTGACACCAATGCAGTTAGAGACATCCCTGATGAGAGAAGGGTTGGCTTTAAACGCCTCCGATACCAAAAATGGTTCGCAGCCAACAGCAATGATGAGAATGGCTTGATTCCCTTTACATCCGCCTTACACAAGCAGGATCAGATTCGTTCTATAGCACAGTTTAGAATGGGTTCCCATTGGCTGAACACAGAAAGAATGAGGGTGGTGGATAGAGCACACATCCCTCGCTCAATGAGACACTGTCAAATGTGTGGGTTCCAAAAACCTGAGGATGAAATGCATATGTTTGAGTGCCCTTTTTATAATGATATTCGCCTCCGCTACCAGAAGCTGTTTACAGATATTTATAGGCATGTCCATGAGGATACCGACTTAACCGTATGGAATGTGGAATTCTGCGATTCCACATTCAGAACCTTTATGAATGGAAATGGCACTAAGTCTTTTTGGAGCAACCTAGCCGACTATCTTTCTACTTGTAGAAGAGCAAGACAGGAAGCCCTGGACTGCTTAGTGGCACCGTAATTTATCATCCCTTTTTTTCTTCTTCTTGTGACTTCTCATTTGTTAGCTTCTTACCTCCGCCACTCTAAGTGGTTGAGATCTGGGTCCGGCTCTAAGGGGTTTAATACCTACGCCACCAAAACGGTGGTTGGGAGTTTGGTTTGTTTGTCCTCGACACACCCCTGATGTAATGGTTTTTTTTTGCTTTGTGGGTGCTTTTTCTTTTTGTTTAAAGCACAGAGTCTCATACACCCTCGCGGTGTCAAGTAGACTTTAACATGTAATGTAATGTAATCGACAGCCTCCAAAATGTTGATGTTTTTACTGGATCCTAGCTTGTGGAGAGCACAACGCAAGTCATGAACACAGCCAGTGTTGGAGTCAAAAGATTCCTCAAGAGCCATTCTAATGAGATCCTCAGGTTCTTTATGTATGGTCTTGTTCCAGAAGCGCAAAGCTTGTTTAAGCCAAGCAAAACACAACGGGGTTCTACCCAGCTCTTCCATGATAATATTAGATGTAGTAGATTGGCAAACACCCAACATTTGTTTAAGTATACCTCTATGCCATTTCTCACAAGCATGGTCATTTGAGATAAGTGTGTTGTTCAGAATAGAAGGAGCCCACACCTCACAGCCAAAATTCAGGATAGGTTGTACAAGAGAATCAAACAGGTGGGTGAGAATATCAATATTGTATATCTCCATAGTATGGCATCGCCTACGGAGCATGTGGTGTGCCTTTTGGGCCTTAGTGAGCATCCTAGAATTGATGAGTGATTGAGGCAGTTTTGTTTACCCCCAATGCAAAGCTCAGACTTTTTTACTACCGTTACGCTCTGAATGATGGTCTGCACTTTCTGCGCGCTGTTTTTTTTTACAGCTGCTTCCTTTCTTGCTCCCTATCAGTTAGAGTGAGACTCAGTGGGTCAGGAAGTGACTGAAGGGGTGGAACCAAGGGATTTAAATTGTGAGGCTCTCAGATACAGAAGAGAGTAACTGCCCTGGAGTAAGAACCTGCTGCCCCCCTCCCACACCCCAACCCCACCCCACCCACCCACACCCACCCACACCACCACCACAACCACCACCACCACCACCACCACCACAAGCCCCCCGTATACCTGATGCGCTTGACTCATTTTTTATGGACTTTATGGACTAGCTTGATCTCAGGAGGCTGCGTCCTGCATCGCAGATGTAACGCCTAAAGGTCCGTTCCGACTCCCCCTTAGCGGTACCCCATAATTAACGGACACCAGGTAGAACACTCATTGAGCAGTTTAGACAGTTTTGAGACTTATGCATGCCAGGTTATATTTCTGTATAGCTGATTTACATATTTAGTCAATATTTCAAGTTCAGGCCAACCCTTTGGCTATTCAGATATTGGTAGGCCACCGCCTTTGCTATTTTTGGTATTTGTTCATTCATCTATCGGAAAACCCTGAGCCCCTAAACAGCTCATGGGTTTGTTACAGCCCTTGGGATATTCAGGTATTAGAGGGCCAATCCTTACCATAAAGTACCTTTCCCTAACGCAGGTGAATCTAAACCCTAGATGTGACTTACCGGTATACATAATTTCATAAGTTGAGCTGGGTGGAGCCAGAATAAAAAAGGCAAAATCCTGCTAGCCGAGTTTTTTTATGTTGTCATCTCCTCTAAACCCAGACCTGGGCATCAAGCATTGCCGACTATTAAAGTTTAGGCCCAAATCCTGAAAAATCACTGGGCGGGAGTGAAGTTGGAGAAGTACTGCCGGGGTTGTCGGAAATCAGCAGTTGTAATAATATTTTGTGTGTCAGGCATGGCAGTGCGGCACATCAGCAAAGAAGCTTAAAAGCCCCAATGCTACAAGCTTAACAGCTATCAGCTTGGATAACACTCCGGAGAGTGGACTTTGTGTGCGCAGGACGCCAATCTATAAATGCGGAGACGAGAATAAGTTACAAGCACAGGAGACCCATTAAGGGGCACCAGTGGAGGAAAGGGGGGCGGTAGCCTGGAACCTGATCAGGGTACAGGCTAGACAGCGCGTGTCAGAAGAACCGATGACGCAGTCAACAGGAAGCTGACATAGTACTGTCAGGACCGATAGTTCTAATGGAGTACACAAGGAGTCACCAAGACATAAAAAAAGCGAGAGCACCGCTATTCATGCTGATACTCCACCTATGACGCAGGTGACATACAATACTAGTACTCCACCTATGGCACTGGGGACATAGAACCATAAACTGGTAGCAAACAAAAATTATTAAGGAACGGCGGAAAAACAGGAAACCAGAAGAAAGCCTTGTCTAAAATAAAAGGATGAGAAAGGATGAACCAAAAACCACTGTAGTACTCCGAAAATGTAGCAGCAAAAAACTTGGGTCATACCGAGCTGAGCTGAGACCAAAATGGAAATGTAACCATCCATGGCAAGCGCAAAAATACTATTCATCCAGAAAAGTAGGCACCAAACCAGAAAATCACAGGGAGGCCAAACAGAAATCAATCCTAATACCAAAGGAAGGGGAACAACGGTGACTGAAAGAACCGAGAACTTAACCTAAAGAGAAGACTGAAAAAATCGTAAATCAAAGTTGGGGAACAACGGTATAGAAAACCCGATCCGGGAATAGGAACCTAACGCCAATCAATGATAACCAAAGAGACGGATTGAAATATCGTGTGAGCGCAGCACACGAGAGAATCAAAGCCTAAAGGACGCAGACAAGAGGACACTAAAGACTACGATGGAAAAAAAAATCGATGGAAAAATCCACTACCTTAAAAACTATTCTTAGCATAGAATTCATGACTAGGTTGGGATGAAAAAACCATGATGAACTGGTTTCTTACCCAAAGATGGAAGTAAGAAGATTTATGAAAGTTAATTATCATAAATCCCCAGTTACGGCACTAACTAAAACATTCTAGGAGGTGGGTATCGCACCGCAAAGAACTCATGCACTCAAGACAAACCAAGCGCCTAACTAAAGCAAACCAAACTTGCAGTAACTGAAAAAATCCAAAGGATGCGAAGTTAAAATTTTCAAGAAACTTGTAACCAACAAAGGAAACACAGTTCAATGAACAATAGAAGGGTAGATGTACAACCATAGTACATAAAACCTATTGTCCACCTGAAAAATAGTAAACGCATAAAAAGGACTTCAAAGAATTTACTGCAAAGGATGGACTGAAAGGGCGCTTGAAATACACTCGGAAAACAAGAAAGAGGTGAGCGGCGGTACATCTGCAAGTACAACTGCAAGATTACCCAGCCCACCAATTCACAGTAAAATCCGAAGGGAAACAACTACTACACTCCACAAAAGTTCCAATCACATGAGGGGCTGGTGATCTAAAAACAGTGTGGAGTAAAAAGAAATAGCTAATCTATGATGAGCTCCACCGAACGAACCATCTGCCTATGGAACTAAGAGTCAGAAACCATCAAGACGCTATAACGGTGGTCTGAATTAAGTACCACCTTCCACCAAAACCAAGAAAGACAGCTGAAAGGAAGCTGCCTAAACAAAGCGTCGTAACGCTCCACCAATCTAGACTACCCTATAAGTCAGTCTAGGAGGTGCTGAGGAATAGGCACTCACACATAGGGCCATGTTAACCTACGTATGAGAACCAGCAGCACCTAAAACAATGAATCTTGGGTTGACTGTAACACCCCAGCCATACGCAGTATCAAGCTAGACCAGTGTTCAAGATCATCACTTACCCATTCGGCAACGGCTACATCATCACATGGGCTTGACCCGAGTAATCCACCAGGGACGACAGGAGGCGTCGGAATTATCGACACCCGCGAGCCATCCGAGGTGGTCGGAGGTTGGCGACTATTAGTCAATGGACCTGATCCAGGTACTACTATGATCGAAGGCTGTCTAAATCCTAAAGCTTCACCGCTAAAACGTGGCACACAGGAGGGCCTGGCGACCCCCTGAGATTCGGCTAAGATTATAGTTGGATATCCAACTCCCCCCCGCCCTAAAACTTCACACACAATACAGCAAGATCAGGCCCTGGTCTAGAATGCAACAATGATACATCCCAGCCAGGCCAGCCAACAACAATTGGGGTTGTTAAAGGGCGTAGGGAATTACCGGTAACACATAACATATCACATTTGATGACAGGAGGGATGCAAGCGGGCACGGGGACCCATACTAATGGGAGAACCCAGAAAGACAGTTTAGAACTGAACTGGAGATAGAGAGTACATCACTACTCACTACTAACTGGCGCAACATTGGAAACCCAAATATAATAACCCTTACTCACCAGGGAATACCCAACCAGTCTACCAAATAATGCCTTTCTAACTAGCTTGTTGCGTGACTGCCCAATACTAAGATTACATAGCAAGGGCAACCAAACAAACGCAACAACGACACATCAGGTGCAACCCCAAAGAAAAGCTCCGAAGGAGTCTTGTCTCCCTAGATGAACACGCGATTGCAAAGATAACACACTAGCACCATGCTGAGCAGTGTCATCATCAACAACTCATGCATGCCCCAACTAATCGAGATCAACCATGCCTCTATAACACTTAACTGAAAAATTCCTAAGCCCTATCAGAACTCAAACACTTGAACTCAAACTCACGTAGCTAAGGCATACACCTAAGGGGGGAACCAGGGGCACGGGAAGACAAAGTAGTAACCTCTGTCGAACCACGGAACGCACCCAGGGGTCACAAGGAGCCTAAGAGAGAAAAATATCCACCAAGATATCATGCCAAAGATCCTCCACGGCCGCTGGACTAGGGCGAGACCTGGGATCACAGAAGGTGGGGAAGCGTTAGGTTGAAGTCGAGATTTGAGGTATGGGAAAAAGGAGACGAGAATGACAGTGCAGCAAGTCGCACCAATGGCAGAAAATCGCAAATCGCAAGGGCAGAATTCGAACATTTATCGCTAGGATGCGAAGAGCAGAGCCGAGGCATGTAAAGGTCCTAATATCCCGCCGTCGATGATCAGTCAATCTCAAGTCCCCCCCTCTATCGCTCGACTCACCCGGTTGGGGGGTAGAGGGAGCAGCACCCGTAGTGGTGCTGACCATACCCCCCTGCTTCCTACCACCTCCAGAATCTCCAGGTCCAGACGCGTAGGTCGTCCTCCTCTGGCGAATCCTACGGCAGTGCCGGCGATCCGCCAGTTTGATCGAAAAAATTCTCCAGAAGGTAGCACAGAGCCACTAGAGCGCAAGCTCATGCCAGGAGCCGACCGTCGGCTGGGCAGAGCAAAGGGGGCAAAGACGACGTAGACATCAGCAGGGAGCTTGGTCGGCTTGGCAACCTCCGGTATGCAGGCAGAGCCTCAAACACCGGAGAAAGGTTAGCGACGTCAAGGACGCGAGCAGACGAAGACGGGGTATCTCCACCGATGTCCAGGCTAGTCGCCGACTTGAGTCTGCACGTCACAGTCATCTACGACAGACGGGAGGAGGCGACAGACGGCAGGGGAGGAAAAAGAAGAGAAGATGGAGGAATGACCGGGGGGGGTTACTTCCACGATGGCGGAAGGACTCTCATGACCGCTAGCAGAGGCAGCTGGTGCACAAACGTCTAGCCAATCATCAAGAGGAGCCGTTCCTCCGTTGGAAGGATTGATCGCAGCCATCGCTGAGAATGATACTGCGCATCCCGCGCGTCCAGGAAAGACCATCCATGTCATGGAGTTTCTCAAAATGGCGGGAGGTCCTCGCGGAAGTTGCATCGCAAAGCAGTGGTAGTAAATGAAGGACCGTATAACCTATCAGCTTGGATAACACTCCGGAGAGTGGACTTTGTGTGTGCAGCACGCCAATCTATAAATGCGGAGACGAGAATAAGTTACAAGCACAGGAGACCCATTAAGGGGCACCAGTGGAGGAAAGGGGGGCGGTAGCCTGGAACCTGATCAGGGTACAGGCTAGACAGCGCGTGTCAGAAGAACCGATGACGCAGTCAACAGGAAGCTGACATAGTACTGTCAGGACCGATAGTTCTAAGGGAGTACACAAGGAGTCACCAAGACATAAAACAAGCGAGAGCACCGCTATTCATGCTGATAACAGCCCCGAGGATAACAGCAATACTATGTGTGTCTGTGTGTTTTTCCAGTCCAGAGGGTAGCGAAGTAGGCTTTAGGGACTTGCCCAACCTTGGAACCTCGGGGGGCTAAAAGAAAAAGCACTGATAAACTAAACGTCACACAACATTTCGATGGGAGCAATAAGTTCGTGCTAGAGCAATACTTTATTTGCAATTATCACCCCATGTGAGATCAATTTTACAAGCAATGCATACCTTAATACTTTTTCCCAGCCAGTCCCAGCCCGAATTTGCTCTCGAGTTGAAAACACATATTACCACAATGTACAGCGCTGGTAAGAAATTTGAAAGGCCCGTACCTATATCACTATATGGCTCACAGATTCGCAGACTAGACATATTTGATACCGTATCTCATAATTAGCCCCTAACACAGCCCCAAATGTGCACACATAACATAACATAACATTACATTACAGTACAGTACAGTACATTACAGTACAGTACAGTACAGTACAGTACAGCTCAGTGCAGTCTCCATGACACCACCAGGGTGTATGAGACTCCGTGCTTAAATAAAAACAAAAAGCACCCACCAAGCAAAAAAACCCATTACATCAGGGGCGTGTCGAGGACAAACAAACCAGACTCCCAACCACCGTTTTGGTGGCGTAGGTATTAAAACCCTAGAGCAGGACTCAGATCTCAACCACTATCATGTTATAGGAGACTTACACCAGTTTGATACAAAAACCCGGTTGCAGGTCATTAGTTTTAACCCTTCAAGCGTTTTCTACCCAGGTGGATTTGGTTTATAAATTGATAAGGTCATCCAAAAGGGGAGATTTTGCCTGCACGAGTAGTCGAGTACCATACCGGGCCATTTCCAGCCCTTCTGAATGAGAGGCGGAATCGAGCAGTTTCTGACAATTGAAACCCTGGCAATGTGATGGCTGGCACAATTTGATGGCGATTGACCGATTCCCTGGCTCGATTTATGCTATATGGAGCTCGCGGCAGTCACTTACGTACGATTGTGTAACCTCGGTACTTTCGGGCAGCTTTCGTCACAGGCCAAAGCAGGAGGTGAGACTACGGTGCAAATCCGGAATTTGCTCAGCGTTTGCTTTTAATTTTTTCACGGAGACATCGGAAAAGGAAGAATCGCGAGGAGAACCAAACTTTAGCACGAGCCCCCCGGAGCTACCCGGGGAGCTACCCCGGGGGCGGGGACGGTCACGGGGGTGTGTCATGTGACCATATCACATGCATCTGTGGATTTAGGCAGGCCCACGTGGGTGGGAGGAGGCTGAGTTGGGACAGGCCCTATCGAAACTTGTTGAAAATAGCATTGGCCATGCCACTTCCCACGCTCAATTGTGTTGCAAGCATGGAATCTATCACCTATATCAACGGAACGAGGCTTGCGCTCCCCCCCGGGAGGGGTGAGGCTACTCTGCTGCAATTTTTGCGAGGTATCTGCCTGGACTGGCTAATGTGATCAGAGCATAATTAGCGGTGCTGCATCAATCTGAAAGCTCTGCAGCATGGAACCCGCGCATTAGCCCGCTATAATTGCGAATTGTTTCTTGGAATAGCCTGCCCATGTGAATTTGTGGTGGATCCTTCTACATGATTTCGCTGACTAGACCTACAATAACGAAGCGCAATGCTCTGCTCTTCCAACTGCGTTGCGTCGTTCCTCAAGCCACGCCACCTGGTGCCTGCTTGATTTCTATCTTACCTTGCCTGAATTCCCTCCACCGACCCACATTCTGCACTGCAGAGAAAGGCTTTACCGGCAGCAAGCTGGGATGTGGAGAGGGAGGCTGTGGTGCCTGCACTGTTATGGTCAGCCACTGGGAGTCTGGAAAGGTGGTGCACCGCTCTGTGAATGCCTGCCTCTGCCCCCTCTATGCTGTAGAGGGCATGCATGTGGTGACCTCTGAAGGTAGGTAGAAAGAAATGAAAGAAGGAAAAGCCTCACAGCATGGTTTCAGGATCAGGGCAGTGTGAGACGGAACCCTAAGCTTTATTTTGCTCCAATAGGCTGCAGCCTCTTTTGGTGGTTTTGGTAGTAGAGGTGGTGGTGGTGGTGGTGGTGGTGTTAATGGAGGTGGAACACACAGACGCACCTACCTGCACCAGCTGGTCAATTCTACTCACCAACTCATCCTCGGAGGAGTTTGCTCCTTGGGCTGGTTGTACAGCCCCCGCAGTTGTCGGTAAAGGGCACGCACATGATCGTTTTAGAAGGTAGGCTGGAAGGACGAATGAACCCACCACGTGGTCATGTCGCTGCTGTCCCTATGGCAGCCTGCACCTGTTCAGGTTGTTAAACAGGTGTTCAGGGTGTTCAACAACTGTTCAACATTTACATGTGACCAATGATGTAAATAAACAGGTATTTAACACCCTAACACCTGTTTAGCAAGCTGAACAGGGTGCAGTCTACCACAGGGTGTAGCTAAAGCAAACAGGGTGGGGAAATCCAAACCAGTTTCTGTTGTTGTATGTTGTGACAGTCCAGGTGTAGACCAAATAGCCTACAGGGACTTGCCCAACCATGACAGGAGGGGCTATAACGAAAAAGCACTGATGAAATGAACCCCAAACCGGTTTCTATGGACTTTTCACGAAGGCCGCTATCCCTGGGCTATTCTTTTCGGCCACCAGCAGCAGCTCCCCTGACTGGCTACTTTTGAGAACGCCTGGTGGGGCGTGGTATTAAGGGAGCCCCGTCTAACGATGGTAGGGAACGGGCTGCTACTTTACCTGGACAAAGCTACCACGGCAGTTGACAGTGACCGCGAACACTGAAGTGCACCCGGAGGGATTCGAACCTGCAGCTTCTTGTTTCGACAAGCTACACCATTGAGCCTTTAGCCCCTTTCAGCGAATCAATTGGTCTAATGGTACACCAAATCGCTGTTAAGATGCAGGGTCAGGGGTTCAATTCCCCCCACGTTCGCCCCTGAGCGTTGCAGGTCGTTGTCAACCGCGATTGTAGCTTGTCCAATTGAGGTAGAAGACCGCTCTTCACCCGCGTACGACGGGTTCCCTTAATACCACGCCCCACCGGGCGTTATTATTACCGTCGAGCCAGTCGTCAAAGTGGGATTCCTGCCTGGCTACTCAGCGGAACCTAACGCAACCTAGTGCACCTTCAAGCTGGCACAATCAGCAGTCCATAACTTCTCAAATGTTTGGGTGTATAACTGACTAATCAGCAGCTCCATAACTTCTCAAATGTTTGGGTTTAGCACAGTGGCTGGCCCAGGGAGCTGCCTAGAAGCTGACACAATCAGCAGTCCATAACTTCTCAAATGTTTGGGTGTAGCACAGTGGGCTGGTCCCAGGGAGCTGCCTAGAAGCTGACACAATCAGCAGTCCATAACTTCTCAAATGTTTGGTGTAGCACAGTGGCTGGCCAGGGAGCTGCCCTAGAAGCTGACACAATCAGCAGTCCTAACTTCTCAAATGTTTGGGTGTAGCACAGTGGCTGGCCCAGGGAGCTGCCTAGAAGCTGACACAATCAGCAGTCCATAACTTCTCAAATGTTTGGGTGTAGCACAGTGGCTGGCCCAGGGAGCTGCCTAGAAGCTGACACAATCAGCAGTCCATAACTTCTCAAATGTTGGGTGTA
Organism: Chlamydomonas sp. ICE-L; assembly: GCA_013435795.1. Classification (NCBI taxonomy): domain Eukaryota; kingdom Viridiplantae; phylum Chlorophyta; class Chlorophyceae; order Chlamydomonadales; family Chlamydomonadaceae; genus Chlamydomonas; species Chlamydomonas sp. ICE-L. Next base: position 142,490,283 of record JACBWV010000610.1, read on the forward strand.
GCACAGTGGCTGGCCCAGGGAGCTGCCTAGAAGCTGACACAATCAGCAGTCCATAACTTCTCAAATGTTTGGGTGTAGCACAGTGGCTGGCCCAGGGAGCTGCCTAGAAGCTGACACAATCAGCAGTCCATAACTTCTCAAATGTTTGGGTGTAGCACAGTGGCTGGCCCAGGGAGCTGCCTATAGAAGCGGACACAATCAGCAGTCCATAACTTCTCAATGTTTGGGTGTAGCACAGTGGCTGGCCCAGGGAGCTGCCTAGAAGCTGAGCACAATCAGCAGTCCATAACTTCTCAAATGGTTAGGGTGTAGCACAGTGGCTGGCCCAGGGAGCTGCCTAGAAGCTGACACAATCAGCAGTCCATAACTTCTCAAATGTTTGGGTGTAGCACAGTGGCTGGCCCAGGGAGCTGCCTAGAAGATGCAAAATAACCGAAAAGAAAGCCCTGCACTGTCCCCTTCACAAGTGCTTCATTGCAACAAGCTAGAAATGGTATGTGTGTGTGGTGGCTGTAGGTGAGATAGACAGACAGGGCCATGGAGGCAAAATAGCTGAAAAGAAAAGCCCTGCACTGTCCCCTTCACAAGTGCTTCATTGCAACAAGCTAGAAATGTTATGTGTGTGTGGTGGCTGTAGGTGAGATAGACAGACAGGGCTATGGAGGCAAAATAGCCGAAAAGAAAAGCCCTGCGCAGTCCCTTTCACATTAATAGAAACCGGCATATCATATGATGTTGGCCAAAGGAGAGTATGATATCATATTATACCATACACCTTGCATCATATGATATTGTATATAAATGTTAACTTTGGCCTTGTCAGACTGTCAGCATCAAATGCTATCATACTCCCCCCTCCCCCCCCCCACCTCCCCCCCTCTCCCCCTTCACCTCTCCCTACCCTCCCCCCTCCCCCCCCTCTCTCTACCATCCCCCTCTCCCTCTCCCTTCCCCTCCCCCTCCCCCTCTCCCTCTCCCTGGCCCCTCCCCCCTCTCCCTCCCCCTCCCCTCCCCTTCCTCCCCCCCCTCTCTCCCTTCTCCGCCTCCACCTCCTCCACTCCTCCTCCCCTCCCCCCCCCCCCCCTCCACCTGCACCTTGGTGTGAGCACCTGTCTGCCTTGAAACCTTGACTGCAGGTATTGGCAACATCAGGGATGGCCTTCATCCTGTTCAGTCCGTGCTCGCTAGAAGTCTGCCCCTCAACCCACTACCCCTACTCCCCTCCACCCCTTCACCATTCCTCCTGCACCTTTTTGTGAGCACCTGTCTGCCTTGAAACTCTGACTGCAGGTATTGGCAACATCTGAGATGGCCTTCATCCTGTTCAGTCCGTGCTTGCCAGATGTCTACCCCTCAACCCCTCAACCCCTCCACCCCTCCACCCCTCCTCCCCTCCACCCCTCCACCCCTCCACCTGCACCTTGGTGTGATCACCCGTCTGCCTTGAAACCCTGACTGCAGGTATTGGCAACATCAGGGATGGCCTTCATCCTGTTCAGTCTGTGCTCGCCAGAAGCCACGGGTCACAGTGTGGATTCTGCACCCCAGGATTTGTCATGTCTATGTACGCCTTACTCAGGTACTCCTCGGGCCTGCCTATCAGGGATTTGTTTTTCAAATCTGAAAGTGTTTTTTTCTAGATCTCTGGTTTTAGGCCTCCTCCAGGGATAGCGTTTCTATTGCTTTTTAAAGTGTTATACAGCTTTAATAGCTTTTAGGGCAAAACAAACTAAAATAATCAAATAATTTTAATAGCTTGTAGGGCAAAACATTTGTAAAAATAATCAAATAATTTTAATAGCTTTTAGGGCAAAACATTTGTAAAAAGAATCAAATAATTTTAATAGCTTTTAGGGCAAAACAAACTAAAATAACTTTTTTAAATCAATTGTAGGGCGATAATTTGGGCCCAAACGGGTCAAAAGTAGCTATTGCTATGAGCCGCAGGGGAAAAATCCCCGGACCTGCCTATTTGTCGGCTAGTAGCCCAGGTTCTTGAAATATGCTTTCACCGATTAAGATGGGTGCACCTTAGAAATCACTAAATAAAGGGACATCTTTCAGGGGGCCACAAGGAAGTTTTTTTTCTAAATCCAGCCAGTATCTTATTCTCTGCATTTGCCCCTATGATGCTGATGATGTGTGGAAACCACCTCGTTCCTGCTGACTCAGTCAAATGGCTAGCCAGCATGTGCAAGCTTGCTGAGTTGGCTGTGACAGTTCTGATGATGGGTAGTACTTGCTGCATGGCCATTGATAACTAACTGGCTTCGGTCAGCTCCATTCCGTTGCCACCTGTTGTTCCGTTGCCAACACTCTCCGCCAATTTTCCGCGTTGCTTGCAACGCTGCATAGGACTTGTTCAATTTGTTTCGGTGGCTTCAGGGCTTACGACCCGCGGCTTTGGTGGCTTCAGGGCTCACGACCCGGTTTCTGTGGCTTCAGGGCTTACAACCCGGTTTTGTTGCCTTCAGGGCTTACGACCTTGTTAGGCCTAGATCTGATCATGCTGCATGCGGGCAACTTACCAACGGCCCCCCCAACACCTATATCTTTTTTGGGGGAGTGCTGGATTTTCCGACATATGCCCCCCCCCCCCCCCCCCCCCCCCCCCCCCCCACCACCAACACACACACACACACACATACACACTCACACGCACGCACACAAACACACACACACACTCCCTGACCCCCCCCCCACCTACCCCTCCCCCCCCCCACACCCACCCACCCACCCACCCACACATACACACTCACACACACGCACGCACACGCACGCACACACACACACACACACACACTCCCTGACCACCCCACACCTACCCCCCCCCCCCCCCCCCCCCCCCCCCCCCCCCACACACACACAAACCAACACACTCATACTCGCTTTGCAGGTCAAGCGACGAGCCTCCTGCCATGGAGGAGGTCGAGGATGCTCTTGGAGGAAACCTGTGGTGAGTGGAAAAAATATGTGTTGTTATATGTTTGTGTATTGTTATATGTTATCCGCATAATAATTATTATCAAGAAAGTTGTGCGCTGTTGTGAGGCCTAGTATTTGATTCAGTCTCAGACAGTACAGCAGACAGTACCAATTGACAGTACGGCAGACAGTACAGCAGACAGTATGACAGACTCACAACAGGGCCAGTATTTGATTCAGTCTCAGACAGTACAGCAGACAGTATCGACTAACAGTATGGCAGACAGAACAGCAGACAGTACAGCAGACAGTATGACAGACTTTAAGACAGTATGACAGGCAGTTGGACAAACAGTACGACATACTTTCAGACTGACTTTCAGGCGGTACAACAGACTTTCAGACAGTATAACAGGCAGTACAAAAAATGGTACAACAAACAGTGCGAGGGACTTTCAGATTGTATCGCAGGCAGTACAATAGACAGTACGACAGACTTTCAGACAGTAGGGCAGGCAGTACAACAAACTGTACGACATACTTTCAGACAGTAAGACTGGCAGTACGGCAGACAGTAGGACAGACTTTCAGACAATACAGAAGGCAGTACAACATACAGTACGACTTGCAGTACAACAGAATTTCAGGCAGTACAACAGACAGTGCGGCAGACAGTACAACAGAATTTCAGACAGTTAGACAGCCAATACGACGTACAGTACGCTATGCAGTACGACAGAATTTCAGACAGTACGACAGGCTGCATGGCATACAGTACAACATGCGGTACACCAGACTGTCAGACAGTACAACATATAGTGCGACAGAATTTCAGGCATACTTTCAGGCAGTACGGCAGACAGTACAACAGGTATTAAGACAGACTTGCTGGCAGTACGGCAGGCATTACGACAGACTTTCAGACAGTACACTCAATGTAGGAGGATAGCCTGCTACTAGTCCACAGGGTATTAGCTACTAGCTACTAGTCCACAGGGTATTACTTCTTGCCAAATTGGTCAGCGCTTACAGCGCACAAACGTCAAATTGGTCAGCGCTTTTTAGTGCAAAAGCGCAAAAACTGCGCGCTGCGTCCACAGGGGGTTGAAAAACTGTGCGTTTCGCGCAGAGAGGCTCAAAAAGGCAGCACGGCACCTCGCTGCCGCGCGCGCTTAGTAGTTCCCTGCTAGTCCTTATCTCTGGTATTTGTACCTTAAATTCAGTATCTTGACATCCCGAGTATGCCTTTTCGATGTTCCCATTGATCTAGTATTTGGCTGCTTTGGTGGTTCTCCGTTTGTGGTTGCTTGTTGGGTCAAAAAAGCTGATAGTCTATATCTCCGGTATTTGTACCTTAATTTCCTAAGTATCTTGACATCTCGAGTATGCCTTCTCGATATGCCCATTAGTCTAGCGTTCTGTGACACTGTTTTTCCTATGCCCCTGGTATATGCACATTATATTCACTGCTTGCATCTCGATATGCCTCGCGGAGACTCCCATGAGTCTGAGCGTTCGGTTACACTCCCGCACCGGTGTGCGCCTTCCCCCACACCCACCACCCCCCACCCCCAGCCCACCCCCCACAACCCACACCCCACAACCCACAACCCGCGCCCACAACCCACAACCCACTCCCACAGCCCACACCCACCCCACACTACCCCTCAACCGACACCCTAATCAACCCCCACCCCACATACCACATACCATCTCCCACCCCCCACATCCCACCACCCCGTCACCCCCAACCCACCCACAACCGCCAACCCTCACCGAAACCCTCCAACCCCACATCCCCCCATTCATATAACCAACCACACCCCACACCCACCCCCAACCCCCCCCCCCCCCCCCCCCCCCCCACCCCTCACCCCACACCCCCACCCCCACACCCAACACCCACACCCCACACCCCCCCACCCCAAACCCCACCAACATCCCACACCCCACAACCCTCACACCCCATCCACACCCACATCCCTCACCACCCACAACCACGAACCCCACATCCCCCACCCCCACCCCCACAGTCGCCACACCCCACACCCCCACCCCACACCCCCCACATCCCCCACCCCCCACATCCCACACTCCCACAACCCACAACCCCACATCCCCACACCCCCATCCCACATCCCACACCCCAACCCTCACCCCTCACCCCTCAACCTCACCGAAACCCTACACCCCACACCCCCCCATACCACATCCTATCCTCGAGACACCCCACACCCCCCCACTCAGCACCCCACCCCAACACCCCACACCCCCCCAACCCCTCACCGAACCCTACCCACCACCCCCACATACCACATACCACACACCCCCACCCCACACCCCCCCAACACCCACACCCCACACACCCCACACCCCTTCACCCCTCCCACCGCCAGCGCCCACACCCACAACCCACACCCACACCCACAACCCACATCCCTCAAACCCACACCCCACCCCCACATCCCACACTCCACAACCCACAACCACACCCACACCCACATCCCACACCCCACAACCCCCCTCACAATCCACACCCCACATCCCTGCGCCACATCCCACAACCCACACCCCACACCCCACCCCACACCACCACCGCCACTCCCACAGCACCCACACCCCCAACCCCACATCCGCAACCACCCCCACCCCACAATCCTCACACCCCACATCCCACACCCCACATCCCAGCCCCCCACAACCCACACCCCACACCCCGCAGCACCCCACAATCCCACACCCCAGCACCCCACATCCCCACAACCCACCCCCCACACCCTTCGCACCGCACAACCCCACATCCCACATCCCCCATCCCACCCCCCACACCGCCCACACCCCACACCCCACATCCACACCACCCGACCCACGACCCCCACACCCACGCACAGGTCCCCCACACCCCACACCCCACAACCGCCACCCCACACCCGGCCCCCCCACCCCCACACCCCACACCGCAACATCCCACCCCCCACCCCCACACCATCCCACATTCCCACACCCTCAACTCACACCCTTCAACCCACACCCCACCCCACATCCCACACCCCACACCCCACATCCCACATCCACACCCACACCCCACACCCCACACCCCCCATCCTCACAACCCACACCCCCTCACCCACACCCCACACCCCACACCCCCACATGCCCACAGCTCCTTACACCACAACCCACATCCCACACCCCACACCCCACACCCACACCCCCACAACCTTCATCCCACACCCGTACCCCACATCCCAACACCCCACACCCCACACCCCACACAAACCCTCTCCCCATAACCCCACATCCCACATCCCACATCCCCCATCCCACACCCCGACCACCACATCCTCCACCATCACATCCCTGCACTGGCTATCGCCTATCCTATATCCTTCAATACCTTTGCCAAGGCATATGACAATGCGCACCCATTTGCCACAAACTCTGCCTCTTGTAAGTGTGTGTGTGTGTGGTTGTGGTGTTGTGTGTGTGTGTTTTTTGTGTTGTTGGTGGTGGGGTAAGATCTTGGTTAAAGCGGGGTGGCATGATGGAGGCTTATCCCAGTAGGCCATCAACGCTGCCCTCTGGTGACTTGGGTGTGTTGTGGTGTTTTGTGTGTTTGTGGTGTTTGTGTGGGGGGGAGCCTGGGTGTTTGGTGTGTGTGTGGGGGGGTAGGTGCATACCCAGATGCCATCAACGCTGGGCCTCGGGTGATTTTGGTGTGGGTTTGTGTGTGGTGTGTGGGTGGAGCTGGGTGTGTGGTGTGTGTGGTGTGGTGTGGTAGGTGGTGGGGTGGGTGGTGGGGAGGGGCACACCCGGAGGCCACACTGCTGCCTCTGGGAGTTGGGTGTGTGTGTGTGGTGATGTGGTGTGTACGTCTGCTCCCTCATATGTAATTGAACGGCAATAATGATACATATGGAAATCATGTCATTAAGTTATATGATTGATCCGGCATCGGACACTAGGTCCTAAAGGTTCCAATTTTATATACAACCGCATATGACATCATTTGGTATATAAATCCCATATTATAGCATACTCGCCTTAGTCAACATCTATTTTTATGCCGGGTCACTACAAATAGGAGGCAATGACCATCCAATGCAATGAATTATGTCAACATCAAGCAAACAACCAGAACAGCCACCAACCACCTAAACCACACACCACCAACCACCAACCAACCAACCACCAACAACCACCCAACCACCAACCAACCACACTAGCTACTTGCCCTCCTTTCCCTCCCAGGTGCACCCATCTGTACGTTATCAGGGGCGCTGCAACGTGTCCTATCAGATCACGGGCCTACCCTTTAACTGCAGGTCCTCAGGAGGTGTCTATGGAGCTGGCGCCCGTGGCATGCTGACAGACAACCAACCAACCAAACAAACAAACAAACGAACAAACAAACAAACAAACAAACAGACAAACAAACAAATAAAGAAACAAGCATACAAAACCAACACAAGCTACTGTTCCCCTCCCCTCCCCTCCCAGGTGGCACCCAGCCTGTGACTGTTATCAGGGGTGCTGCCAACGTGTGCCCTAGCAGTGGCCTTCCCTGCGACTGCAAGTCTTCCGGAGGAGGCTGTGGTGCTGGTGCCGCTGGCTGCGGCAAGGCTGGCTGCACTTCGGCCAAGGCCCCCCCTGGCGAGCCCATCTTCCCCCCAGAGCTGAAGTCCCGTGAGCCGTTCTCTATTGCACCTGCCGGCCCATCGCAGACTGATACCAGGCCCGCGCGCCCGCACGGTCGGGCGCCGTAGCCCAGCTGTACCTGCCAGCGCGCGCCCCCCTTGACCATGGAGGAGATACTAGACCTGAAGGAAAGGTTCCCTGCTTCCAAGTTGGTGGTGGGAAGCACTGAGGTGGGTTGTTGTTGTTGGTGGTGGTGGTGGTGGCGGTGGGTTGTTGTTGGTGGTGGTGGTGGCCGTGGTGATGGTGGTGGCGGTGATGTGGTGGAACTCTTAGTGGTTGTTGTTGGTGGTGGCGGTGGTGGTGGTAGTGGGAAGCACTGAGGTCATTTTGTTGTTGGTAGGTGTGGCGGTGGTGGGAAGCACTGAGGTGGGTTTTTGTTGTTGGTGTGGTGGCGGTGGTGGTGGTGTGGAGGAATCACTGATGGGTTGTTGGTGGTGGTTGTTTGGTGGTGGTGGTGTGTGGTTGTGGTTGTGGAGCTCTGAGGTGGTTGTTGTTGGTGTGTGGTGGGTTTTTTGGGGAAAATTGGCGGTGCTGGTGGTGATGCACTGATGTTGTTTGTGGTGGTGGGAGGCACTTAGGTGGGTTGGTGGTGGTGGGAGGCACTGAGGTGGGTTGTAACTGACTTTTTAGGGGGGACCTACAGCGAATTTTGTGGTGGGAGGCACTGTGGTAGGTTGTACCTGACATTTGGGGGGGGCTCTCTACCTATTTTTCTAGCGAACGCAAGTTTATTATGGTCTTGGTCTCGTACCGTGAGGTTATGGATTACAGCTAATCCAGAAATACTGGAAATGTCAAACAAAATGATCGAAGTAGATATAACCTACCTATGATAATTTAACAGTTCTAGATAAAACCTCCATATGATAATATTTAACATGTTCACTTAACATTACATACATGACAGGGTAAAGTCTACTTGACAACCGCGAGGGTGTAATGAGACTCTCTGGCTTTAACAAAAAGAAAGCTACCCACAAAGCAAAAACCCCATTCCAGCAGGGTGTGTCCGAGGATACACAAAAAACCAACTCCCAACCACCGTTTGGGTGCGTAGGGTAGTAAACCCCCTAGAGCGGACCCATATCTCAACAACCACTTACTGGCAGGTAATAACTAAAAATGAAAGTCAAGAAACAAAAGGGATAATCACTGTATTCCGGCGTGGAGAAGGGAGAGGAGTCGGCGCACTTGTCGCGCACACTAAGCAGAAGGAAGACATTCCAGGGCTTTCCTGTCTGCGCTTCTACCAATCGTCCGCGTGGGGCAACGGTGTCAGCTGCAGTTTCAACTGCCGCGCGACGAGGCAGTCGCGGTGGAGAGAAGAGTGGCAGTGACGGAGGCACAGGGAACCTCATCGCATGCTCTCCAAGGTTCTGAGCGAGTGGCGGACCACGGCTCGGAAAGGACGTAATCACAAGGGCGGGGTGTGCGCCGTGCGACGCGGTGAGTGTGTCTGTGCAACAGTCACATGTATAGGATCCTAACCTAGAAACACGGCACACCGAGGGTGCAGTTCACTGACACCGCAGAAAACTAACCGGCAAACTGACACGTTGGAACTGACCTGGAAGCGGCAAACGTGTACCCGCCCTGGCGCGGTGTGCCGATAATAGAATACGTTGAAGTGGGGGGTGGGGACCGTGCCAAAAGTGGAAGATAATACCCCACAAGACTCCTGGGCAGCGAGTGCCTGGATGTAGTGACTATCGAAGGTGGCAGGGGGGTCGGGGCGTCCTAAGTGAGAAGAAAGAGCCACAAGGGCAGAGGGGTGATGCGCGAAGACAAGTAGGTGGGTGGGGGGGGACTAAACAGGGAGCAAGGAAACACAGAGGGGCGCAAGAGAGCCCTTACGGACATGCGTGGAGGAGGGAGGAGGTACAATGGGAAACCACACGTGTGTGGCAGTTGTCCGACAAGTACGAGGCAAAAGTGTGCTGTTCTTTTCTCCAGATTCAAAATTGACCAATGCTTCTTCACACAGTCTATGGACACTACATTCCTAACAGCAGCACTATCAACCTACCTGCCTTACCATCTTCCTGACTGCTTGCACGATCTAGCTTCCAAACAGACCGCAGGTTGGCATTGAGATGAAGTTCTCTACACACTACCTTCCTATCAGCAGCACTATCATCCTACCTGCCTGGACATCCTCCTAACTGCTTGCATGATCTAGCTTCCAAACAGACCGCAGGTTAGCATTGAGATGAAGTTCTCTACACACTACCTTCCTATCAGCAGCACTATCATCCTACCTGCCTGGACATCCTCCTAACTACTTGTTCGATCTAGCTTCCAAACTGACCGCAGGTTGGCATTGAGATGAAGTTCACTACACACTATCTTCCTTATAGCAGCACTATCATCCTACCTGCCTGGACATCCTCCTAACTGCTTGCACGATCTAGCTTCCAGACAGATCGCACGTTGGCATTGAGACAAAGTTCACTACACACTACCTTCCTTCCAGGATGTACTATCATCCTTCCTGCCTGACCATCTTCCTGACGGCTTGCACGATCTACCTTCCTAACTCACCGCAGGTGGGAATTGAGATGAAGTTCAAGGACTGCAAGTACCCGGTCATTGTGGCGCCTACCCACGTCCCAGAGCTCAACGCGATCAAGGTGACTGCCACAGGCCTGGAAGTCGGGGCCTCCGTCACCCTCACACGCCTCCTGCACGCCTGCAAGGACCTCATCGCCAGCCGCCCCGCCTATGAGACCGCAACTTTGCAGGCCATCGTCAACCAACTGCGCTGGTTCGCAGGAATGCAGATCAGGAACGTGTCCTCCTTGGGCGGCAACATATGCACCGGCTCACCCATCTCTGATCTGAACCCCATCTGGATGGCTTCGAGAACCACGTTCACCGTCGTGGGCAAGGGGACTGGAGAGAGGGATGTGCCTGCCTCTGAGTTCTTCCTGGGTTACCGGTGAGTTAATGCGTTAGGGTTAGGGTTAATGTTTTAGGGTTCAGGGTTCATTGAATAGCTTCACAATAGACCACCTTCCATGGGTCCTTATACAAAGAAACTGGCAACCCCATATGGATGGCCTCTAGAACCACCTTCACCGTCGTGGGCCAGGGGACTGGAGAGAGGGATGTGCCTGCCTCTGAGCTCTTCATGGGCTACAGGTGAGTGAATACGCTAGGGTTAGGGTTTTAGGGTCAAGGGTTCATTTAATTGCTTCACAATAACTTCTATAGGCCTTTCTACAAAATTGGAAATTGGCAATCCCATTTGGATGGTGTCTGGAACGATTTTTGTAATATTACATTGTAATAACAAATGTTAACATTTTGATACACCATCTTTTCCTGACGTCAGGCAAGTGGACCTGAAGCGAAATAATAATAAATGAATTAATTCATATGATAATAAATAAATAAATATACTGTAATATACAATTTCAACATTTTGGAACATCATCTACTCCTGTCAGCAGACAAGTGGACCTGAAGCAAGATAATAATACATTAAGTAATACTAAATTTATTAATTAATATAATAATAAATACATAAATAAATAAATTGTGGTATACAATTTTAACATTTTGGAACATCATCTTCCCCTGTCTACAGGCAAGTGGACCTGAAGCCCCACGAGCTCCTGTCCCGCATCACCATCCCCTTCACACGGCAGTACGAGTATGTGAAGGAGTTTAAGCAGTCTCCCCGCCGAGAGGACGACATCGCGATCGTCAATGCGGGCATGCGCGTCTTGCTTGGGCAGGACGCTGCCGGAACCTGGCGTGTGGAGGAGGCCTCCATGGCTTTCGGAGGTGTTGCGGCTAAGGCCATCATGGCGCCACAGTTGGCTGCTGCACTGGTGGGACAGCCCTGGGAGCAAGCCACTTGTGAGGTGAGTCGTTGGGGGTTGACCTAAATTGAGTTGGAGCGAGTTGAGGACAATTTGAGTAAGATGTAAGGGGTATGTGTGGGGCATGCGCGTCTTGTTTCGACAGGATGTGCCGGAACCTGGCGTTAGGAGAGGGCCTCCATGGCCTTCGGGGGTGTTGCAGCTAAGGCTATCATGGCGCCTCAGTTGGCTGCTGCGCTGGTGGGACAGCCCTGGGAGCAAGCCACTTGTGAGGTGAGTTTGGCAGCTATAGATTGGCTATGAAAAAGTTATGATGGGGCGTGGTATTAAGGGAGCCCTGTCTTACAGCGGTAGGGAACGGGTTCCTAATTTACCTGTACAAATGTACCATGGCAGTTGAGAGCAAATGCGAACTAAGGCGCACCCGTGGGTATTCACACCCGGCACCTTAGTCGTTCAAGGAGCTCCGCCATTGAGCCATTCGTTGAACGGGGATAATTTGGCTATGACACATGCATGCCCCACCCACATGGAACATGAGGTTTTAAAATTGTTCTTTGAGCCAAAGCTTCATGCTCCTCAAAGCTTCATGCACCTCAAAGCTTCATGCACCTCAGTTGGCTGCGGCGCTGGTTGGGCAGCCCTGGGAGCAGGCCACTTGTGAGGTGAGTCGAGGCCACTTGTGGGGGTTGACCTAAATTGAGTTGAGACGAGACATACTTAGAAAGTAAAGACTTTGGGGCGTTGACCTGAACCGAATTGAGCTGAGCTGAGATCCCCCCCCCCCCCCCCCCCCCCGAACCCCCCCCCGACCCCAGGCCCCCCCCCCCCCCGACCCCAGGCTGCCCTGGAGGCGTCGCTCAGTATGTGATGATCTGCGACAACGACCCTGGTGGCTGTTTCAAGTACACCGCCGCTCCCTCACCTCTTCCTCCGTGTTGAAGTTCTTTGTCCACGCTGCCTGACACTGTTCTGACCCTGACCCTGACCCTGTCATAACTCAGACCTTACCTTCCCCTACCCTGACCTTACCTTCCCCTACCCTGACCTTACCTTCCCCTACCCTGTCCTTACCTTCCCCTACCCTGACCCTGACCCTGTCATATAACCTCAGACTTACCTTTCCCCTACCCTGACCTTACCTTCCCCTACCCTGACCTTACCTTCCCCTACCCTGACCTTACCTTCCCCTACCCTGACCTTACCTTCCCCTACCCTTGACCTTTACTTCCCCTAACCCCCCTGACCCTGTCATAACTCAGAGACCCTTACCTTCCCCTACCCTGACCTTAACCTTTCCCCTAACCCTGACCCCTTTCCATAACTCAGACCTTCCCCTTCTCCCCTACCCCTGTCCCTTTACCTTTCCCCTACCCTGACCTACCTTTTCCCCTACCCCCTAACCCCTTGACCCTTACCTTCCCCTACCCTGACTTACCTTTCCCCTACCCTGACCCTTGACCTTACCTTCCCCTACCCTGACCTTACCTTCCCCTACCCTGACCTTCCCTTCCCCTAACCTGCCCGTTACCTTCCCCTACCCTGACCCGCAATAACTCAGAACCGTAAACCTTCCCCTACCCTGACCCTTACCTCCCCTAGCCTGACCTTACCTTCCCCTACCCTGACCGCGCAATAACTCAGACCTTACTTCCCCTACCCTGAACCTACCTTCCCCCGACACTGCCCTTCTCTTCCCTTTTCCCCTACCCGAACCTCCTCCCCTACCCCTACCCTGCCCCTGACCCCTGTCATAAACTGCAGACCTTTTACCTTCCCCCCTACCCCTGACCTTACCTTCCCCTACCCTGACCTTACTTTCCCAACCTTTCCCCTAACCCTGACCTTACTCCCTACCCTGACCTTACCTTCCCCTACCCCTGACCTTAACCTTCCCCTACCCTGAACCTTTACCTTCCCCTCCCCTGACTTACCTTCTCCCTACCCCCTGGACCTTACCTTCCCTACCCTGAACCTACCTTCCCTACCCTGACTTCTCATAACTAACTTTGGACCCTGGATCCTGAGTTCTCTTTGTCCACACAGCTGACCTGACCCTGGCCCTACCCTGACCCTGACCTGACCTACCTCCCCCCCCCCCCACCCACCCACCCCACGCTGCGCTTGAGGGCCGTCACCCAGGATGTGATTATCGACCACTACGCCCCTGGTGGCCGTGTCGAGTGCCGGCACTCACTCACCTCCCACTCTGTGTTCAAGTTTTTTGTCAACACAGCCTGACCTGACCCTGGCCTTACCCTGACCTAATCCTGACCTGACCCTACCCTGACCTAACCCTAACCCTGACCTAATCCTGACCTGACCTGACCCTACCCTGACCTAATCCTGGCCTGACCCTACCCTGACCTAACCCTAACCCTGACCTGACCTGACCCGGACCCTGACCCGGACCCTACCATCCGACCCTACCCCTACCTAACCCTGACCCTGGCCCTACCCCGACCTAACCCTGACTGAACCTGACCTACCTCCCCCTCCCCCTCCCCCAGGCTGCCCTGGATGCTGTCTCTCAGGATGTGCTGATCGACCACAACGCTGGTGGCCGTGTCAAGTACTGGCCCACCCTCACCTCTTCCTTTGTGTTCAACATCTTTGTCCACTCGGCCTGACCTGACCCTACCCTGATTTTGAACTGACCTGACCTGACCTTAATCTCCCCCCAGGCTGCCCTGGAAGCTGTCTCTCAGAATGTGCTGATCGGCGACAATGCCCCTGGTGGCCGTGTCGAGTACCGACACTCTCTCACCTCCTCCTTTGTGTTCAACATCTTAGTCCTCACAGCCTGACCTGGCCCTACCCTGACCTTGAACCTGACCTGACCTGACCTTAATCTCCCCCCAGGCTGCTCTGGAAGCTGTCTCTCGGAATGTGCTGATCGGCGACAATGCCCCTGGTGGCTGTGTCAAGTTCTGTCGCTCCCTCACCTCCTCCTTAGTGTTCCAGTTCTTTGTCCACGCTGCCTGACCCTGACCTTGATCCTGACCTAATCCTGACCTGACCCTCCTCTGACCCTCCCCTGACCCTCCCCTGACCTAACCCCGACCTGACCTGACCTGACCTGACCTGACCCTGTCCAAGACCCTGACCTTACCCCCCCGACTCTACCCTGACCTAACCCTGACCCTGACCCAACCCCGACCTAACCCTGACCTGACCCTGACCTTACCCCCCCGACTCTACCCTGACCTAACCCTGACCCTGACCCAACCCCGACCTAACCCTGACCTGACCCTGACCTTACCCCCCCGACTCTACCCTGACCTAACCCTGACCCTGACCCTACCCCGACCTAACCCTGTTCCTGACCCTGACCTTACCCCCCCGACTCGAACCCTGACCTAACCCTGACCCTGACCCTACCCCCGACCAACCCTGACCTGACCCGACCTTACCCCCCCGACTCTACCCTGACCTAACCCTGACCTGACCCCCCCCTCCCCCAGGCTGCCCTGGAAGCTGTCTCTCAGGATGTGTTGATCGGCGACAACGCCCCTGGTGGCCGTGTCGAGTACCGTCGTTCTCTCACCTCTTCCTTTGTGTTCAAGTTCTTTGTCCACGCGGCCTGTGCACTAGAAGCTGACAGCCAGAACAAGTTCCAGAGTAACATCCCCGCTGAGGAGCGAAGTGCAGCTCAAGCCTACGAGCGCCCCCCTGCCTGCGGCGTGCAGTACTCAGCCACAGCTGCACCCATGGATGTGGTGGGCCATCCCCACCAGCACATGGCAGCTGACCTACAGGTCAGTACCCCACAGTTTTTCTTTGAGTAAATTATTATTATTATTATCATCATCATGATCATCATCATCATGATCATCATCATCATCATCATCATCATTGTTATCATCATTATCATTATTATAATCATTATTATTATCATTATCATTGTTATTATTATTATTACTAGTACGGTAGCCCGTGTGGCCGGTGGCCACCCCCCCACCCCTATCCTCCCACCCAGGTCATGGGTCCTAGTCTGGTATGGGTTACATAATGGGTAACGCCCTTGCATGCCCTCCCCCCCCTCTCCCTTACACACAGTCCAAGATATCAGCCATCTCCGCCCTCGCTCGACGCTCCCCTCCCTCTCCCCCCGCACCCACACCTCTTCTCTCAACCTATTACCCTTCTGTTCAGCTGTGGCCTCCCACCCTCACATGCCCCCCCCCACCCCCCACCCCCCCACCCACCCCCCCACCCACCCCCCCATCCAGACCCACAGCATCCCCTACTTCCCCCGACCTCCCCCTACCCCTTACCCCAGCCCATCCACACACACTATTTCTCTCACCTTTCTCCCACCACCATCCCTTCCCCCAACCACCAACACGCACACACAATCTCTTCCTCCCTACCTCGTACCCTTCACATCACCCTGTGGGATTCAATCGTGCAGAAAGAGGGGCAGGCTGTGCTTTGATCCTACCAACAACTTGCGAACGCTCAGATTCCGATAACGCCGAGAACACCGAACCGGTGCAATTGCATGGCAATACACCTGCAGCTTCTTTTTCTCGTGCAGTGCCCCAGTCGATGCTCGATCAACACCCGGAACAGCAAAAATCGCAGCAATATAATCGATAAAACGAAAAGAGCTTGCAAAAATGGGATGCGCGTGGCAAGCGCGAGAGTGTGCAGAAGGACGAAATGGCCATGGCGATCTGAACAAAGTCAAATAATCGCAACAACTGGGTTCCAACCACGACGAATGCGATGCGGTGGCTAGCAAAAGTGCGCATGCGTGAGATGAATGGTGGCAACGCTCGCAGAGGGAGAAAAAAGCATGACGATCTGAAGGCCTGGCTTGATTATGAGTCTGGCGTAACTCCCAAGGTTGGGCAGCATACTCTTCTCGCCTGGCTTGATTATCAGCCTGACGCAGGTACTCGGATCGGGCAGCGCGGGCATTTCGTCGACGCTTGTTGGCTCTGTCCCTATCTTCGTAGCTTAGGCAAGCTCGCCTTGAGCGCTGACTGGCGGTGTTGAGGGCCCTCCTGTCCAGGACCGTTGGCTCATGTGGCTCATGCTCCGCTAAGAAGCAATGCACTGGTGACTATTTTTCTGAGCGTCATGCGAAGCTATCTGAGGGTCAGCAGATGACCTCCAAGGAGAGGATCTTCCATTCGAAATTTCTCGCAGTTATAGTATGGGAGGCAGATGTTGAAATGAAATGAGCGCGCGCATAGCTCAGCGTCTGCTGTTTCGGTATTTGAAAAATTTCGCTGGGATTGGGTGCACGGAAACTCGGTTGCAAGTCGGTTACACTTCGCACCCCCACGGCACGTGGGTACGCGATGATGACACCACGACCGCAACCGGGACCGCGACTGCCATGATTTTTTTTTATATATAGATTATTATTATTATTATTATTATAAATTATTATTATTATTATTATTATTATTATTATTATTATCTCAAAATTACTTGTTGCTGCTGTTACGAGCAGCAAGCCCCACGCTAAGATCACCAAGCTGGACGCCCCCATTTTGATGGAACCTTGTACTGAACAAACAAAATTCTTTGCCTGACCTGGAGGTCAGCGGCGAGGCCACCTCCATGGATGATGTCAAGCTCGCATTCAAATTCAAATCCAAATCCAAATCCAAATCCATTGGCTGACCTGCAGGTCAGCGGCGAGGCCACTTACATGGATGATGTCAAGCTCGCATTCAAATTCAAATCCAAATCCAAATCCATTGGCTGACCTGGAGGTCAGCGGCGAGGCCACCTACATGGATGATGTCAAGCTCGCATTCAAATTCAAATCCAAATCCAAATCCATTGGCTGACCTGCAGGTCAGCAGCGAGGCCACCCACATGGATGATGTCGAGCTCTCAGTGGACGCCCTGCACGCTGCTGTTGTTACGAGCAGCAAGCCCCACGCTAAGATCACCAAGCTGGACGCTTTGTTGTGATCGGTCCTTGTATTGAACAAACACACCTGTAGGTCAGCGGCGAGGCCACCTATGTGGATGATGTGAAGCCCACATTCAAATTCAAATCCAAATCCAAATCCAAATCCATTGGCTGACCTGTAGGTCAGCGGGGAGGCCACCTATGTGGATGATGTGAAGCCCGCATTCAAATTCAAATCCAAATCCAAATCCTAATCCATTGGCTGACCTGCAGGTTAGCGGCGAGGCCACCTACGTGGATGATGTGAAGCTCTCAGCGGACGCCCTTTATGCTGCTGTTGTTACTAGCAGCAAGCCCCACGCTAAGATTACCATGCTAGACGCCCCCATTTTGATTGGACCTTGTACTGAACAAACAGAATTCTTTGACTGACCTGCAGGTCAGCGGCGAGGCCACCTACGTGGATGATGTGAAGCTCTCAGCAGACGCCCTGTACGCTGCTGTTGTTACTTGCAGCAAGCCCCATGCTAAGATCACCAAGCTAGACGCCCCCATTTTGATTGGACCTTGTACTGAACAAACAGAATTCTTTGGCTGACCTGCAGGTCAGCGGCGAGGCCACCTATGTGGATGATGTGAAGCTCTCAGCGGACGCCCTGTACGCTGCTGTTGTTACTAGCAGCAAGCCCCACGCTAAGATCACCAAGCTGGACGCCTCCAAGGCCCTGGAAATAGACGGTGTTGCCGGCTTTTACTGTGCAAAGGACATCCCTGCCAAGGGCACTAACAAGATCGGACCTGTGGCCCTTGATGAGGAGGTGTATGTTGAGTCTGTTGCCACAGCTGTGGGCGCTATCTTGGGTGTGATTGTTGCCGAAACAGAGGCAATTGCCAGGCGCGCTGCCAAGCTGGTGGTGGTGGAGTATGAGGAGCTCCCAGCCATCATGAGCTGCGAGGAGGTGAGGGGATGGGTGGGGTCGGGTATGTGTGGGGTTGGGTATGGGTGGGGTCGGGTATGGGTGGGGTCGGGTCGGGTGGTGTCGGGTTGGGTCGGGTGGGGAAGGGTATGGGTGGGGGTCGGGTAGGGAAGGAGAAGGTTGGAAATGTCTTGTGCAATGCAGTGGCCGAGGAGGAGGTGTATGTTGAGTCCGTGGGTACAGCTGTGGGCGCTATCCTTGGTGTGATTGTTGCCCACACAGAGGCGATTGCCAGGCGCGCTGCCAAGCTGGTGGTGGTGGAGTATGAGGAGCTCCCTGCCATCATGAGCTGAGAGGAGGTGAGGGAATGGGTCGGGTATGGGTGGGGTGGGTCGGGTCGGGTATGGGTGGGGTCGTGTCGGGTATGGATTGGGTCGGGTACGGAAAACCCCCAAACCCCAAACCTTGGCCATTATAAGCTGCAAGGTGAGAAGAAAGCCCTAAACCCTAAACCCTGGCCATCATGAGCTGCGATGAGGTGAGGACAAAACCCTTCACCCTAAACCT
Organism: Chlamydomonas sp. ICE-L; assembly: GCA_013435795.1. Taxonomy (NCBI): domain Eukaryota; kingdom Viridiplantae; phylum Chlorophyta; class Chlorophyceae; order Chlamydomonadales; family Chlamydomonadaceae; genus Chlamydomonas; species Chlamydomonas sp. ICE-L. The sequence goes on from JACBWV010000610.1 coordinate 142,509,095, forward strand.
TGGCCATCATGAACTGTGAGGAGGTAAGAGCTCGGAGTGCTGCAACTCCATCACCATTATCAACACTGCCACCAGCGCTGTCACCATCACGCAGGCTGCCGAGGCCGATCAGTTCTACCCCTACAGCAACTCCCTCGCATGTGGTGATGCTGACGCCGCCTAAGGCAGATGCGACCACGTTGGGGAGCCCCCCCCCCCCCCCCCCCCCCCCCCCCCCCCCCACACACACACACACACACACGCACACAGGCCTATATTACCATTTTGCCCTTACCCACGCAGGCTATCCAGGCCGATCAGTTCTACCCCTACAGCAACTCCCTCGCATGTGGGGATGTTGACGCCGCCTTGGGCAGATGCGACCACGTTGTGGAGGGTCCCCCACACACACTCAACCCAACCCCAACCTCCTCCCCCCCCCCCCCCCGCCGAAACTACTATTTTGCCTTCACCCACGCAGGCTATCGAGGCCTATCAGTTCGAATCCTACAGCAACTCCCTCGCACGTGGTGATGTTGACGCCGCCTTTGGCAGATACGACCGCGTTGTGGAGGGCACCCCCCACACATTCACATTCACACGCACACACACACACACACACACACCGGCCTGAACTACCATTTTCCCCTCACCCACGCAGGCTATCGAGGCCGATCAGTTCTACCCCCACAGCAACTCCCTTGCCTGTTGTGACATTTAAGCCGCTCTTGGCAGCTGGGATCATGTTGTGGAGGGTCCCCCCCCACCACCCACCCACCCACCCCACCCGCCTGAACTATTATTTTGCCCTCACCCACGCAGGCTATCGAGGCCGATCAGTTCTACCCCTACAGCAACTCCCTCGCCTGTGGTGATGTTGACGCCGCCTTTGGCAAGTGCGACCACGTTGTGGAGGGCGTGTTCAAGCTGGGTGGCCAGGAGCACTTCTACTTGGAAACAAATGCATGCTTGGTGGTGCCACATGAAAACCACGAGTTTGAGCTCATCTCCTCCTCTCAGGTATAGTCAAGCCACTTGTCATGTCGGCTCATGTGTTTCTAATTACTGGTTTACTGGTTACTAGTGTTATGGTTACTGGTTGACTGGTTGCTGTATGTTGGTAACTGCTTGGTAGTGCCACGCGAAAACCACGAATTCGAGCTCATCTCCTCCTCTCAGGTACAGTCAAGCCACTCGTCATGCCGGTTCATAGTCCGACCCACCTTGAAAAGGGTGTACGTAATAGGCATAGGCATAGGCATAGGCATAAACCCCTTAGGGTATGCAATAGGTTGACGGGACCTCCCCTTAGGGAGGTCTTGCCAAAGGCATCTTCGGGGTGAGCGACTGAATGTGTTGCTGATTACTGATTACTGATTGACTAGTTACTAGTTTAATAATAATTGGTTGACTGGTTACTAGTTCAACGGTAACTGGTCAACTGGTTACTGTTTGCTGGATAATTGCTTGGTGGTGCCACACGAGATCCACGAGATCGAGCTCATCTCCTCCTCTCAGGTACGGTCAAGCCACTCGTCATGTCGGTTCATGTGTTTCTGGTAACTGGTTGACTGGTTACTACTAACTTGTACTAGTTACTGGTTACTAGTTGAATGATTACTGGTTGACTGGTTACTAGTTCAACCGTAACTGGTTGACTGGTTACTAGTTCAACCGTAACTGGTTGACTGGTTGCTAGTTCAACCGTAACTGGTTGACTGGTTGCTAGTTCAACCGTAACTGGTTGACTGGTTGCTAGTTCAACCGTAACTGGTTGACTGGTTACTGCATGCTGGGTAATTGCTCAAGGTGTAATTGCTCAGGGTAATCTCACCCTCCCAGGTCCGTGCATTATAAACACTGTATGCTGTTACAGTCCAGGCTACTACCCACCTGCCCAATCCGCTCACCTACCCAATCTACTACATGCTCCAATGAAGCACCAGAAGGCCATTTCTTATTGCAGGGTGTCCCTACCCACCTGCCCAATCCACTCACCTACCCACCCACACACCCACTCTACTACAGGCTCCCATGAAGCACCAGAAAACGGTTGCTTACGTGTTGGGTGTCCCAGCCCACAAGATCGTGTCCAAGGTGAAGCGATTGGGTGGTGGTTTCGGAGGCAAGGAGACTCGCGGCATTTTCTTGCATGCCGCTATTGCCGTCCCAGCATACCACCTGAGGAGGCCTGTGAAGATTATGCTAGACAGAGATGAAGACATGCAAATGACCGGTGAGTTTAGCACCCCTTCCCGCTCCTCCTCCCCCCCACCCCCCGCCGTCCTGTACCCTTTACCCCCTACCCCCTACCACCTGTGGGGTCAAAACCAGAAGAAAAGACTAAGAAGAAGAAAACTAAACCAACCCCAACATAACCAAACTACCTAGGAGGCCTGTAAAGGTCATGCTAGACAGAGATGAAGACATGCAAATGACTGGTGAGGTCGAGTCCTTGGCAAGCTAGACTGAAGGGTGGACCAAATCAGAAGAAAAGACCTGAGAAAAGAAGAAAACCAAACCAAACCTAACCAAACCAAACCACCTGAGGAGGCCTGTGAAGATTGTGCTAGACAGAGATGAAGACATGCAAATGACTGGTGAGTTGAGCACCCCTTCCCGCTCTCCCTCCCCTTCAACGCCCGCCATCCTGTGCCCTTAACCCCCTCCCCCCACCCACCCACCCACCCAAACCCAAACCCAAACCTAAACTCAAACCCAACCCAAACCCTACCCAACCCCTTACCCTAACCCCTCCCTCTCTCCCTTTCCCTCCACCCCCAACATCCTGTGCTCTTAACCCCCTACCCCCTACCCCCTGCGAGGAACAAACAGAATAAAATACTTGAGAAAAGAAGAAGAAAACTAGACCAAACCAAACCAAACCAAACCAAACCTAACCTAACCTAACCTAACCTAACCTAACCTAACCTAATCTAAACTAACCTAACCTAATCTAACCTAACCTAACCTGACCTAATCTAACCTAACTCAACCTAACCTAACCTAACCTAACCTAACCTAACCTAACCTAACCTAACCTAACCTAATCTAACCTAACCTAACCTAATCTAACCTAACCTGACCTGACCTAACCTAACCTAACTTAACCTAACCTAACCTAACCTAACCTAACCTAACCTAACCTAACCTAACCTAACCTACCTTAACCCAACTCATCCAAACCAAATCACCTGAGAAGGCCTGTGAAATCATGCTAGACAGAAATGAAGACATGCAAATGACTAGTGAGTTGTCCCTTCCCGCTCTCCCTCCCCTTCAACCCCCACCATCCTGTGCCCTTGACCCCCTCCCCCCACCCCACCACCCCACCCAAACCCAAATGCAAATGAATGGTGAGGTTGCAACCAGATGAAAAAACTTGAGAAAAGAAGAATATAAACCAAACCAAACCAAAGCGAACTGAACCGAACCAAACCAAACCAACTGAGGAGGCATGTGAAGATCATGCTAGACAGAGATGAAGTGAGGTTGGGCCCTTGGCAAGCTTGACTGAAGGGTGGAAAACAAAGTAGGGTCACTGGATGGCTCAAGCCAAGTCAAATCAAATCAAATTAGACATAGCCTTGAATCAGCCAAGCCAAGCCAGATCAAACCAAGCCCAAACCCAACCAAGCCAGGCCAGACCTAACCAACCCAAATCATACACAGATCACCGCCACGCCTTCATGGCCAAGTATAAGGTAGGCTTAAAAAACGAGAGGAAGGTGGAGGCCGTGGACATCGAGCTCTTGGGCAACTTAACCAAATCAGACCAAAACCAAACGAAGCCAAACCTATCCTTACCTGATCTAACCAAAGCTAACCCAAATGACAGGTCACCGCCATGCCTTCATGTCCAAGTACAAGGTTGGATTCAGCAAGGAGAGGAAGGTGGAGGCAGTGGACATCCAGCTCTTCAGCAGCAGTGGAAACAGCTCAAACCAAGCCAAGCCTTACCAATCCAAATCCAAATCCAAACCCAGCCAAGCCAAGCCAAGCCAAGCCAAGCCAAGCCAGACCTAACCAATCCAAATCGTACACAGGTCACCTCAACGCCTTCATGTCCAAGTACAAGGTAGGCTTCAGCAAGGAGGGTAAGGTGGAGGCCGTGGACGTCCAGCTCTTGGGCAACTTCACCAAATCAGACCAAAACCGAACGAAGCCCAACCTATCCTTACCTGATCTAACCAAACCTAACCCAAATTACAGGTCACCGCCACGCCTATCCTCACCTAACGAAACCTAACCCAAATGACAGGTCATCGCCACGCCTATCCTCACCTAACGAAACCTAACCCAAATGACAGGTCACCGCCACACCTATCCTGACCTAAAGAAACCTAACCCAAATGACAGGTCACCGCCGAACCTATCCTTACCTGATCTAACCCAACCTAACCCAAATGACAGGTCACCGCCATGCCTTCATGTCCAAGTACAAGGTTGGGTTCAGCAAGGAGGGGAAGGTGGAGGCCGTGGACATCCAGCTGTTCAGCAACGGTGGCAACAGTCTCGACTTGTCAGCCTCCATCATGGACCGTGCCCTCATGCACTCTGACTGCTGCTACAATGTGAGTCCTACTGTACTGTACTGTACTGTACTGCACTGTACTACGCTGTACATTACCCTACTACAGGATCCATCATGGACCGTGCCCTCATGCTTTCTGATTGCTGCTACAATGTGGGCCCTGATGAGCACAGGATGGTGGGGATGGAGGGGGGAGCGGGAGTTGGGTAGGGGTTGGGGTGAGTTGGTATGTGTGTGTGTGTGGGGGGGGGGGGGGGGGGGGGGGGGGGGGGGGGGGGGTAAAAAGCACAGAATGGTGTGGGTGAAGGGGGAGCAGGAGGGGTTGGGTAGGGGTTGGGGTGAGTTGGTGTGGGTGGGGGGGGGGGAGGGTTGGTGTGCGGGGGGGGGAGGATGGTGTGTGTGGGGGGGAGGGTGGTGTGTGTGTGTGGGGAGGGTGGTGTGTGTGTGGGGGGGGAGGGTGGTGAGTGGGGGGGGGGGGGGGGAGGGTGGTGTGTGTGTGGGGGGGGTAAAGGGCACAGGATGGCAGGGAAGGAGGGGGAGAGGAGAGCAGGAGGGGGTGCTCAACTCACCTTATTTGTTCGCCGACCCACTCAGCAGCTTCTAACTTGTCCCCCCCCCCCCCCCCACACACACACACACACACACACACAAACAGACACCTCTACCCCTCCCCCCTCTACCCTGTTTTAAGTGTCCAACATGCATGTGGCTGGTGACCCTTACGCCAACCTCGTTGACTTGTAACCCTCCCCCCCCCCCCCCCCCCCCCCCCTGATGTATGAGCCAACATGTGTGTGGCTGGTGACCCTTTCCTCAACCTTGTTGACTGACAACCCTCTCCCCCCCCCTGATGTATGTGCCCAACATGTGTGTGGCTGGTGACCCTTAACCTAACCCCGATAACTTCTAACCCTCACCCCCCACACACACATCCGCCCCTGATGTATTTACCCAACATGTTTGTGGCTGGTGACCCTTACCCCAACCTCGATAACTTCTAACCCTTACCCCCGGCCATCACCCCCCCCCCCCCCCCCCCCTGATGTATGTGCCCAACATGTGTGTGGCTGGTGACCCTAACCCCAACCCCGGTGACTTGTAACCCTCACCCCGACCCTCATGCCCCAACCCCCACCCGACATCCCCTGATGTATGTGCCCAACATGTTTGGCTGGTGACCCTTACCCCAACCCCAGTGATTTTTAACCCTCACCCCCACCCCCACCCCACCCTGATGTATGTGCCCAACATGCATGTGGCTGGTGACCCTTACCCCAACCCCGGTGACTCGTAACCAGTATCTTGCTTGCTTGCTTGCTTGCTTGCTTGCTTGCTTGCTTGCTGGCTTGCTGGCTTGCTGGCTACTATTGCCTTTCATTTTCTGAGGATTTGTTGTGTCCAGATGTTGAGGAGCAGGCTTGTCTTGGGCCAACAATGGTCTGTCGAGGCGATGTAATGTAAATCCGACCCTGATTCACCACCCGACCCCACTCCCACACGTCTCCCCTTACCCCTACCTCCGCAACTTCTAGCCCTTAACCCCAACCCTCACCCCCCACCTGACACCACCCGACCCCTCCCCACCCCACCGCGACCCTCACCCCCCCCGACCCCACCCTGATGTAGGTGCCCAAAATGCTCATGACTGGCAAGATCTGCCGCCCCCACCATTCCAGCAACACCGCCATCCGTGGCTTTGGCGGCCCTCAGGCGTGCCGACCGATCTTTTACCCCTCCCCAACCCACCCCAGCCCTCACCCCCCCTGACCCCACCCTGATGTAGGTGCCCAACATGCGAGTGACCGGCAAGATCTGCCGCACCAACCAGTCCAGCAATACTGCCTTCCGTGGCTTTGGCGGCCCTCAGGCTTCCCAACAGACCCGTTACCCCACCCCCACCCCCACCCCCACCCCACCCTCACGTAGGTGCCCAACATGCGCGTGACCGGCAAGATCTGCCGCACCAACCAGTCCAGCAACACTGCCTTCCGTGGCTTTGGCGGCCCTCAGGGCATGATGTTTGCCGAGATGTGGATGGATGTGGTTGCGCGCACAGCTGGCAAGCCAGTGCACTCCATCCGCGAGCTGAACATGCAGGGTGAGGGCGATGTCACTCACTACAGTATGGTGCTTGAGGACTGCAGGATTGGAGACTGCTGGAACACTGTCAAGAATAACGCAGCCTTCGACGAGAGGTATGCTCTTTATATCATTGATTGTACATATATATATCACATCTCTACATATATGTTACACATCTCACATCTCTACATATATGTGACACATCTCTCTCTATATGTTTGTTTTGTTTTTAGAATACTCGCACCCATCCACACCCACACAAGAAAACCTATATCCACCCACACCCACACAAATACACACAAAACACCCATATCCACCCACCTATATGTGGCGCAAGAGGGGCATCGCCATTTCCCCCCACTAGTCCCCCACCCCACTACACCACTACCTCCTTACCTCCCTCACCCCACTCTCTCAGGCTTGCTGCCGTAAAGGAGTACAATGTCAACAACCGCTGGCGCAAGAGGGGCATTGCCATATTACCCACCAAGTTTGGCATCAGCTTCACCACCAAGTTCCTAAACCAAGCCGGCGCCCTGGTGCACGTGTACCTCGACGGTACTGCCCTGGTCACTCACGGTGGAGTCGAGATGGGACAGGGCCTGCACACAAAGATGGCCCAGGTGGGTCTAGCTTGAAGGCTCTCCTCAGTCGCATGATTTCGTGTGTGTGTAGGTGTTCAGCCTGAGTCCCCCCCCACATCCCCCCTCACCCACCAACACACACACACATATACACCAAGCCCTTCCCACAGGCTAATCCCCCCATATGTATTCAAGTATGGCCCAGGTGGGTCTAGCTGTGCCTGTGTGGAATTTTAAATTGTGAAGTTCAATAATTAAAAATAACAATTAAATTTGAAATATGAATAACATGTTTGTATTGGTCAATCTGTGTCTGTTGAAATTAAAAATAATAATTAAAAATGATAATTTAATTTAATTTAAAATATGACCATTTTGTTTGTATTGGTTGAACCTTGTCTGAGTGGCCATTGGCCACACCTGTTATGGGCTGAGTTACAAAAGGGGCTCCACCCTTGTATCCACCACCCCCCTTCTCATACACACAGTCAGGATGCTTCCCCCACTGCAACTGAAAATCGACCCCCTCAGAAAGAATTACCATTCAGTTAGATGGAAGCGAATGCAAGAATTTTTCGAGATCTGGCACTTCGGATGTGTTCCACCCACACCCACCTGCTGGTAGAGCCTCAATGAGACGGGCAACATGAAGGGGAGCACGTAGTCCTCCACGCACCACCACCCACCCACCCACCCACCCTCATGAAGCGCCCTCTCGCAGGTCTCCCAGCACCATGTTGTCAGACATGTACATCGACCTCCACCCCCCACCCCCCCACCCACACCCACCCACCCACCCTCATGAAGCGCCCTCTCGCAGGTCTCCCAGCACCATGTTGTCAGACATGTACATCGACCTCCACCCCCCACCCCCCCACCCACACCCCACCCACCCACCCTCATGAAGCGCCCTCTCGCAGGTCTCCCCAGCACCATGTTGTCAGACATGTACATCGACCCCCACCCCCCCCACCCCCCCACCCACCACCCATCACCACCAATACCCACTACGTCCCACCACCACCACCACCATCACCCACCAATACCCCCCCCCCACCCCCCCACCCCCCCTCACCCCCCAACCCACCCATGCCCACCACCACCTACCTGAACAGCCCTCCCGCAGGTGGGCGCCCAGCACTTTGGCATCATGTTGTCAGACATGTACATCAACCTCCACCACATCCCCCACCCCCCCCACCCCCCCAACCACGACCACCCACCCACCCTCATGAGCCGCCCTCCCACAGGACTGCCCAGCACTTCAGCATCATGTTGTCAGACATGTACATCAACCTCCACTGACTACCACCCACCTGAACCTCCCTCCCTCAGGTGGCTGCCCAGCACTTCCGCATCATGTTGTCAGACGTGTACATCGACCTCTTCCCCCCCCCCCCCCCCACCTACCACCACCAAAACCCCCCACCCACCCCACCCCACCCACCAATACCCACCACCACCCACCTGAACCGCCCGCAGGTGGCTGCCCAGCAGTTCGGCATCATGTTGTCAGACGTGTACATCGACCTCCCCCCCCCACCACCACCACCACAATACCCACTACGTCCCACCACCACCACATCACCCACCAATACCCCCCCACACTCACCACCACCACCACCCCACCCACCAATACCCACCATCACCCACCTGAACCGCCCGCAGGTGGCTGCCCAGCAGTTCGGCATCATGTTGTCAGACGTGTACATCGCCGAGACTTCCACCGACAAGGTCCCCAACGCGTCTCCAACCGCCGCGTCAGCTAGCTCCGACATGTATGGCGGCGCTGTGCTGGACGCATGCAAGCAGATCATGGACAGGCTGGCACCCTTCCGCGAGAAGATGGGTGTGGACAAGAGCTTCAAGGAGGTTGTGAACGCCGCGTATCTGGAAAGGACTGACTTGTCTGCCCATGGCTTCTACGCCACGCCAGACATCACTGGTAAGCATGGTACCTGCTTGTTTAATTTTTAAGCAATTCAAGAAAAGAGTCACATTAAGATGGATCTACTCGCAAGCTGAGGCATTTAGCTTGGCATTTTCATGTGCCCCAACGAAAATGGAACGCCACTTTTCTGGAGAGGACCGACCTGCCTGCCCATGGCTTCTACGCCACGCCAGATATCACTGGTAAGCATAGTTTCTGCTAGTTTTATTTTTAAGCAATTCAAGAAAAGTCACATTTGGATAGGTCCATAGGTCCATAGGTCCATAGGTCCAGTGGTTGGACCCAGTGCAAGCAAACGGGCTGGCCCCCTTAACCTCACACCTCGGAATAAGGTGTACTATTTATTATTTTTTCTGGATGATTGATTAAGGTGATGTGGAGAGGACCGACTTGTCTGCCCATGGCTTCTACGCCAGGCCTGATATTACTGGTAAGCATGGTATCTGCTAGTTGTATTTTCTAGCAAGGAACCTTTGGTAAGCCAACCGAGATACACCATGTTTTGTAAGCCAACTACGATACACCATGGAGGGTACCGCAATGGAGAGTACAGCAAAAGCACGGAAAGGAAAGAGTCAGATTTAGATGGATCTACTCTCAAGCTTTGGTATTTTCATGTGTGCCCAAACGGAAATTGATGATGCTTATGTGGAGAGGACGGACCTGTCTGCCTGGTAAGCATAATATCTTCTAGTTTTAATTTAAAGCTCTTCAAGAAAATATGTTTCTGCGTCCCCTCCTTTGGATGATTTTGTTTTAATTTTGATTTGTGAAATGGTTCTGCAGCCAACTCTGGGCTGCTCACCAAGTTTGGCTTGGCTTGGCTTAGCTTGGCTTGGCTTGGATTCTTACATGTTTTTCAGCCAACTCTGGGCTGCTCACCGTCTTCCAATTCCAAGTCCCCCCTTGCGATCCCCATGGAAACCAGGGAGCACACTAAGCAGATTGTACAGTTTATATCTCGACCAACTCAACCATCTCACCTTCAACCATCTCAACCTACTCAACAATCCCAACCGACTCAACCATCTCAACGTGGACTCGACCTTCATCCATCACTCATTCACCAACTGCAAACCATCTCAAACCGACCAACAGATCGGAGCCTGAACCTTGAAGACTCCATCCTCAAACCATCCTCGCCCGGCCAGACCACCCACATCACCTTAAATCACCACTCAACCATTCTCACCGTTCAACCTAATCTCAATTGTCGTACCCGAAGCCTCGCTCAACCACTCAAAACCGACTTGACATCCCACCGCCCACACCGATCCTCATCCGTAACCATCCGACTCAACTTGATTGGTTAATCAGCCTTTCTACAAATGCCTACCCATCCCCCCCTCAACTACCAACTTAACCAAAGCAGCCGTTCATTCCCTTGCTTACCTGTGGTGCCCAGTTTTTCCCTTTTCGTGGCACCGCCCCTTCCAACCCTACCTAACCTGCTTGCTTCTACCAATAGCTGTGCCTCACCACCCATATAAACCAAGCTTCTGCACTCTCTTCACTCTGTCCCCAGGGTTGCGGAGGCAACCTCGCCTCGCCTGTTCAACCACCGAGGCTTATAAAACACCAGCGCACCCAACCATATGAACCAACCCCGCCACTCCCTTCCTCAACTCTGCCCAGGTCTTCGAGCGCAACCCGGCCCCTCACCGACCGACGAGTGCGCACGGCTGTCCCTCCCATCTGTTCTCACCCCCTTAGGGCTGGACGCATGCGACTTTTTTGGACTCCCCTTATGGGATGATTGCTAGATCCCTTGCGACGTCCTCCCGACATAAGTCTGGATTGGGCAACCCCATCAACCCAGCCATCGACATTGGTCAGGTAAGCACAAGACCTATTGTCCTTTGTTATTATTTAATGTATTCTTATTTAAATCGTTTTTTTTTTAATTCACATTATTTGAATTAACATTATTTGAATGCATTCTTATTTGCATGTATCATTTTGACTATTATCAGAAAGCTCCTAGAGATGTATGATTATGTTGGTCTGTCTCATTGGTAGCAAACAGGCAGATCCTCCTTCGTTTCCGAGCCACTAGTCATGGACTGTGAGCAAACCCCACTCAACCTCAGCCCATCGACATTGGCCAGGCTAAGCACTAGGACAATTGGCCAGCGTAACCTAGACCTATGTCTCCTTTGACATGATTGGCCTAAAATGCTCATTCTGATTTACGAAAAGAAATCGGGGTTGGCATAAGTGTTTTTTTGGGAACTTCACATTATTTTAATTAACATTACTCTAACGCATTCTTATTTACATGCTAACTCACATTTATTAATTAATGTGTAGTAATATTTGAGGTTCTGCAGCCCGAATTGTCTGTCTCATTGAGACTGTGCAGAATCTTCTCTTTAGCCACACCCTCTTACCATAGATGTGCTACCCCATCAACTTCTAAGCCCATTCGACATTGGGCAAGTGCGGAGCACAAGGCGTATTGTCCTCTGTTTCATTATTTCCCAATGTAGTATCAGGAGGTATCGCTTCCTGATTCTTAAATCGTTCTCTTCTGTGTGTAATTCATTTCCATTTTGTAATGTCACGTCTGTTTCTCTCCATCGATGTATAACTTATGTACTTTCCTAAATGCATTACTAGTTTCCATGTCATTATAATTATTATTTAATGCATTATCTATTTCGCATGGTATCAAGAATTAGGATTTTAATGGCATTTAACTATTTCCAATGTATTATAATTTTATTTAATTTGCCTTCTATTTCCATCGTATTTAATTATTTATTTTAACTGGCCATTAACTATTTCCATGTAATTATAATTATTATCTTTAAAATGCAATTCCTACTTTCCATGTATTAACTCAAGATAGATTTAAGCACATTACTATCTGTCCAATGTATGTATCATTCTTATTTGAATGCATTACGAATTTGCTCAGTGTATATAATTAATTTATTTTAATCCATTACCCTCTATTTCCATTGTCTCGACTCTTTCATTTATTTTAATGCATTACTTCAGTACCCATTGTACTTATCATATTACTTTCCTTGAATGCTTTACCCACTTCTCCATGTACTTATCATTATTAATTTAATGCATTACCTATTTTCCCCTGTATTATACTTATAATTAATTTTCATATGCATTAACTATTTCCAAAAATGTTTAATAATTATTATTTTAAATGCATTAACTACTTCCATCGTATTCAATATACTTATTATTTAATGCATTACTATTTCCATGTATTATAATTATTATTTTAATCTGCATTACATAACTAATTTCATGTATTATAATTAGTTAGTTTAAATTTGCATTATATTACAATGTATTATTCAAAATTAATTCTTTTAATAAAATTGCGATTACCTATTCCATGTATTAGACATCACTATCTTTTAATGCAATTTCGATTTTCCCATGTATTATATTATTATGTAATTGCAATTACTATGTCCGTGTAACCATGATAATTTATTATTTTTATAATGCATTACTATTCACATGTATTATATTATTATTTTAATGCATTACCAATTTCCATGTATAATAATTATTATTTAATTGGTACATTACCATTTCCATGTATTTCAATAATTATTATTTTAATGTCATCTCACTAGTTCCTTGTATTATAATTATTTATTTAATGTTGCACTACACGGATTTCCATGTAGTAATACTTAGGATTTTATAACATCGCTTTACTATTTTCCCATGCTTATTCATAATGACATTTAACTCAATGCATTACTTCCATCTTCCATGTGTTGCCCAGAAGTATATTTCAACTGCATTACTACCTTTTACTCCAGTAGAGAATTTACATGATTTTACCATCCAGTACTAATTTCCCCATCATGTATTTACAATCTTATAATTTCTAATATAAACAGCACTGCTTTCTCCACTTAATTAAATTAGTATGGTAAATGCATTACTATTTCCATGTATTTAATTATTATGTCTCTAATGCATACTATTTCCATTTATTATAATCTGATTCATGTTAATGTCAATTACTATTTACCATGTTTTATAAAATTATTATTTTAATGCATTACTATTTCCATGTATTATAATTATTATTTTAATGCATTACTATTTCCATGTATTAGAATTATTATTTTAATGCATTGCTATTTCCATGTATTATAATTATTATTTAATGCATTACTATTTCCATGTATTATAATTATTTTAATGCATCCCTAATTTTACATGTAGTATATGATTATTTTAATGCATTACCATTTCCCTTGTGTAGTATAATTATTAGTCTTCATAAATTTACGGCATTACTCATTTCCATGTATCTAATTAATTATCCTTAATTTAATTAGCATTACTATTTACCATGTATATGAATTATTTTTTTAATGCATTACTATTTCCATGTATTATACTTATTATTTAATGCATTACTATTTCCATGTATTATAATTATTATTTAATGCATTACTATTTCCATGTATTAGAATTATTATTTTAATGCATTACTATTTCCATGTAATATAACGCAGATATTTTAATGCATTACGATTTCCCACATGTAATAAATTATTATTTTAAATCATTTCTACTTTTCATTTATACGAATGATTTTTTTAATGCCAATTTACTCGAATTTCCCCATGTTATTATAATTATTATTTTAATGCATTACTATTTCCATGTATTATAATTATTATTTAATGCATTACTATTTCCATGTATTATAATTATTATTTTAATGCATTACTATTTCCATGTATTATAATTATTATTTTAATGCATTACTATTTCCATGTATTATAATTATTATTTTAATGCATTACTATTTCCATGGAATTCTATCAAATTATTATTTAATATGCATTACTATTCTTACCATGTCATATTAATTATATTTAATGCTGCATTACTATTTCCATGTATTATAAATTATTAATTTAATGGCATTACATTTCCCCATGTTTTTATAATTATGCTTTAATACTGCATTACTATTTCTAGTATTATTACATCTCTTATTTATGTCATTCCTATTTCCTGGTAATATATCATCTAATTATTTAATGACATTACTATACTTCCATGTATCTTAATTTATTATTTAATGCATTATACTATTTTCCCATGTATTAGAATATTATTTAATGCCATTACTATTTCCAGGTATAAATTATTATTTTGTATGCGACTTACTAGTTTCCATGTATTAGTACTTATTATTTTAAAATCATTACTATTCCATGTATTATAATTATTATTTATTAATTGCATTACTATTTCCTGTATTATACTCTATTCATTTAAATGCATTCTATTCCCATGTCTTATAATTATTATTCATTAATGGCATTACTATATTCCATTGTATTATAAAAATTAATCTTACTATTTTAATCAATACCCGAGGTTTGAGTATAGCCCTAGAGTCTAGTGTCTCAGGGGAGACAAAGGCCGATCCCTTCGATCAGACAGTATCATGGGTGTTTGGCGAACTCCCATCACTCAGCATCGACAATTGGTCAAGTCGAGCACAAGACATATTATGATCCTTTAGTTATTTATTTTATTTTAATGTATTCTTATTTAATTGTATTATTATTGTAATGTTTTCTTATTTTGATGTATTATTATTTAATTGTATCATTATTTTAATTTGTTCATTCCTTTTACTGTACTATCTTATTAATTAATTTATTATTTAACTTTCTTATATCTTCGTTCTTATTCGTCGTATTCATTATTTTATTAAGTATTATTCTCTTTATTCTTACTTCTCTTTTAGTCTTCTTTAATAGGCCTATTAGTATGATTATAGGGGGGATTGATTATTATATTTATTATTATAGTATGTAAGGAAGTACTTCCCACCCATCCACACAACCGCACACAAGACAACACAACCCATATCCACCCACCCCCCCACACCCACACCCCTGCATTGAGGGCGCTTTGTTTCAGCGCATGTGGGCTGGCCTGTGCAACCCACTCACCCATCCACACCACCCACCCACTCCTCCGTCTCTAGTCGCGTCAAGGTTTGGGGCGGCTTCTGTCCTGGATGCGCGACTGGTGTGCCCCCCCCGCCCTGGCCCACCCCCCCGCCCCCCACCCACCCCACCCCCCACACACACACACACACAACAACATCAAGACAGCCCACATCATCACCCCTCCTTCAGTTGAGGGTGGCTCTTTTGTCCAGCGCACATGTGGCTGGCTGTGCCTCCCCCCCCCCCCCCCCCCCCCCCCCCCCCCCACACACACACACACAACACCTCCTTCAGGTTGAGGGTGGCTTCGTCCAGGGCATGGGCTGGCTGTGCCCCCCACCACCACCACCACCACCACACACACACACACACACAAACACACACACACACTCCTTCAGGTTGAGGGTGGCTTTGTCCAGGGCATGGACTGGCTGTGCCCCCCCCCCACCCCCCACCCCCCACCCCCCCCCCCACCCCCCCCCCCCCCCCCCCCCCCCCACACACACACACACTCCTTCAGGTTGAGGGCGGCTTTGTCCAGGGGCAATGGACTGCTGTGCCCCCCCCCCCCCCCCCCCCCCCCCCACACACACACACACACACAGCACACACACTCCTTCAGGTTGAGGGCGGCTTTGTCCAGTGGCATGGCTGGCTGTGCCCCCCACCCCCCCCCCCCCACACACACACACACACACACACACACACCACACACACTCTTCAGGTTGAGGGTGGCTTTGTCCAGGGCATGGGCTGGCTGTGCCCCCCCCCCCCCCCCCACCCACCCCCACCCCCCACCCCACCCCCCACACACACACACACTCCTTCAGGTTGAGGGTGGCTTTGTTCAGGGCATGACTGCTGGCTGTCCCCCCCCCCCCCCCCCACACCACACACACACACACACATCCTTCAGTTGAGGGCGGCGTTGTCCAGGGCATGGGCTGGCTGTGCCCCCCCCCCCCCCCCCCCCCCCCCCCCCCCCACACACGACACACACACACACCACACACACACACACACACACACACAACACACACATACACATACATTACCCTCCCCCCCCCCCCACCCCCCCACCCCCCGCACCCCCCACACACACACACATACCATACATACCCATCCCCCCCCACACACACACCACCACACACACACACCCTCCTTCAGGTTGAGGGCGGCTTTGTCCAGGGCATGGGCTGGCTGTGCCTTGAGGAGCTGCAGTGGGGCGACAAGCAGCACCCATGGGTGCGACCAGGTCACTTGTTCACCAAGGGCCCCGGTACGTACAAGATCCCCTCTGCCAACGACATCCCCATCGACTTCAGGGTCACCCTGCTGGCTGATGCCCCCAACACCAGGGCCATCCACTCCTCCAAGGTAGGGGGCATGGTTTTCTTGAAGGTGCTACACCACACACCACACACCACACACCACACACCACACACCACACACCATGCACACCACACACTACACACCAAATTCACGGGAATCACAGTGGGTAGTGGTATGAATCTTGGGGTTGGCTTCAGGGTCACCCTGCTGGCTGATGCCCCCAACACCAGGGCTATCCACTCCTCTAAGGTGGGTAACTGGTTTTTCTTGCTAAACAAAAAAGTTAGCCTCATAATGAGTCGGCTTACACCAGGGCCCTCCACTCATCAGAGGTGGGTTACTGGGTTTTCTTGCTAAATTTCTTTGTTGAGTATTTGTTCTTTTTTTGTGTGTGTGTGGGGGGGGGGGGGGGGGGGGGGGTGGCTAGTGGTATGAATCTTGTGGGTTGTGGTATGAATCTTGTCGGTTGACCTCAGGGTCGCTCTGCTGGCTGATGCCCCCAAGGTGTGTTGCAAGGTTTGCTTAATTTTGATTTTAATTTTGATTTTAATGGTGTGTTTCAAGGTTTGCTTAATTTTGATTTTAATTTTGATTTTAATGGTGTGTTGCAAGGTTTGCTTAATTTTGATTTTAATTTTGATTTTAATGGTGTGTTGCAAGGTTTGCTTAATTTTGATTTTAATTTTGATTTTAATGGTGTGTTTCAAGGTTTGCTTAATTTTGATTTTAATTTTGATTTTAATGGTGTGTTGCAAGGTTTGCTTAATTTTGATTTTAATTTTGATTTTAATGGTGTGTTGCAAGGTTTGCTTAATTTTGATTTTAATTTTGATTTTAATGGTGTGTTGCAAGGTTTGCTTAATTTTGATTTTAATTTTGATTTTAATTTGATTTTAATTTTGATTTTGATGGTTTGTTGCAGGGTTTGCTTAATTTTGTACCATGGTGTAGGCTGTGGGTGATCCCCCCTTCCACCTGGGCGTCTCAGTCTTCTTCGCCCTCAAGGACGCAGTCTACTCAGCAAGAGAGACTGCCACCACCACCCCCACCACCTCCACCTCCATCCATCACACCGACCACCACACCCAGCACATCCACCTCCGCATTTGCCATCACACCCACCACCACACCTACCACCACATCCACCATCACACCCACCACCACATGCCACACAATCTTCCTAACTCGTGTGAACACTTGTATGTGCTGTAGGCTGTGGGTGAGCCCCCCTTCCACCAACCCCCTTACCCACCACACCCACCCCCTAACCCACCCCCTCACCCACCCCCTCACCCATTAACCCACTTCCCCCCATGCTGCAGGCTGTGGGTGAGCCCCCCTTGCACCAAACCCCTTACCCACCACACCCACCGCCACACCCACCCCCTCACCCATAACCCCACTTCCCCTCATGCTGCAGGCTGTGGGTGAGCCTCCCTTCCACAAACCCCCTTGCCCACCACACCCACATCCGCACCCACCCCCTCACCCAAACCCCCACTTCCCCCCATGGTGTAGGCTGTGGGTGAGCTCCTCTTGCACCAACCCCTTACCCACCACAACCACCGCCACCCCCCACCCCCTCACCCACAACCCCACTCCCCCCCATGGTGTAGGCTGTGGGTAAGCCCCCCTTGCACCAAACCCCTTACCCACCACACCCACCGCCACACCCACCCCCTCACCCACAACCTCACTTCCCCCCATGGTGTAGGCTGTGGGTTAGCCCCCCTTCCACCAACCCCCTTACCTACCACACCCACCGCCACACCTACCCCCTCACCCATAACCCCACTTTCCCCCATGGTGCAGGCTGTGGGTGAGCCCCCCTTCCACCTAGGCGCCTCAGTCTTCTTCGCCCTCAAGGACGCAGTCTACTCAGCAAGAGAATCCGCTGGTCACGGCAACGCCCACTTCATCCTAGATGCTCCCGCCACCCCAGAGAGGCTCCGCATGCTGTGCGCAGATAAGCTGACTGCCAAGTTCGCTAAGCCTGACATCAGGCCCAAGATCTCATGCTAAGCCACTTGTTTGCAGGCCACTTGTTTGCAGGCCACTTGTTTGCAGGAGAAAAGGAAGCTGGTACTGTTGCCGGTCACGGGACCCCTTTTGCCGCTGCTGCTTCTGTGCGTGTGTATGATTCCGGCAGGATGCTTTCTAGGCTGTTGTGCCTGAGAAGGCTGAAGAGAAAAGGGACTGCTATTGCTGCCGGTCGCAGGACCCCTAGTGCTGCTTCTGCTTCTGTGTGTGTGTATGATTCCGGCAGGATGCTTTCTAGGCTGTTGTGCCGGAGAATGCTGAAGATAAAAGGAAGCTGGTACTGTTGCCGGTCACAGGACCCCTATTGCTGCTGCTGCTGCTGCTGCTGCTGCTGTGCGTGTAATTCTGGCAGGACGCTATCAAAGCTGTTTTGCCAGAGAATGCTGAAGAGAAAAGGGACTGCTACTGCTGCCAGTTGCAGGACCCATATCGCTGCTGCCGCCTCTGTGTGTGAGTGATTCGAGCAGGATGCTTTCTAAGCTGTTGTGCTCGATACTGCTTTTTTGTTTGCCGGATTCTGGGTGTTTATCTGACCTTTGTGGATGGGCTTCACCCTCATGTGGAAGCCTTAATGGGTAGGGATAGGTGGGGGCGTTGCTCATGCTCGTGTTTGATGCTAATCGCCCCCCCGTCCCCTCCCCCAAGGCTTCACCCTCACGTGGAAGCCATATTGGGGAGTGATAGGTGGGGGCATTGCTCATGCTCAAGCTTGATGCTCATTGCCCACCCTCGCCCTCCCGCAAGCCTTCACTCTCATTGTGGAAGCCTTGTTCGGGGAGTGAAACATGGGGGGATAGCTCATGTTTGATGCTCATCCCCCCCCCCCCCACCCCCCACCCCCTTCCCCTCCCCCCCAAGGCTTCACTCTCAGTGTGGAATCCTTGTTCCTGTTTCAGGTGTGCTGTAACTTACACCCCTGTAGGGAGTGATGGGTGCGTGCGATGCACATGCTTGATGCTCATGCTTGTTGCTCATTATCATGCTCATGCTAGTGTTAATACCCCCTTGTCCATGAGCATGCATGAGGGCACTCCCTCCCCTCCTCCCCCCCCTCCCCTCCCCCCCTTTCCCCCTCTCCTCTCCCCCCTTTCCTCCTCCCCTCCCTCCCTCCCCCCTTTCTTCCTCCCCCCCCCCCTCCCCCCTCCCCCCCTCGCCCCTTATAAAACTTGCCGATCCTGAGTTGTTGTATCTTCTGTATTTGTATTTTCATCTGATTCAAATGACGTGATGGAGATTTTCCCCCTGCTCCACACTAGCATTCCATTATTGCAGCTGCCTCTGAGCTGCCCCCCCCAGCTGCCCCCCCAGCTGCGGTAGTGTATCACGATGAAAGCCTTCCACCATCCTATATAGTACAGGTGGTGGGTGGCCCCCCGAAGGGCCACAAGGGTCTTGCCCACAGGAAGAGAGAAGAGTGACCAAGACTTGCAAACACAACTCTGAATTATGAAGTGACCCCTAGCTGTTTTCCGGCTCTACAGCTGCTTGCCAGCCGCGGTAGTGTATCACGATGGAAGCCTTCCACCATCCTGACACGGTGATTGTAGTATAGTTTGTAGTACAACCAGGGGTGGCTATTTGACTATTTGTTTGGCTACCCCTGGACTGCAGCAGACATACGAGGAGGGGACCAGTAACCATGACTTGAGTGTCCAGCTGTAGGGAAGTAGGTGACTTAGAGTGACGAGCTGTGAGGAAGCATGTGACTGGTTCATACATGTGAGAAGCTGTGAGAAGCTGTGAGGGAAGCATGTGACTTGTTCATAACTGTGAAGCAAGCTTTTATTGAAGGCGCTGATTGTAGCACACGTGCTACATTACACACCTTGGTATTCTTTAGGTTGCTTCATGGGGTCAAGAAAGCTGATAGAAGCCATATAACCAAGATCAAGATCACACGTTTCTGAACTTGAGCTTGAACTTTTACTTGGTTACATGGCTCCAGTCATCAATTTGGCTGCTCGCCGTCTGCGTTGGGACAAATAATTATCTGGAAATGTAATCGTTATCAAGACAATCAAAATCTATCAAAATGCACTATCCTCTTCCAAGGAGCCAGGTATGGAACTGGGGGAAATCTAAGCATTCTTATCAAAATATTATTTATCCAATCTGTTCACTCTTCCATGGATAGACGGTGGTACCCTCGCATAACCTTCCACTTTTGATTTCACATCAGAAAACGTAAGGGAATCATTTTGCTCTCAGATTGGGTAAACAGGTTCTGAATCTTCTGATACATAAATAAACACCGGTAGTACGCCTTATTACAAGGCACGAGGTTGAAGGGGCCAGCCCGTTTGCTTTCAATGGG
The DNA here is from genome assembly GCA_013435795.1 of Chlamydomonas sp. ICE-L. Taxonomy (NCBI): domain Eukaryota; kingdom Viridiplantae; phylum Chlorophyta; class Chlorophyceae; order Chlamydomonadales; family Chlamydomonadaceae; genus Chlamydomonas; species Chlamydomonas sp. ICE-L. The sequence goes on from JACBWV010000610.1 coordinate 142,529,883, forward strand.
GCCGACCAGCAGTTGGCAACCACAAATGTATGTGTTCGGGGCGTGATCTGATATTTTCTTCTCGAATTCGCGTTTTCTTGTCTGCCGTGAACTCTAAACAAGTCAACATCAATCTCTAGGACTAAGAAGCCGTGTCCTCAGGTAGGATTGTGGATGGTAAACCTTACATGCAGAACTGCGTTTAAAGAGACCTACCCTCACGTGTACGTTCCAGCCTTTCGGGTTTGCTTTGGGGGGTTAGAAAGCATCTAGAAGCACCCAGTAGGATACTAGGGGGGGGGGGGGGGGGGGGGGGGAGAGAGAGAGAGAGAGAGGACATTCTATGTTACAGTCCAGAGGTAGGCCGAACAGGCTGAAGGGACTTTCCCAACCGTGACAGGAAGAGCTACAACTGTGTTCTTCCATGCACCGTGTTCTTCCATGCACCGTGTTCTTCCATGTACGCCAAGTTCAATTTCATTCCTTGGGCGCTGGCGTGGGCGCCACCTTGTCCATAAAGCTCTTCATGCTGAACTCGTTGTCGTACTGTGACTCGTCCCACAGCTCACCCATGTCCGCCAAGACAGCCTGCAGCCCGCTCTTGGCCTTCCCGTCCTTAGCCCCCTCCTTGCCCTTGCCAGCCTGCTCCTCGGAGAAGAGGTCCAGCAGCTTGTCAGTGTCCATCTCCTTGAGAGACATGTTGTCCTGGGAGAGAGGTTAGGGTGGCGGGTGGAGAGGAGAGGGTGGGATGAGGGGGTGGTAGATGGATAAGAGGTGGTGGGTGGGGTGGTGGTGAGGGGGTGGTGGGCGGGGAGGAGGGGCTGAGGTTGGTAGAGAGGTTGGTGTGTGGAGAGGAGGGGGTGGGTGAGGGGGTGGAAGATGGAAAGGAGGTGCTGGGTGGGGTGGTGGTTAGAGGGTGGTGGGCGGAGAGGAGGGGGTGAGGTTGGTAGAGAGGTTGGTGTGTGGAGAGGAGGGGGTGGGTGAGGGGGTGGAAGATGGAAAGGAGGTGCTGGGTGGGGTAGTGTATCACGATGGAAGCCTTCCACCATCCTGACACGGTGATTGTAGTATAGTTTGTAGTACAACCAGGGGTGGCTATTTGACTATTTGTTTGGCTACCCCTGGACTGCAGCAGACATACGAGGAGGGGACCAGTAACCATGACTTGAGTGTCCAGCTGTAGGGAAGTAGGTGACTTAGAGTGACGAGCTGTGAGGAAGCATGTGACTGGTTCATACATGTGAGAAGCTGTGAGAAGCTGTGAGGGAAGCATGTGACTTGTTCATAACTGTGAAGCAAGCTTTTATTGAAGGCGCTGATTGTAGCACACGTGCTACATTACACACCTTGGTATTCTTTAGGTTGCTTCATGGGGTCAAGAAAGCTGATAGAAGCCATATAACCAAGATCAAGATCACACGTTTCTGAACTTGAGCTTGAACTTTTACTTGGTTACATGGCTCCAGTCATCAATTTGGCTGCTCGCCGTCTGCGTTGGGACAAATAATTATCTGGAAATGTAATCGTTATCAAGACAATCAAAATCTATCAAAATGCACTATCCTCTTCCAAGGAGCCAGGTATGGAACTGGGGGAAATCTAAGCATTCTTATCAAAATATTATTTATCCAATCTGTTCACTCTTCCATGGATAGACGGTGGTACCCTCGCATAACCTTCCACTTTTGATTTCACATCAGAAAACGTAAGGGAATCATTTTGCTCTCAGATTGGGTAAACAGGTTCTGAATCTTCTGATACATAAATAAACACCGGTAGTACGCCTTATTACAAGGCACGAGGTTGAAGGGGCCAGCCCGTTTGCTTTCAATGGGGCCGACCAGCAGTTGGCAACCACAAATGTATGTGTTCGGGGCGTGATCTGATATTTTCTTCTCGAATTCGCGTTTTCTTGTCTGCCGTGAACTCTAAACAAGTCAACATCAATCTCTAGGACTAAGAAGCCGTGTCCTCAGGTAGGATTGTGGATGGTAAACCTTACATGCAGAACTGCGTTTAAAGAGACCTACCCTCACGTGTACGTTCCAGCCTTTCGGGTTTGCTTTGGGGGGTTAGAAAGCATCTAGAAGCACCCAGTAGGATACTAGGGGGGGGGGGGGGGGGGGGAGAGAGAGAGAGAGAGAGGACATTCTATGTTACAGTCCAGAGGTAGGCCGAACAGGCTGAAGGGACTTTCCCAACCGTGACAGGAAGAGCTACAACTGTGTTCTTCCATGCACCGTGTTCTTCCATGCACCGTGTTCTTCCATGTACGCCAAGTTCAATTTCATTCCTTGGGCGCTGGCGTGGGCGCCACCTTGTCCATAAAGCTCTTCATGCTGAACTCGTTGTCGTACTGTGACTCGTCCCACAGCTCACCCATGTCCGCCAAGACAGCCTGCAGCCCGCTCTTGGCCTTCCCGTCCTTAGCCCCCTCCTTGCCCTTGCCAGCCTGCTCCTCGGAGAAGAGGTCCAGCAGCTTGTCAGTGTCCATCTCCTTGAGAGACATGTTGTCCTGGGAGAGAGGTTAGGGTGGCGGGTGGAGAGGAGAGGGTGGGATGAGGGGGTGGTAGATGGATAAGAGGTGGTGGGTGGGGTGGTGGTGAGGGGGTGGTGGGCGGGGAGGAGGGGCTGAGGTTGGTAGAGAGGTTGGTGTGTGGAGAGGAGGGGGTGGGTGAGGGGGTGGAAGATGGAAAGGAGGTGCTGGGTGGGGTGGTGGTTAGAGGGTGGTGGGCGGAGAGGAGGGGGTGAGGTTGGTAGAGAGGTTGGTGTGTGGAGAGGAGGGGGTGGGTGAGGGGGTGGAAGATGGAAAGGAGGTGCTGGGTGGGGTAGTGTATCACGATGGAAGCCTTCCACCATCCTGACACGGTGATTGTAGTATAGTTTGTAGTACAACCAGGGGTGGCTATTTGACTATTTGTTTGGCTACCCCTGGACTGCAGCAGACATACGAGGAGGGGACCAGTAACCATGACTTGAGTGTCCAGCTGTAGGGAAGTAGGTGACTTAGAGTGACGAGCTGTGAGGAAGCATGTGACTGGTTCATACATGTGAGAAGCTGTGAGAAGCTGTGAGGGAAGCATGTGACTTGTTCATAACTGTGAAGCAAGCTTTTATTGAAGGCGCTGATTGTAGCACACGTGCTACATTACACACCTTGGTATTCTTTAGGTTGCTTCATGGGGTCAAGAAAGCTGATAGAAGCCATATAACCAAGATCAAGATCACACGTTTCTGAACTTGAGCTTGAACTTTTACTTGGTTACATGGCTCCAGTCATCAATTTGGCTGCTCGCCGTCTGCGTTGGGACAAATAATTATCTGGAAATGTAATCGTTATCAAGACAATCAAAATCTATCAAAATGCACTATCCTCTTCCAAGGAGCCAGGTATGGAACTGGGGGAAATCTAAGCATTCTTATCAAAATATTATTTATCCAATCTGTTCACTCTTCCATGGATAGACGGTGGTACCCTCGCATAACCTTCCACTTTTGATTTCACATCAGAAAACGTAAGGGAATCATTTTGCTCTCAGATTGGGTAAACAGGTTCTGAATCTTCTGATACATAAATAAACACCGGTAGTACGCCTTATTACAAGGCACGAGGTTGAAGGGGCCAGCCCGTTTGCTTTCAATGGGGCCGACCAGCAGTTGGCAACCACAAATGTATGTGTTCGGGGCGTGATCTGATATTTTCTTCTCGAATTCGCGTTTTCTTGTCTGCCGTGAACTCTAAACAAGTCAACATCAATCTCTAGGACTAAGAAGCCGTGTCCTCAGGTAGGATTGTGGATGGTAAACCTTACATGCAGAACTGCGTTTAAAGAGACCTACCCTCACGTGTACGTTCCAGCCTTTCGGGTTTGCTTTGGGGGGTTAGAAAGCATCTAGAAGCACCCAGTAGGATACTAGGGGGGGGGGGGGGGGGGGGAGAGAGAGAGAGAGAGAGGACATTCTATGTTACAGTCCAGAGGTAGGCCGAACAGGCTGAAGGGACTTTCCCAACCACTGTGTTCTTCCATGCACCGTGTTCTTCCATGCACCGTGTTCTTCCATGTACGCCAAGTTCAATTTCATTCCTTGGGCGCTGGCGTGGGCGCCACCTTGTCCATAAAGCTCTTCATGCTGAACTCGTTGTCGTACTGTGACTCGTCCCACAGCTCACCCATGTCCGCCAAGACAGCCTGCAGCCCGCTCTTGGCCTTCCCGTCCTTAGCCCCCTCCTTGCCCTTGCCAGCCTGCTCCTCGGAGAAGAGGTCCAGCAGCTTGTCAGTGTCCATCTCCTTGAGAGACATGTTGTCCTGGGAGAGAGGTTAGGGTGGCGGGTGGAGAGAGGGTGGATGAGGGTGGGATGAGGGGGGTGGTAGATGGATAAGAGGTGGTGGGTGGGGTGGTGGTGAGGGGGTGGTGGGCGGGGAGGAGGGGCTGAGGTTGGTAGAGAGGTTGGTGTGTGGAGAGGAGGGGGTGGGTGAGGGGGTGGAAGATGGAAAGGAGGTGCTGGGTGGGGTGGTGGTTAGAGGGTGGTGGGCGGAGAGGAGGGGGTGAGGTTGGTAGAGAGGTTGGTGTGTGGAGAGGAGGGGGTGGGTGAGGGGGTGGAAGATGGAAAGGAGGTGCTGGGTGGGGTAGTGTATCACGATGGAAGCCTTCCACCATCCTGACACGGTGATTGTAGTATAGTTTGTAGTACAACCAGGGGTGGCTATTTGACTATTTGTTTGGCTACCCCTGGACTGCAGCAGACATACGAGGAGGGGACCAGTAACCATGACTTGAGTGTCCAGCTGTAGGGAAGTAGGTGACTTAGAGTGACGAGCTGTGAGGAAGCATGTGACTGGTTCATACATGTGAGAAGCTGTGAGAAGCTGTGAGGGAAGCATGTGACTTGTTCATAACTGTGAAGCAAGCTTTTATTGAAGGCGCTGATTGTAGCACACGTGCTACATTACACACCTTGGTATTCTTTAGGTTGCTTCATGGGGTCAAGAAAGCTGATAGAAGCCATATAACCAAGATCAAGATCACACGTTTCTGAACTTGAGCTTGAACTTTTACTTGGTTACATGGCTCCAGTCATCAATTTGGCTGCTCGCCGTCTGCGTTGGGACAAATAATTATCTGGAAATGTAATCGTTATCAAGACAATCAAAATCTATCAAAATGCACTATCCTCTTCCAAGGAGCCAGGTATGGAACTGGGGGAAATCTAAGCATTCTTATCAAAATATTATTTATCCAATCTGTTCACTCTTCCATGGATAGACGGTGGTACCCTCGCATAACCTTCCACTTTTGATTTCACATCAGAAAACGTAAGGGAATCATTTTGCTCTCAGATTGGGTAAACAGGTTCTGAATCTTCTGATACATAAATAAACACCGGTAGTACGCCTTATTACAAGGCACGAGGTTGAAGGGGCCAGCCCGTTTGCTTTCAATGGGGCCGACCAGCAGTTGGCAACCACAAATGTATGTGTTCGGGGCGTGATCTGATATTTTCTTCTCGAATTCGCGTTTTCTTGTCTGCCGTGAACTCTAAACAAGTCAACATCAATCTCTAGGACTAAGAAGCCGTGTCCTCAGGTAGGATTGTGGATGGTAAACCTTACATGCAGAACTGCGTTTAAAGAGACCTACCCTCACGTGTACGTTCCAGCCTTTCGGGTTTGCTTTGGGGGGTTAGAAAGCATCTAGAAGCACCCAGTAGGATACTAGGGGGGGGGGGGGGGGGGGGGAGAGAGAGAGAGAGAGAGGACATTCTATGTTACAGTCCAGAGGTAGGCCGAACAGGCTGAAGGGACTTTCCCAACCGTGACAGGAAGAGCTACAACTGTGTTCTTCCATGCACCGTGTTCTTCCATGCACCGTGTTCTTCCATGTACGCCAAGTTCAATTTCATTCCTTGGGCGCTGGCGTGGGCGCCACCTTGTCCATAAAGCTCTTCATGCTGAACTCGTTGTCGTACTGTGACTCGTCCCACAGCTCACCCATGTCCGCCAAGACAGCCTGCAGCCCGCTCTTGGCCTTCCCGTCCTTAGCCCCCTCCTTGCCCTTGCCAGCCTGCTCCTCGGAGAAGAGGTCCAGCAGCTTGTCAGTGTCCATCTCCTTGAGAGACATGTTGTCCTGGGAGAGAGGTTAGGGTGGCGGGTGGAGAGGAGAGGGTGGGATGAGGGGGTGGTAGATGGATAAGAGGTGGTGGGTGGGGTGGTGGTGAGGGGGTGGTGGGCGGGGAGGAGGGGCTGAGGTTGGTAGAGAGGTTGGTGTGTGGAGAGGAGGAGGGGGTGGGTGAGGGGGTGGAAGATGGAAAGGAGGTGCTGGGTGGGGTGGTGGTTAGAGGGTGGTGGGCGGAGAGGAGGGGGTGAGGTTGGTAGAGAGGTTGGTGTGTGGAGAGGAGGGGGTGGGTGAGGGGGTGGAAGATGGAAAGGAGGTGCTGGGTGGGGTAGTGTATCACGATGGAAGCCTTCCACCATCCTGACACGGTGATTGTAGTATAGTTTGTAGTACAACCAGGGGTGGCTATTTGACTATTTGTTTGGCTACCCCTGGACTGCAGCAGACATACGAGGAGGGGACCAGTAACCATGACTTGAGTGTCCAGCTGTAGGGAAGTAGGTGACTTAGAGTGACGAGCTGTGAGGAAGCATGTGACTGGTTCATACATGTGAGAAGCTGTGAGAAGCTGTGAGGGAAGCATGTGACTTGTTCATAACTGTGAAGCAAGCTTTTATTGAAGGCGCTGATTGTAGCACACGTGCTACATTACACACCTTGGTATTCTTTAGGTTGCTTCATGGGGTCAAGAAAGCTGATAGAAGCCATATAACCAAGATCAAGATCACACGTTTCTGAACTTGAGCTTGAACTTTTACTTGGTTACATGGCTCCAGTCATCAATTTGGCTGCTCGCCGTCTGCGTTGGGACAAATAATTATCTGGAAATGTAATCGTTATCAAGACAATCAAAATCTATCAAAATGCACTATCCTCTTCCAAGGAGCCAGGTATGGAACTGGGGGAAATCTAAGCATTCTTATCAAAATATTATTTATCCAATCTGTTCACTCTTCCATGGATAGACGGTGGTACCCTCGCATAACCTTCCACTTTTGATTTCACATCAGAAAACGTAAGGGAATCATTTTGCTCTCAGATTGGGTAAACAGGTTCTGAATCTTCTGATACATAAATAAACACCGGTAGTACGCCTTATTACAAGGCACGAGGTTGAAGGGGCCAGCCCGTTTGCTTTCAATGGGGCCGACCAGCAGTTGGCAACCACAAATGTATGTGTTCGGGGCGTGATCTGATATTTTCTTCTCGAATTCGCGTTTTCTTGTCTGCCGTGAACTCTAAACAAGTCAACATCAATCTCTAGGACTAAGAAGCCGTGTCCTCAGGTAGGATTGTGGATGGTAAACCTTACATGCAGAACTGCGTTTAAAGAGACCTACCCTCACGTGTACGTTCCAGCCTTTCGGGTTTGCTTTGGGGGGTTAGAAAGCATCTAGAAGCACCCAGTAGGATACTAGGGGGGGGGGGGGGGGGGGGGGGGAGAGAGAGAGAGAGAGAGGACATTCTATGTTACAGTCCAGAGGTAGGCCGAACAGGCTGAAGGGACTTTCCCAACCGTGACAGGAAGAGCTACAACTGTGTTCTTCCATGCACCGTGTTCTTCCATGCACCGTGTTCTTCCATGTACGCCAAGTTCAATTTCATTCCTTGGGCGCTGGCGTGGGCGCCACCTTGTCCATAAAGCTCTTCATGCTGAACTCGTTGTCGTACTGTGACTCGTCCCACAGCTCACCCATGTCCGCCAAGACAGCCTGCAGCCCGCTCTTGGCCTTCCCGTCCTTAGCCCCCTCCTTGCCCTTGCCAGCCTGCTCCTCGGAGAAGAGGTCCAGCAGCTTGTCAGTGTCCATCTCCTTGAGAGACATGTTGTCCTGGGAGAGAGGTTAGGGTGGCGGGTGGAGAGGAGAGGGTGGGATGAGGGGGTGGTAGATGGATAAGAGGTGGTGGGTGGGGTGGTGGTGAGGGGGTGGTGGGCGGGGAGGAGGGGCTGAGGTTGGTAGAGAGGTTGGTGTGTGGAGAGGAGGGGGTGGGTGAGGGGGTGGAAGATGGAAAGGAGGTGCTGGGTGGGGTGGTGGTTAGAGGGTGGTGGGCGGAGAGGAGGGGGTGAGGTTGGTAGAGAGGTTGGTGTGTGGAGAGGAGGGGGGGGGGGGTGGAAGATGGAAAGGAGGTGCTGGGTGGGGTAGTGTATCACGATGGAAGCCTTCCACCATCCTGACACGGTGATTGTAGTATAGTTTGTAGTACAACCAGGGGTGGCTATTTGACTATTTGTTTGGCTACCCCTGGACTGCAGCAGACATACGAGGAGGGGACCAGTAACCATGACTTGAGTGTCCAGCTGTAGGGAAGTAGGTGACTTAGAGTGACGAGCTGTGAGGAAGCATGTGACTGGTTCATACATGTGAGAAGCTGTGAGAAGCTGTGAGGGAAGCATGTGACTTGTTCATAACTGTGAAGCAAGCTTTTATTGAAGGCGCTGATTGTAGCACACGTGCTACATTACACACCTTGGTATTCTTTAGGTTGCTTCATGGGGTCAAGAAAGCTGATAGAAGCCATATAACCAAGATCAAGATCACACGTTTCTGAACTTGAGCTTGAACTTTTACTTGGTTACATGGCTCCAGTCATCAATTTGGCTGCTCGCCGTCTGCGTTGGGACAAATAATTATCTGGAAATGTAATCGTTATCAAGACAATCAAAATCTATCAAAATGCACTATCCTCTTCCAAGGAGCCAGGTATGGAACTGGGGGAAATCTAAGCATTCTTATCAAAATATTATTTATCCAATCTGTTCACTCTTCCATGGATAGACGGTGGTACCCTCGCATAACCTTCCACTTTTGATTTCACATCAGAAAACGTAAGGGAATCATTTTGCTCTCAGATTGGGTAAACAGGTTCTGAATCTTCTGATACATAAATAAACACCGGTAGTACGCCTTATTACAAGGCACGAGGTTGAAGGGGCCAGCCCGTTTGCTTTCAATGGGGCCGACCAGCAGTTGGCAACCACAAATGTATGTGTTCGGGGCGTGATCTGATATTTTCTTCTCGAATTCGCGTTTTCTTGTCTGCCGTGAACTCTAAACAAGTCAACATCAATCTCTAGGACTAAGAAGCCGTGTCCTCAGGTAGGATTGTGGATGGTAAACCTTACATGCAGAACTGCGTTTAAAGAGACCTACCCTCACGTGTACGTTCCAGCCTTTCGGGTTTGCTTTGGGGGGTTAGAAAGCATCTAGAAGCACCCAGTAGGATACTAGGGGGGGGGGGGGGGGGGGGGGAGAGAGAGAGAGAGAGAGGACATTCTATGTTACAGTCCAGAGGTAGGCCGAACAGGCTGAAGGGACTTTCCCAACCGTGACAGGAAGAGCTACAACTGTGTTCTTCCATGCACCGTGTTCTTCCATGCACCGTGTTCTTCCATGTACGCCAAGTTCAATTTCATTCCTTGGGCGCTGGCGTGGGCGCCACCTTGTCCATAAAGCTCTTCATGCTGAACTCGTTGTCGTACTGTGACTCGTCCCACAGCTCACCCATGTCCGCCAAGACAGCCTGCAGCCCGCTCTTGGCCTTCCCGTCCTTAGCCCCCTCCTTGCCCTTGCCAGCCTGCTCCTCGGAGAAGAGGTCCAGCAGCTTGTCAGTGTCCATCTCCTTGAGAGACATGTTGTCCTGGGAGAGAGGTTAGGGTGGCGGGTGGAGAGGAGAGGGTGGGATGAGGGGGTGGTAGATGGATAAGAGGTGGTGGGTGGGGTGGTGGTGAGGGGGTGGTGGGCGGGGAGGAGGGGCTGAGGTTGGTAGAGAGGTTGGTGTGTGGAGAGGAGGGGGTGGGTGAGGGGGTGGAAGATGGAAAGGAGGTGCTGGGTGGGGTGGTGGTTAGAGGGTGGTGGGCGGAGAGGAGGGGGTGAGGTTGGTAGAGAGGTTGGTGTGTGGAGAGGAGGGGGTGGGTGAGGGGGTGGAAGATGGAAAGGAGGTGCTGGGTGGGGTAGTGTATCACGATGGAAGCCTTCCACCATCCTGACACGGTGATTGTAGTATAGTTTGTAGTACAACCAGGGGTGGCTATTTGACTATTTGTTTGGCTACCCCTGGACTGCAGCAGACATACGAGGAGGGGACCAGTAACCATGACTTGAGTGTCCAGCTGTAGGGAAGTAGGTGACTTAGAGTGACGAGCTGTGAGGAAGCATGTGACTGGTTCATACATGTGAGAAGCTGTGAGAAGCTGTGAGGGAAGCATGTGACTTGTTCATAACTGTGAAGCAAGCTTTTATTGAAGGCGCTGATTGTAGCACACGTGCTACATTACACACCTTGGTATTCTTTAGGTTGCTTCATGGGGTCAAGAAAGCTGATAGAAGCCATATAACCAAGATCAAGATCACACGTTTCTGAACTTGAGCTTGAACTTTTACTTGGTTACATGGCTCCAGTCATCAATTTGGCTGCTCGCCGTCTGCGTTGGGACAAATAATTATCTGGAAATGTAATCGTTATCAAGACAATCAAAATCTATCAAAATGCACTATCCTCTTCCAAGGAGCCAGGTATGGAACTGGGGGAAATCTAAGCATTCTTATCAAAATATTATTTATCCAATCTGTTCACTCTTCCATGGATAGACGGTGGTACCCTCGCATAACCTTCCACTTTTGATTTCACATCAGAAAACGTAAGGGAATCATTTTGCTCTCAGATTGGGTAAACAGGTTCTGAATCTTCTGATACATAAATAAACACCGGTAGTACGCCTTATTACAAGGCACGAGGTTGAAGGGGCCAGCCCGTTTGCTTTCAATGGGGCCGACCAGCAGTTGGCAACCACAAATGTATGTGTTCGGGGCGTGATCTGATATTTTCTTCTCGAATTCGCGTTTTCTTGTCTGCCGTGAACTCTAAACAAGTCAACATCAATCTCTAGGACTAAGAAGCCGTGTCCTCAGGTAGGATTGTGGATGGTAAACCTTACATGCAGAACTGCGTTTAAAGAGACCTACCCTCACGTGTACGTTCCAGCCTTTCGGGTTTGCTTTGGGGGGTTAGAAAGCATCTAGAAGCACCCAGTAGGATACTAGGGGGGGGGGGGGGGGGGGGGAGAGAGAGAGAGAGAGAGGACATTCTATGTTACAGTCCAGAGGTAGGCCGAACAGGCTGAAGGGACTTTCCCAACCGTGACAGGAAGAGCTACAACTGTGTTCTTCCATGCACCGTGTTCTTCCATGCACCGTGTTCTTCCATGTACGCCAAGTTCAATTTCATTCCTTGGGCGCTGGCGTGGGCGCCACCTTGTCCATAAAGCTCTTCATGCTGAACTCGTTGTCGTACTGTGACTCGTCCCACAGCTCACCCATGTCCGCCAAGACAGCCTGCAGCCCGCTCTTGGCCTTCCCGTCCTTAGCCCCCTCCTTGCCCTTGCCAGCCTGCTCCTCGGAGAAGAGGTCCAGCAGCTTGTCAGTGTCCATCTCCTTGAGAGACATGTTGTCCTGGGAGAGAGGTTAGGGTGGCGGGTGGAGAGGAGAGGGTGGGATGAGGGGGTGGTAGATGGATAAGAGGTGGTGGGTGGGGTGGTGGTGAGGGGGGTGGTGGGCGGGGAGGAGGGGCTGAGGTTGGTAGAGAGGTTGGTGTGTGGAGAGGAGGGGGTGGGTGAGGGGGTGGAAGATGGAAAGGAGGTGCTGGGTGGGGTGGTGGTTAGAGGGTGGTGGGCGGAGAGGAGGGGGTGAGGTTGGTAGAGAGGTTGGTGTGTGGAGAGGAGGGGGTGGGTGAGGGGGTGGAAGATGGAAAGGAGGTGCTGGGTGGGGTAGTGTATCACGATGGAAGCCTTCCACCATCCTGACACGGTGATTGTAGTATAGTTTGTAGTACAACCAGGGGTGGCTATTTGACTATTTGTTTGGCTACCCCTGGACTGCAGCAGACATACGAGGAGGGGACCAGTAACCATGACTTGAGTGTCCAGCTGTAGGGAAGTAGGTGACTTAGAGTGACGAGCTGTGAGGAAGCATGTGACTGGTTCATACATGTGAGAAGCTGTGAGAAGCTGTGAGGGAAGCATGTGACTTGTTCATAACTGTGAAGCAAGCTTTTATTGAAGGCGCTGATTGTAGCACACGTGCTACATTACACACCTTGGTATTCTTTAGGTTGCTTCATGGGGTCAAGAAAGCTGATAGAAGCCATATAACCAAGATCAAGATCACACGTTTCTGAACTTGAGCTTGAACTTTTACTTGGTTACATGGCTCCAGTCATCAATTTGGCTGCTCGCCGTCTGCGTTGGGACAAATAATTATCTGGAAATGTAATCGTTATCAAGACAATCAAAATCTATCAAAATGCACTATCCTCTTCCAAGGAGCCAGGTATGGAACTGGGGGAAATCTAAGCATTCTTATCAAAATATTATTTATCCAATCTGTTCACTCTTCCATGGATAGACGGTGGTACCCTCGCATAACCTTCCACTTTTGATTTCACATCAGAAAACGTAAGGGAATCATTTTGCTCTCAGATTGGGTAAACAGGTTCTGAATCTTCTGATACATAAATAAACACCGGTAGTACGCCTTATTACAAGGCACGAGGTTGAAGGGGCCAGCCCGTTTGCTTTCAATGGGGCCGACCAGCAGTTGGCAACCACAAATGTATGTGTTCGGGGCGTGATCTGATATTTTCTTCTCGAATTCGCGTTTTCTTGTCTGCCGTGAACTCTAAACAAGTCAACATCAATCTCTAGGACTAAGAAGCCGTGTCCTCAGGTAGGATTGTGGATGGTAAACCTTACATGCAGAACTGCGTTTAAAGAGACCTACCCTCACGTGTACGTTCCAGCCTTTCGGGTTTGCTTTGGGGGGTTAGAAAGCATCTAGAAGCACCCAGTAGGATACTAGGGGGGGGGGGGGGGGGGGGGGAGAGAGAGAGAGAGAGAGGACATTCTATGTTACAGTCCAGAGGTAGGCCGAACAGGCTGAAGGGACTTTCCCAACCGTGACAGGAAGAGCTACAACTGTGTTCTTCCATGCACCGTGTTCTTCCATGCACCGTGTTCTTCCATGTACGCCAAGTTCAATTTCATTCCTTGGGCGCTGGCGTGGGCGCCACCTTGTCCATAAAGCTCTTCATGCTGAACTCGTTGTCGTACTGTGACTCGTCCCACAGCTCACCCATGTCCGCCAAGACAGCCTGCAGCCCGCTCTTGGCCTTCCCGTCCTTAGCCCCCTCCTTGCCCTTGCCAGCCTGCTCCTCGGAGAAGAGGTCCAGCAGCTTGTCAGTGTCCATCTCCTTGAGAGACATGTTGTCCTGGGAGAGAGGTTAGGGTGGCGGGTGGAGAGGAGAGGGTGGGATGAGGGGGTGGTAGATGGATAAGAGGTGGTGGGTGGGGTGGTGGTGAGGGGGTGGTGGGCGGGGAGGAGGGGCTGAGGTTGGTAGAGAGGTTGGTGTGTGGAGAGGAGGGGGTGGGTGAGGGGGTGGAAGATGGAAAGGAGGTGCTGGGTGGGGTGGTGGTTAGAGGGTGGTGGGCGGAGAGGAGGGGGTGAGGTTGGTAGAGAGGTTGGTGTGTGGAGAGGAGGGGGTGGGTGAGGGGGTGGAAGATGGAAAGGAGGTGCTGGGTGGGGTAGTGTATCACGATGGAAGCCTTCCACCATCCTGACACGGTGATTGTAGTATAGTTTGTAGTACAACCAGGGGTGGCTATTTGACTATTTGTTTGGCTACCCCTGGACTGCAGCAGACATACGAGGAGGGGACCAGTAACCATGACTTGAGTGTCCAGCTGTAGGGAAGTAGGTGACTTAGAGTGACGAGCTGTGAGGAAGCATGTGACTGGTTCATACATGTGAGAAGCTGTGAGAAGCTGTGAGGGAAGCATGTGACTTGTTCATAACTGTGAAGCAAGCTTTTATTGAAGGCGCTGATTGTAGCACACGTGCTACATTACACACCTTGGTATTCTTTAGGTTGCTTCATGGGGTCAAGAAAGCTGATAGAAGCCATATAACCAAGATCAAGATCACACGTTTCTGAACTTGAGCTTGAACTTTTACTTGGTTACATGGCTCCAGTCATCAATTTGGCTGCTCGCCGTCTGCGTTGGGACAAATAATTATCTGGAAATGTAATCGTTATCAAGACAATCAAAATCTATCAAAATGCACTATCCTCTTCCAAGGAGCCAGGTATGGAACTGGGGGAAATCTAAGCATTCTTATCAAAATATTATTTATCCAATCTGTTCACTCTTCCATGGATAGACGGTGGTACCCTCGCATAACCTTCCACTTTTGATTTCACATCAGAAAACGTAAGGGAATCATTTTGCTCTCAGATTGGGTAAACAGGTTCTGAATCTTCTGATACATAAATAAACACCGGTAGTACGCCTTATTACAAGGCACGAGGTTGAAGGGGCCAGCCCGTTTGCTTTCAATGGGGCCGACCAGCAGTTGGCAACCACAAATGTATGTGTTCGGGGCGTGATCTGATATTTTCTTCTCGAATTCGCGTTTTCTTGTCTGCCGTGAACTCTAAACAAGTCAACATCAATCTCTAGGACTAAGAAGCCGTGTCCTCAGGTAGGATTGTGGATGGTAAACCTTACATGCAGAACTGCGTTTAAAGAGACCTACCCTCACGTGTACGTTCCAGCCTTTCGGGTTTGCTTTGGGGGGTTAGAAAGCATCTAGAAGCACCCAGTAGGATACTAGGGGGGGGGGGGGGGGGGGGGGAGAGAGAGAGAGAGAGAGGACATTCTATGTTACAGTCCAGAGGTAGGCCGAACAGGCTGAAGGGACTTTCCCAACCGTGACAGGAAGAGCTACAACTGTGTTCTTCCATGCACCGTGTTCTTCCATGCACCGTGTTCTTCCATGTACGCCAAGTTCAATTTCATTCCTTGGGCGCTGGCGTGGGCGCCACCTTGTCCATAAAGCTCTTCATGCTGAACTCGTTGTCGTACTGTGACTCGTCCCACAGCTCACCCATGTCCGCCAAGACAGCCTGCAGCCCGCTCTTGGCCTTCCCGTCCTTAGCCCCCTCCTTGCCCTTGCCAGCCTGCTCCTCGGAGAAGAGGTCCAGCAGCTTGTCAGTGTCCATCTCCTTGAGAGACATGTTGTCCTGGGAGAGAGGTTAGGGTGGCGGGTGGAGAGGAGAGGGTGGGATGAGGGGGTGGTAGATGGATAAGAGGTGGTGGGTGGGGTGGTGGTGAGGGGGTGGTGGGCGGGGAGGAGGGGCTGAGGTTGGTAGAGAGGTTGGTGTGTGGAGAGGAGGGGGTGGGTGAGGGGGTGGAAGATGGAAAGGAGGTGCTGGGTGGGGTGGTGGTTAGAGGGTGGTGGGCGGAGAGGAGGGGGTGAGGTTGGTAGAGAGGTTGGTGTGTGGAGAGGAGGGGGTGGGTGAGGGGTGGAAGATGGAGAGGAGGTGGTTGGTGGGGTGGTTGTTGGGGGTGGTGGGCGGAGAGGAGGGGTTGAGGTGTGTGGAGAGGTTGGTGTGTGGAGAGGAGGGGGTGGGTGAGGGGGTGGTAACATGGAGAGGGAGGTGGTTGTGTGGAGAGGAAGGGGTGGGTGAGGGGGTGGTGTGGTGGAGAGGAGGGGGGTGGTGGGTGAGGGGGTGGTTTGTGGAGAGGAGGGGGGGTGGTGAGGGGGGGTGGTGGGTGGAGAGGAGGGGTTCGTGGGTGGAGAGGGGGTGGGTGATGGGGGTGGTGGTTGGAGAGGAGGAGGTAGGTTGGTGGAGAGGAGGGGCTGAGGTTGGTGGAGAGTGGGGTGTGGTGGTGGTGTGGTGGTTGGGAGGGTGGTGTGGGGAGGGGACGGAGGGGGCGGAGAGGGTGTGTGGGTTGTGTGTGTGGGGGGGTGCCAATATAATATAAATTGTATTGTTTACAAGTCTGTTCTGGTGCTCTTTGCTGTCTTTTATATATGAACGATGTATTCATATGTGTAAGTATAACGTGTGGAAATCTGAAATCCTGTCTACAGGCACCCCCCAACGTAACAACCCTACAACATGAAGGTACATAATTTAGCACTTGCTAAATATACAGGGACCAGCATATCATACGCTGTTGACTAAAGGCGAGTATGATATCATATGACATCATACAAATTGCATAATTTGATAGTATACACATAGTAATGTTAGACTAACCAGACTGCCGGCATCATACGAGATATGATATGATGACACAGTATCATTGTTGCCCCCAGTTTATACGTAATGGGGCAAGGTTTTTGACACACCCGGAGTTGCGGTCGAAAATACGGAGGGAAGCGGTCAAAACGACAACGAGGTCGGGTCCCAGTACTAAAAATGCAACCACATCTACGCTACGCAGTAAAGACTCACAGCGAGGCCAAGCCAATATCCACATACATATGGGGATACCCCCATCATTTTTGACATTCCGTCAACTCCGAAACCACCTACCTGCAACCTGAGGCTCACTGGTCTGCGCGACACCAACATTCTCAATCCTCCCCTCTACTACTACCCTTTCAACTGTCAAATCTCGAGCCAAGCAATTCGCGCTGTCTTAAATCATCGCCGTAGTTGCTGTAACGCGCATCTCAGAAAAAATCGACTCAAGAAAACATGATGTCCTGTCTTTCCCTCAGTTTTCATTTTTTTCCTGTCTTTCTCAATGGCTTCGTCCTGCCATTTTGACGGTCTGCGAAGGAGGGCTCTCGGTTGTGTTCCGCATTCAAATATTCGATTCTCGAGCTCACGAGTTCCCAGTCTTGATTGTTCCATACCTTCCGATCTAGTCCCTCCGTCGACTGCAATCCCGAGCTGCTTCTGCACCCGCGCTCGTTCCCAACCCATTGCACCCTAACGCTCTTCGTGGCCCTGCTCCTCTCATGGTTAGGGCCATTGAAACGCTATCTCCATGAATCATTTTTGGCCCCTATCGCCAGCCCAGGTCGGACTCCCGAATTTCCGACGCACAGACCTGATCAGCACCTACATTTAGGTGAATCCTCCCCCCCTCCCCCCCCCCCCCCCCAACACCACCCCCCCCCTGCGTCATCTGGGGGGCCTAGTAAATGAAAAACCTAAGCCTCCTCTTGATTATCATAATGATATCATATAAACCGTATACGGGTACACAGCCCCTTCAAGGAACCCCTGCCCACCTGGTAATGATGAGACAATGTCTATCATATTATGACACACAATGTCAAAAATCATATGAGACCTAACTCAGATACGTATATTAGCACCTTCGAACCCCTCCTGCCACCTTTTACTGTCTGAACGAGGTTATTGCAGATGATGCACAATGTCATACACATATATGACATAACATCATATTACCATATAATTACACCGTCAGGAACCTCTGCCCACCTGGTTAATGATGAGAGCCAATGTCGTGTCATATGATGACACATGTCTATATCTATATGACATACATCATAATTCCGATATATCGCCCTTCAAGGACCCCTGCCCACCTGGTTAATGATGAGACAATGTCATATCATATGATGACACAATGTCATATCATATGATGACATAACATCATATTACGTAGATAAAAAAAAAAAAAAAAAAAAATAGCACCGCAAGGCCCCCTGCCCCCTGGTTATGATGAGAACCATGTCGTATCATATGATGACACAATGGTCATATCAATATGATTACATACTCATATTACCGTATATATACAACCTTTCAAATGAACCCCCTGCCCCCTGGTTAATGTGAGACAACTGTCATATCATATGAATACACAATGTCATAATCACATGATGAGAACAATGTCAATATCAATATGATGGAGACAATGTCATCTCATAACTGATGACACCATGTCATATCAATGATGACCCACTGTTCATATCATATGATGACATACATCAATTTACCGTATATAAGCACCTTCCAGGACCCCCCTGCCACCTGGTTAATGATGAGACAATGTGCATATCATATATGACACAATGTCCATACATATGAATGCATAACATCATATTACCGTATAGATAGCACCTTCAGGACCCCCTGCCCACCTGGTACTGATAGAACAATGTATTCATATTATGGGCACATTCATATCATATGATGACATAACATCATATTACCGTATATATAGCACCTTCAAGGAACCCTGCCCCCCTGGTATAATGATGCGACAACTGTCGTGTCATATGTGACACAATGTCATATCATATGATGACATAACATCATATTACCGTATATATAGCACCTTCAGGAACCCCTGCCCACATGGTTAATGATGAGACAATGTCGTATCATATGATGACACAATGTCATATCATATGAATGACATAACATCATATTACCGTATATATAGCACCTTCAAGGAAACCCCTGCCCACCTGGTAATGATGAGACAATGTCGTATCATATGATGACACAATGTCATATCATATGATGACATACATCATATACCGTATATATAGCCCTCAAGGAACCCCTGCCCACCTGGTTAATGATGAGACAATGTCGTATCATATGATGACACAATGTCATATCATATGATGACATAACATCATATTACCGTATATATAGCACCTTCAAGGAACCCCTGCCCACCTGGTTAATGATGAGACAATGTCATATCATATGATGACACAATGTCATATCATATGATGACATAACATCATATTACCGTATATATAGCACCTTCAAGGAACCCCTGCCCACCTGGTTAATGATGAGACAATGTCGTATCATATGATGACACAATGTCATATCATATGATGACATAACATCATATTACCGTATATATAGCACCTTCAAGGAACCCCTGCCCACCTGGTTAATGATGAGACAATGTCATATCATATGATGAGACAATGTCATATCATATGATGAGACAATGTCATATCATATGATGACACAATGTCATATCATATGATGACACAATGTCATATCATATGATGACATAACATCATATTACCGTATATATAGCACCTTCAAGGAACCCCTGCCCACCTGGTTAATGATGAGACAATGTCATATCATATGATGACACAATGTCATATCATATGATGACACAATGTCATATCATATGATGACACAAGGCCATATCATATGATGACATAACATCAAATTACCGTATATATAGCACCTTCAAGGAACCCCTGCCCACCTGGTTAATGAAGTAGGTTGTGACACACACACACACACACACACACACACGGACATTTTTGACAGGCTAATCCCTCAATCAAAAAATTTGATTTTTTTTCATTCGGGTAAAATCTGGAGATTGTTTTCATTCGGGTACCCCTGCCCATATGATGACACAATAACATATCATATGATGACATAATATCATATCATATGATATCATAAAACCGTTTATGTAGCACCTTCAAGAATCCCCTGCCCACCTGGTTTATGACGGAGTTGGCGACTTCGATCTTGAACTTCTGGAGACCCATGATCCGCTCCTCCAGGGTGTCCCGCATCAGCAGGCGGTACACATTGACAGTGCGGGTCTGACCCAGGCGGTGGGCTCGGTCCATGGCCTGCAGTGTGATGAGGTACACGTCACACTTCTGTTCTTGATACAGGGGGATTCTAACCCAAGGAGGTGGGTCTCTATAAATAAATAAATAGTACACCTTGTTACGAGGCGTGAGGCTGAGGGGGCCAGCCTGTTTGCTTTCACTGGGACCAACCCAAGGAGGTGGGCCTCTATTATTGGTCCAGCTAACAAATGTTACGCCTTATGACGATGAACCTAGTAGGCTACCCCTGGACTGGAAAAGAAGTACATTCGTCCCGGATTCGTACACACTATTATACATCCAGCTAACAAATGTTACGCCTTATGACGATGAACCTAGTCGGCTACCCCTGGACTGGAACAGAAGCACATTCATACACACTATTATACATCCAGCTTATACATGTTACGCCTTATGACGATCCACCCCCACCTCACACAAACCACCCATCACACCTACACACACAAACTCCCATTTAGGTAGCCTACCCCTGGACAATCACACAGACTATTGTACAAGTGTCCACTATTTGCTGGGGACCAGTCCACCAAGTTTTTGTTTCAATTTGTTTTGTTGTCGTTATTTTTGTTGTTGTTGTTGTTGTTGTTGTTGCTGTTTTTGTTGCTGCTGTTGTTGTTTTTGTTGATTTGTTGTTGCTGCTGCTGTTGTTGCTGTTATTGTTGTTTTTGTTGATTTGTTGTTGTTGCTGCTGTTGTTGCTGTTATTGTTGTTTTTGTTGATTTGTTGTTGCTGCTGCTGTTGTTGCTGTTATTGTTGTTTTTGTTGATTCGTTGTTGCTGCTGCTGTTGTTGCTGTTATTGTTAGTATTAGCTCCTGCTTATATCAAGCATTGAACTGTGTCCAGGCGGTCTTTACTGTCGCTACTATTGTTACTGTCTTAACTATCTATACTGTCTTTACTGTCTTAACTGTCATTTCTGTCTTTACTATCTTCACTATTTTTACTGTCTTTACTGTCTTTACTGCCTTTACTGTCTTTACTGTCGTTTCTGTCTTTACTATCTTTACTATCTTTACTGTCGTTACTATTGTTACTGTCTTTACTATCTTTACTGTCTTTACTGTCTTTACTGTCGTTACTATTGTTACTGCCTTTACTATCTTTACTGTCTTTACTGTCTTTACTGTCGTTTCTGTCTTTACTGTCGTTTCTGTCTTTACTGTCTTTACTATCTTTACTGTCTGAACTATCTTGCCTGTCTCTACTGTCTTGACTGTCGTTTACTGTTGTTACTGTCTTCACCGTCTTAACTGTTGTTTTGTGTAGCACCTCCTGGTAATCTAGATTTCGTCTTGATTCTTGTATGCTGGGCAAGTCCCTTTAGACCCGCTCCTCTCTCCCCCATCCCCTCCTCCTCCCTTCCCCCCCCCCCTCCCCCTCCTCCCTTAGCCTCCTCTCTCCTCCCCCACCACCAGTATCTGCACTGGTCAGGCTCAGACCCAAGCCGCTCACGGCCGCAGTGAGGAGGAGCGGGACAAGTCCTTTTTTTCTTCCCCCACCCCCCACCCCCCCACACACACACTGCCCCTGCTCCACCCACCTGCAGATCATTCATAGGATTCCAATCATGCTCCAGGAACACAACCGTATCAGCACTTGTCAGGTTCAGGCCCAAGCCTCCCGCCGCTGTGGTGAGGAGGATCTGGACTAATCATTTTCTCTCCCCATCTCTTCCCCAATCTCCCCCCCCCCCCCCCCCCCCCCCCCCACACACACACACTGCCCCCGCTCCACGCACCTGCAGATCCTTCATGGGATTCCAGTCATGCTCCAGGAACACAACCGTATCAGCACTTGTCAGATTCAGGCCCAAGCCGCCCACTGCTGTGGTGAGGAGGAGCACGTCAATGGTCGGGTCGGAGTTGAACCGCTGCACGATGGAAAAGCGGCTGTTGGGCTCCACCCCACCGTCGATTCGCAGGAAGCTGACGCCCAGGGGAGTGAGGAGGTCCTTCTCAACAAGGTCCAGCATGGCCTGGAAAGGTTGAGGGCAAGCGTGGTTTGGTTGGTTTGGGGTTGGTTTGGGGTTGTTTTTTTCTTTTTAGTTTTGCAGGTCCAGCATGGCCTGGAAAGGTTGAGGGCAAGCGTGGTTTGGTTGGTTTCGGGTTGTTTTTTGTTTTTTGAGTTTTGCAGGTCCAGCATGGCCTGGAAAGGTTGAGGGCAAGCGTGGTTTGGTTGGTTTGGGGTTGGTTTTTGGTTTTTGACTTTTGCAGGTCCAGGATGGCCTGGAAAGGTTGAGGGCAAGCGCGCTTTGGTTGGTTTCGGGTTGGCTTCGTTTTTTTTTTTTTTGAGTTTTGCAGGTCCAGCATGGCCTGGGAAAGGTTGAGGGAAAGCGTGGTTTGGTTTGGTGGGTTTTGGGTTGAAATTAATTTGTTCATTTGGTTGGTTTTGGGTTGGTTTTGGTTGGTCTCAGGTTGTTTTTTGGTCTTTGGGTATTGCGGGTCTCCCACCACCACTGGTTTTGGGGTTGAGAATAACCTTCTCTAAGAGGTCTGGCATGGCCTGGGGGGACTATGGGTGTGTGTGAGTTGGTTGAACTTGTTTTTTTCTTCTTCTCGTTTTCATTTAGTTTTGTTTATTAAGGAAGTGGAGGTCCTTCTCAACAAGGTCCAACATGGCCTAGGGGGATTAAGAGTGTGTGTGAGTTGGAGATTAAGAGTGTGTGTGTGTGTGAGTTGGGGATTAAGAGTGTTGTGAGTATTGGGGATAAGAGTGTGTGAGTTGGGTATTAAGAGTGGTGTGTGAGTTGGGGATTAAGAGTGTGTGTGAGTTGGGGATTAAGAGTGTGTGAGTTGGGGATTAAGAGTGTGTGTGAGTTGGGGATTAAGAGTGTGTGTGTGTGAGTTGGGGATTAAGAGTGTGTGTGAGTTGGGGATTAAGAGTGTGTGTGTTGGGGATTAAGAGTGTGTGTGTGTGAGTTGGGGATTAAGAGTGTGTGTGTGTGAGTTGGGGATTAAGAGTGTGTGTGAGTTGGGGATTAAGAGTGTGTGAGTTGGGGATTAAGAGTGTGTGTGTGTGAGTTGGGGATTAAGAGTGTGTGAGTTGGTTTGTTCTTGTTTTTCTTTGTTCTCCTTTTTGTCTGGTTTTGTTTTTAAAGGAAGCTGATACCCAGGGGGGGGAGGAGGTCCCTTCCTACGAGGTCCAGCATGGCCTGGGGGAGGTGGGAGGGGGAGGGAGGCGTTGCGTGAGTTGGTTGGTTTTGAGTTGGAATTCATTGTGTGTGTGTGTGTGTGGTGTGTGTGGTGTGGTGGGGTAGGGGTAGGGGGAAGAGGCGTTGCGTGAGTTGGTTTAGCTTGGTTTTATTCGGTTTTGTTCAGTTTCCCAGCGTAACCACCTTCATTTGCGCTAACACCAGCAGCTTTTGTACACTGCCACAGCACTCTTCAGGGCAGTCCCCCCCCCCCCCTCCCCCCCCCTTCCCCACCCACAAACTACCAGCGCACACAACTTCACTAGTGCAAATACCAATAACCTGTGTCCACCACCACAGCCCCCCACCCACCCACACAAATCAGTCCACCCACCTTCATTTGTGCAAATACTAGCAGCCTGTGCCCACTACCACAGATCTCCTGAGGGCAGTCCCCCCCCCCCCCCCCCCCCCCCCCCCCCCCCCCCCCCTCACACACACCCACACACACAAATCAGTCCTCCCACCTTCATTTGTGCAAAGACTAGCAGCCTGTGCCCACTACCGCAGCCCTCCTCAGGGCAGTCTCCCTCCTCCCCAGTGACTCCGCTGATGACACCACTCTGCGACAGGATATCTCTGAGGGCAACCAGCTTGGGGGCTACAGCCACTTGGTGGAGGGCAGCTTCACACGCTCGTACATCGCTGGTGCCACACACTTCACTCATTGCCTGACGGTGCTTGGGTTGCTGTGAGGGTGGGTGGTTGGGGTTTGTCTGGTTTGTTTACCTTCCTTCTCTCTCTCTCTCGTCCTTTCCCCTTCTCATTTCCTCTTTATTGAGAGGGTTCTGTGGTAACGCGTCTTTTCTTTTTTTCGCTCCATTAACTTTCCCCTGAGTCTTATCCTCCTTTCGGTACCCCCTTCTCCGTTTATTTCCGTTCTCCGTCCCTGCTGTCTTCTTCTTCCTTTCTTTATCTTGTTCTAAGTCCTCTCCTTTTTTCGATTGTTTTTTCGATCTTTCCTTTTGGTGTGTTGGGAACTGGTCATGAGGCTTGGGGCGTGGTGGGGGGTATCCCTCCGACTTGGGGGAAGCGTTTTTTGTGTGGGAAGGTAATTGGGGGGGGTGGTGCGGGCGAGGGTGGAAGGCGTTTAGTAGTGTTGTGGAAGGTAACAGGGTGTTTTTGGTGGGGAGTTGTGTGTAGAGGGTGGATAGGGTGTGTTGGTTCGACTTTTGTCTTGTCGTGGGGGGTGGAAGGTAGAGGTGTGGGGTGGTGGGTGTAAAGTGGGTAGAGGGGGGACGTGGACTTGGTCTTTGATGTGGAAGGTCGAGGGTTGGGTGGTGGGTCGAGGGTGGACGGTGTGTGGGAAGGTCGAGGGTTTGAGGTGGGTGGTTTGGTGGGTTCTGAGTGGGTGGAGGTCTTTGTGTGGGAAAGGTTCGAGGGTGGGTGGTGGTGTGGTCGAGGCGGGGACGGTTTGTGTGTGATAGGCCGATCGCGGTTTGGGTGCGTGGGTACGAGGTGTGGACGGATTTGTGGTGGAAGGTCGATGGTGGGTCGGCTTTTTGTGAACGAGGTGGTGGACGGTTGTGTGGGAAGGTGAGGGTTGGGTGGTGGGTCGAGGGTGGACGGTGTGTGGGAAGGTCGAGGGTTGGGTGGTGGGTCGAGGGTGGACGGTGTGTGGGAAGGTCGAGGGTTGGGTGGACAAGTTGCTGGAAAGGTGGGTGGGTGCAGGGCGGCCTCATACGCTGGTACATGGCTGGTGCCACACATGTCACTCATTGCCTGTCGGTGCTCGGGTTGCTGTGGGGGGAGGGTGGGTGGGTTGTGGGCGGGCAGTGGGTGGGAAGGTTGCGGATAGGGTGGATGGGTGATGGGCAGCCTCACAGGAGCATACATCGCTTGTTCCACACACGTCACTCCTGGCTTGTCGGTGCTTGGGTTGCTGTGGGGGGGAGGTGGGGTGGGAAGGTTGAGGGTTGGGTGGCTGGGTGGGCAGAGGTGTCACACGCTCGTACATCGCTTGTTCCACAAACGTCCCTCATTGCCTGACGGTGCTTGGGTTGCTGTGGGGGAGGGTTGGGTGGTGGGTCGATGGTGGACGGTGTGTGGGAAGGTCGAGAGTTGGGTGGAAAGGTTGCAGGTAGGGTGGGTGGGTGCAGGGCGGCCTCACAACATCATACATGGCTGGTGCGGGGGTGGGAAGGTTGGTTGGTGGGTGGGCAGAGGCGTCACACGCTTGTGCATTTCTGGTGCCACATGCGTCATTCATGGCCTGCTGGTGCTTGGGTTGCTGTGGGGGGTGGGCGGTGGGTGGTTAGGTTGAGGGTCGGGTGGGTGGGTGGAGGGCGGCGTCACACGCTCGTATATCGCTCCTGCCACACACGTCACTCATGGCCTGTTGGTGCTTGGGCTGCTGCGGGGGTAGGGTTGGTTGGTTGGTTGGGTGGGTGGTGGGTTGACATCAGGTGCTAATGTTAACTGTGCGGATGGGCCGAACCGTCATCGTGTTACACAAAGCATCAGAGGGAGAGAGAGAGAGAGAGAGAGAGAGAGAGTCATAAGAATCATGCAGCTTGATGTGGCAGGGCAGCTTGATGCTTCATAATGCATCCTGCTTCATGCTGCATTGAAAGCATCATAATGCTGCATGATGCTGCATGGTGCTTCAGATTCGCTAAATGATGTATGGTGCTAAATACTGCCCAAGATACATATTGCCCCCAAGCTCTTACCTTCAAGTCCACTACCATGGCAGGGTGAGAGCATAGGCGGCGCATGTACTGCAGAGCCTGGAACACATGGCCCTTGGATTGTACTGCCGCCTCTGCACCTGGATCACAAAAAGCAGAGGGAGGGATAGGGTCATGCCAGGATAGCATGACACGTTACAGGGTAATGACAGATCAGCGTAACATAGTACAGGGTCATGCCAGGTCAGATTGACATGGTCCAGGTCTTTGCCAGGTCAGCATGTCATTGGACATGGTCATGCCAGATCAGCGTTACTTGGTACAGGGTCATGCCAGGTCAGCGTGACATTGGACATGGTCATGCCAGATCAGCATGACATAGTACAGGGTCATGCCAGGTCAGCGTGACATTGGACATGGTCATGCCAGATCAGCATGACATAGTACAGGGTCATGCCAGATCAGCGAGACATCGTACAAGGTAATGCCAGATCAGCATGACATAGTACAGGGTCATGCCAAGTCAGCGTGACATGGTACAAGGTAATGCCAGATCAGCGTGACATAGTACAGGGTCATGCCAGGTCAGCGTGACATGGTACAAGGTAATGCCAGATCAGCATGACATAGTACAGGGCCATGCCAGGTCAGCGTGACATGGTACAAGGTAATGCCAGATCAGCGTGACATGGCACTGGGTAAACAAACAGACAATTGGACAAAGGGGCAACTCTTGGGGCTCCCGCCACCAGTTTACTTCCATTGACCAAATTGGCCAGCGCTTTAGCGCACTTGAAAAACATAAACTGCGCTTTGTAGTGCAAAAAGCGCAAAAAATGCTTGCTGCGCCCACAGGGGGTTGCAAAAAACTATGAGAAACGCGCAGTGGGGCTCAAAAAGGCAGCACGCCAGCGCGCAAAAGCGCGCGCTTGGAAGTACCCTGCCCGCCACCCAGCAGGGGGGGGGGGCTCCACCGAAAACACGAGTGGCATTCACCACAATGCATTATCAGCGCTGCCCTTGCCCAAGTACCTGCTCTGGGTGTAACCCAAGGGGCTCAGCTCACCCAATCATTTCTCATTTTTTTAATACCTATTTTCTGACCCTTTCTGGTGGTCTTTGCCAGAACATTATTTCCTTGCATGTTAATGTGATAACTATACCTATATATGTATTGCTTCCTGGTGTACTGATACAGGATATAAAATATCGCGGAAACAAAACACGAGTTGCACTCACCAGCATTATCAGCGCCGCCCTTAACGGTTGCCTACAGAGCGTTGATTGCTTGCGTGTTCATGAAATCGTCATGTTTATATATATTTACAAATATATGAAGTATCCTGTATAGGTCAACTGGGAAGCAATATATATGTATGATGGCACTCTACACATCCAACATAAACCATTCACTCACCAGCATTTTCAGCGCCGCCCTTAATGGTCGCCTCCGGAGCGTTGTTTCCTTGGGTGTTCATGAAGTCATCATATATGTTTATACATATAAATACATGTAGTATCCGGTATATGTCAACAGGGAAGCAATATATATAGGGGGAGGCATCAATCTATATAGAGAGATATCTATATATATCTATATATATCTATAATGGCGAAGCTGGATTTTTGAAAATCGGCATAAGGCACCTTACAAAAATCAAGATCTGGTTCTACAATTATGGCATAGGGCACCATATCATATTGCAGGCGCTTCGACTGGATTTTCCGCTGTCTATCTGATGTAACTGCATATGTTGTAGATATACACAACATATATCTATTTGCTATATTTAGATCTATATAGATCTATATTTTGGGCAATGTAGATCTATTTGCTGCCCCCTAAATATATATGTATGATAGCACTCTATACATCTAACACAAACCATTCACTCACCAGCATTATCAGCGCCGCCCTTAATGGTCGCCTCCAGAGCGTTGTTTCCTTGCGTGTTCATGAAATCATCTATCTATACACATAACACACGAGTGGCACTCTAAATATTCCACAAAAAACCATTCACTCACCAGCATTATCAGCGCCGCCCTTAATGGTCGCCTCCAGAGCGATGTTTCCTTGCGTGTTCATGAAATCATCTATCTATCTACCTATCTATCTATCTATCTATCTATCTATACACATAACACACGAGTGGCACTCTAAATATTCCACAAAAAATATTCACTTACCAGCATTATCAGCGCCACCCTTAATGGTCGCCTCCAGAGCGTTGTTTCCTTGGGTGTTCATGAAATCATCTATCTATCTATCTATCTGTCTATCTATCTATCTATCTATACACATAACACATGAGTGGCACTCTAAATATTCCACAAAAAACCATTCACTTACCAGCATTATCAGCGCCGCCCTTAATGGTCGCCTCCAGAGCGTTGTTTCCTTGGGTGTTCATGAAATCATCTATCTATCTATCTATCTATCTATACACATAACACATGAGTGGCACTCTAAATATTCCACAAAAAACCTTCACTCACCAGCATTATCAGCGCCGCCCTTAATGGTCGCCTCCAGAGCGTTGTTTCCTTGGGTGTTCATGAAATCATCTATCTATCTATCTATACACATAACACATGAGTGGCACTCTAAATATTCCACAAAAAACCTTCACTCACCAGCGTTATCAGCGCCGCCCTTAATGGTCGCCTCCAGAGCGTTGTTTCCTTGGGTGTTCATGAAATCATCATATAGTCGCTGCTGCAGCTCGCTCATCTCGCAGTACACGTCTTGGATGATCTTGGGTGGCAGGTCGTGCAGCACTTGGCCCTTAGTTCGACGCAACACAAAAGGCATTACCTGGTGTATGACAGTGGGGGAGAGAGAGTGGGGGAGAGATGAGAGTGGGGGAGAGAGAGGGGAAGACATGCATATAAATATATATACACGTCTTGGATGATCTTGGGTGGCAGGTCGTGCAGCACTTGGCCCTTAGTTCGACGCAACACAAAAGGCATTACCTGGTGTATGACAGTGGGGGAGAGAGAGTGGGGGAGAGATGAGAGTGGGGGAGAGAGAGGAGAAGACATGCATATAAATATATATACACGTCTTGGATGATCTTGAGTGGCAGGTCGTGCAGCACTTGGCCCTTAGTTCGACGCAACACAAAAGGCATTACCTGGTGTATGACAGTGGGGGAGAGAGAGTGGGGGAGAGATGAGAGTGGGGGAGAGATGAGAGTGGGGGGAGAGAGAGGAGAAGACATGCATATAAATATATATACACGTCTTGGATGATCTTGGGTGGCAGGTCGTGCAGCACTTGGCCCTTAGTTCGACGCAACACAAAAGGCATTACCTGGTGTATGACAGTGGGGGAGAGAGAGTGGGGGAGAGATGAGAGTGGGGGAGAGAGAGGGGAAGACTTGCATATAAATATATATACACGTCTTGGATGATCTTGGGTGGCAGGTCGTGCAGCACTTGGCCCTTAGTTCGACGCAACACAAAAGGCATTACCTGGTGTATGACAGTGGGGGAGAGAGAGTGGGGGGAGAGATGAGAGTGGGGGAGAGAGAGGAGAAGACATGCATATAAATATATATACACGTCTTGGATGATCTTGGGTGGCAGGTCGTGCAGCACTTGGCCCTTAGTTCGACGCAACACAAAAGGCATTACCTGGTGTATGACAGTGGGGGAGAGAGAGTGGGGGAGAGATGAGAGTGGGGGAGAGATGAGAGTGGGGGAGAGAGAGGAGAAGACATGCATATAAATATATATACACGTCTTGGATGATCTTGGGTGGCAGGTCGTGCAGCACTTGGCCCTTAGTTCGACGCAACACAAAAGGCATTACCTGGTGTATGACAGTGGGGGAGAGAGAGTGGGGGAGAGATGAGAGTGGGGGAGAGAGAGGGGAAGACTTGCATATAAATATATATACACGTCTTGGATGATCTTGGGTGGCAGGTCGTGCAGCACTTGGCCCTTAGTTCGACGCAACACAAAAGGCATTACCTGGTGTATGACAGTGGGGGAGAGAGAGTGGGGGAGAGAGAGGGGAAGACATGCATATAAATATATATACACGTCTTGGATGATCTTGGGTGGCAGGTCATGCGGCACTTGGCCCTTGGTTCGACGCAGGACAAAAGGCATTACCTGGTGTATGACAGTGCAGCAGGGTCAAGAGAGAGAAGGGAGACAGAATACAAATATATATATATATATATATATATATATATATATATATATATATATTATATATATATATACATAAATAGCAAGAGAGAGAGAGAGAGTCTTGGATGATCTTGGGTGGCAGGTCTTGCAGCACTTGGCCCTTGGTTTGACGCAGGACAAAAGGCATTCCTGGTGTATGACAGTGCAGTGGGGTCAAGAGAGGGGGAGGCATATAGACCCATAAGACAGACAGATAGACATGCAGTTAGATAGACATATCTAAATAGATATAATAGATAGACATATCTAGATAGATATAATAGATAGACATATATATGCGTACATACACACGTGAAGGGTGGCCCAACACCTGACCTGCCTGTGCAACGCCTCCATAGCCTGGACTCTGCCTCCCTCGACTGTGACCTACCTATCTGCCTACCTATCTGCTGACCTACATGAAGACGAAGAATATACATGCTATCACACAAACACACACTCAAACACCACACACACACTGACACCCACGTTTACACACCCGACCCAAACCATGGCATGTGGTCTGGCACTGCTTGTGCAACGCCTCCACTGCCAGCAGACAGGCCTCAGCCTTTCTGTATTTTGACCTACATATCAACCTACCAGCCACCCTACCTACATCAATATATATGGGGTGAAGTCCGGGCAAAGTATTGCTCACATGAGCTGTACATAAACTTGACCCCATTTGCCGCCAAATCACCTGCTTGTGCAACGCCTCCACTGCCAGGCCTCTGCCTCCCTGGACGGCGACCTACCCACCTACCTACCTATCTGCCTACCTACATGAAGACAAAGAATATGAATGCTGTCACACAAACACACAGGCACACACATTCACACACCGACCCGACCGATAGCATGTGGCACCTCACCTGCTTGTGTAACGCCTCCACAGCCCGGCCTCTGCCTCCCTGGGCTGTGACCTACCTACCTACATAACTACCTATCAGCCACCCTACATAAATATATATGGGGTGTGATCTGGGCAAATTATTGCTCACATAAGCTGCGATTAGCTTGGCCCCATCTGACGCCAACTCACCTGCTTGTGCAACGCCTCCACCGCTAGCAGACCGGCCTCAGCCTCTCTGTATTTTGACCTAGTTATCAACCTATCAGCCACCCTACCTACATCAGTTTATTTGGGGTGAGGTCTGGGCAAAGTATTGCTCACATAAGCTGTACATGAACTTGCCCCCATTTGCCGCTGACTCACCTGCTTGTGCTACGCCTCCACTGCCAGGCCTCTGCCTCCCTGGACGGTGACCTACCCACCTACCTACCTATCTGCCTACCTACATGAAGACAAAGAATATGAATGCTGTCACACAAACACACAGGCACACACCGACCCGACCGATAGCATGTGGTCTGGAACCTCACCTGCTTGTGCAATGCCTCAACCGCTAGCAGACCGGCCTCAGCCTCTCTAGACCCCTTCTTTGAGTACTTGGCAGCTTGGAGAGCCTTGCCGTAGCGAGCATTGAAGTCTCTCTCGGGCCCTAGGAAGCCTGGCATGAGGAAGTCAAAGAGGGACCACAGCTCTAGCACGTTGTTCTGGATGGGGGTGCCACTCAGTAGCAACCTGGGTGGGGTAAGGTAGGGTGGGGTGGGGTGAGGTAGGGTGGGCTGGGGGTAGGGTGGGGTGAGGTAGGGTGGGGTTGAGTGGAGTGAGGTAGGGTGGGGTGAGGTAGGTGTGGGGTGAGGTAGGGTGGGGTGGGGTGGGGTGAGGTATGGTGGGGAGGGTAGGGTGTTGTATGAGAAGTCAAAGAGGGACCACAGCTCCAGCACGTTGTTCTGAATGGGGGTGCCACTCAGTAGCAACCTGGGTGGGGTGGGGTGAGGTAGGGTGGGGAGGGTTGGTTTGGTTGTTCTAGATAATGAAGTAAATCCCCTCATTCGATGCCCCACACATCGGATATTCCGTCAAGTAGGAGACATATGGTATGGTGTAGTGCAGTGTAATGTTTAGCATGGTTAAGTCTGGTTTGGTCTGGTTTGGTCTGGTTCGGTCCGATTTGTTTTGGTGGTTAGATAATGAAGGAAATCACATCATTCGATGTCCCACACATCATATTTTGTGTCAAGTAGGAGATGCATGGTTTGGTATGGTGTAGTGCAGTGTAATGTTGAGCATAGTTTGGTCTGGTTTGGTCTGGTTTGGTTAGGTGGTTAGATAATAAAGGAAATCACCTCATTCGATGTCCCACACATCGGATTTGTTTCGTCAAGTAGGAGACTTATGGTATGGTGTGGTGTAATGTTCAGCATAGTCTGGTTTCACACACAAGTACGCGCCCCTCTCACTCTCTCACACCTGTGCAAGGCCGTCACCCTTCTGCAGGCCTGCGTGATTTTGGACTTGCGGCTTATGTTGATTTGACCTTAACTATAGTGCCCCCCCCCCCCCCCCCCCCCTCCTCCCTTATTCTCTGTAACACGCATCTGTGCAAGGCCGGCACCTTTTTGCAGGCCTGCGTGATTTTGGACTTCGGACTTTTGATGATGTGACCTTCATCACAGATCCCCCCCCCCCCCCCCCCCCCCCCTCCCTTATTCTCTGTAACACACGCCTGTGCAAGGCCGGCACCCTTTTGCAGGCCTGTGTGATTTTGGACATTCATCACAGATCCCCCCCCCCCCCCCCCCCTCCCCCTATTCTCTGCAACACACACCTGTGCATGGGCGGTACTCTTTTGCAGGCCTGTGTGACTTTGTACTTCGGACTTTTGATGATGTGACATTTATCACAGATCCCCCCCCCCCCCCCCCCCCCCCCCCCCCCTATTCTCTGTAACACACACCTGTGCATGGCCGGTACCCTTTGCAGGCCTGCGTGATTTTGGACTTCGGACTTTTGATGATGTGACCTTCATCACAGCAGCAGTAGAGCCACTGGATGGACGACACCCACTCCACATCTGCCCGCACACTCTCATACGACATGATGACTATGGGGGTAGGAGAGGGTGCTGTGCCTGTAGTGTGGGTAGGCAGGAGGGCGGAAAGGTGAGTGGGTGGGTGGACGTGCGTGGGTAGCTGGTCTACACTGAGGGTAGGTGGGGATGCCCTGCCTGTAGTGTGGGACTGTGGGTGGGCAGGAGGGCGGAAAGGTGAGTGGTTGGGTGGAGGTGCGAGGGGAGCTGGCCTACACTGAGGGTAGGTGGGGATGCCCTGCCTGTAGTGTCGGACTGTGGGTGGGCAGGAGGGTGGAAAGGTGAGTGGGTGGGTGGAGGTGCGTGGGTAGGTGGCCTACACTGATGGTAGGTGGGTGGTGCCCGAGCCTGTAGTGTGGGGACTGTGGGTGGGCAGGAGGGTGGAAAGGTGAGTGGGTGGGTGGAGGTGCGTGGGTAGGTGGCCTACACTGAGGGTAGGTGGGTGTGCCGAGCCTGTAGTGTGGGACTGTGGGTGGGCAGGAGGGTGGAAAGGTGAGTGGGTGGGTGGAGGTGCGTTGGTAGCATGGCCTACACTGAGGGTAGGTGGGGATGCCTTGCCTGTAGTGGGTGACTGGTGGGTGGGCCGGAGGGTGGAAAAGGTGAGTGGGTGGGGTGAGGGTGCGTGGGTAGGGTGGCCTACACTGAGGGGTAGGTGGGGTGTGCCGAGCCTGTAGTGTGGGGACTGTGGGGTGGGCAGGAGGTGGAAAGGTGAGTGGGTGGGTGGAGGTGGCGTGGGTAGGTGGCCTACACTGATGGTAGGTGGGTGTGCCGAGCCTGTAGTGTGGGACTGTGGGTGGGCAGGAGGGTGGAAAGGTGAGTGGGTGGGTGGAGGTGCGTGGGTAGCTGGCCTACACTGAGGGTAGGTGGGGATGCCCTGCCTGTAGTGTGGGTGGGCAGGAGGGCGGAAAGGTGAGTGTTTGGGTGGAGGTGCGTGGATAGCTGGCCTACACTGAGGATAGGTGGGGATGCCCTGCCTGTAGTGTGGGTGGGCAGGAGGGCGGAAAGGTGAGTGGGTGGGAAGGTGCGTGGGTGGAAGACCTACAATGACGGTAGGTGGGGATGCCCTGCCTGTGGTGTGGGTAGGCAGGAGGGCGGAAAGGTGAGTGAGTGGGAGTGCGAGGGAAGCTGACCTACACTGAGGGTAGGTGGGGATGCCCTGCCTGTGGTGTGGGCAGGCAGGAGGGCGGGAAGGTGAGTGGGTGGGAAGGTGCGAGGGAAGCTGACCTACAATGGACTAAAACCTAGGGTTAGGATAGTCACACCACCTGTATATATATATTTTTTTTAAGTATTATACCTGGGACTAACACTTTTTTTAATATACCACCTGTATATTAAATTCATTTTAAGTATTATACCTGGGACCAACACTTTTTTCTACTGGGCAAAATCAAGAAATAAAACCTGATTCTTCATCCTCTCAATGATATCTACAAAGTTGAGGGATGGTATAATTTGATTCAAAGCTGCCCCCCCCCCCCCCCCCCCCTGTTATTTGTATTCATTATTATTTGTATGTTATATTATTTGAAGCGATATCTGATTTGAAGTAGTCTGTAATTAAACCCATGTATTTATATGGGGATGGGTACTGGTTAGATGAGGATGGGGTAGTGTAAGAGGGTTTGGAGTTGGTTGATGATGAGGAGTAAAAATAGGTTTATGGGTTGATATTTTGTATTGGTGAAGGGGTTTTAGCTTATTATGGGTTTATATTAGGATTGGTTATGTTAGATTGTTTAGTATTATATTAAACTATTGTTATGTTATATGTGGGTGTTACGTGTTTTTAGGATTATTTGTGAATATTGGTTGTATTATGTTATATTATTTGAAGTAGTATATTAAACTCTGTTGGCTTCACGGGTGATGGCCAAAAAAAAGAGCCAGAAGGAGGCAGGAAGAAAAAACAGGAGAAACAATAAGCAGGAGAGAAGAGAGAAAACAAAGAAGCCAAAGAAAAAGAAAGAGGAATCGAAGAGAAACAAAAGGGGGATTTTTGATAAAATAAACGATAAACGAAAAAAGAAAAAGGGGAGGGGGACACAGAAGCCAAAAAGGAACAGGCAGATGAAGAAAATAACTAAGTAAAAGTGGGGACTAACCGGGACAGCGAGAAAATGGCAGAGTATATAAAATAACTAAACATATAACAAAGGGGGGGAAGGAAAAAGTAGAATAGAAGAAACAGAAAGAAAGACACCAGGAAAAGAACAGGCAGATTTATATCCCTCCCCGGCCCCGGGATACAGTGGGCAGGACAGAATATGCAGCTTCTCTCCCCTTCCTCCCGATAACAGTGGGCGGGACAGAACATGCAGCTTCTCTCCCCTCCCATCCCGAATAACCAGTGGCGGGGACAGAACATCAGCTTCTCTCCCTCACCCTCCCCGGATAACAGGGGCGGGACAGAACATGCAGTTCTCTCCCCTCCCCTCCACGATAACAGTTGGCGGGGAAGAACATGCAGCTTCTGTCCCCTCCCCTCAATGATAACAGGGGCAGGGACAGAACGTGCAGTTCTCTCCCCTCCC
Source organism: Chlamydomonas sp. ICE-L (assembly GCA_013435795.1). Classification (NCBI taxonomy): domain Eukaryota; kingdom Viridiplantae; phylum Chlorophyta; class Chlorophyceae; order Chlamydomonadales; family Chlamydomonadaceae; genus Chlamydomonas; species Chlamydomonas sp. ICE-L. The sequence goes on from JACBWV010000610.1 coordinate 142,564,906, forward strand.
CCTCCCGATAACAGTGGGCAGGACAGAACATGCAGCTTCTCTCCCTCCCCTCCCCTCCCGATAACAGTGGGCAGGACAGACAGAACATGGCAGCTTCTCTCCCTCCCCTCCCCGATAACAGTGGGCGGGACAGAACATGCAGCTTCTCTCCCCTCCCCTCCCCGATAACAGTGGGCGGGACAGAACATGCAGCTTCTCTCCTCCCCTCCCCGATAACAGTGGGCGGGACAGAACATGCAGCTTCTCTCCCCTCCCCTCCCCGATAACAGTGGGCGGGACAGAACATGCAGCTTCTCTCCCCTCCCCTCCCCGATAACAGTGGGCGGGACAGAAATGCAGCTTCTCTCCCCTTCCCCTCCCCGAGAAAGTGGGACGGACAGAACGTGCAGTATGCGTTTCTCTCCCTCCCCTCCCGATAACAGTGGGCAGGACAGCAAGAACATGCAGCTTATCTCCCTCCCCTCCCGATAACAGTGGGCGGGACAGAACATGCAGCTTCTTCCCCTCCCTCCCGATAAAGGGGCATGGACAGAACGTGCCAGCTTCTCTCCCCCTCCCCTCCCCGAAACAGCGGGCGGGACAGAACATGCAGCTTTCTCCCCTCCCTCCCCTCTAACAGTGGGCGCAGGACAGAAATGCAGCTTCTCTCCCCTCCCCTCCCCGATAACAGTGGGCAGGACAGAACATGCAGCTTCTCTCCCCTCCCCTCCCCGATAACAGGGGCGGACAGAACGTGCAGCTTCTCTCCCCTCCCCTCCCCGATAACAGTGGGCGGGACAGAACATGCAGCTTCTCTCCCCTCCCCTCCCGATTAAACAGGTGGGCGGGACACAGAACAGGCAGCTTCTCTCCCCTCCCCTACCCGATAACAGTGGGGCAGGGACAGAACGTTGCAGCTCAGCTTCCTCCCCTCCCCTCCCCAATACAGTGGGCGGGACAGGAACATGCAGCTTTCTCTCCCTCCCCTCCCCGATAACAGTGGGCAGGACAGAACATGCAGATTCTCTCCTCTCCCCTCCCCGATAACAGTGGGCGGGACAGAACATGCAGCTTCTCTCCCCTCCCCTCCCCGATAACAGTGGGCCGGACAGAACATGCAGATTCTCTCCAGTCTCCAAACACCCTCACGCCCTCCCAAACTCCACCTCACCGTGACCCTAACCCCTTCCCCAGGTAGCAGGTGCGGGTGTCCTAGGGAAGATGAATGCTGCTCCTACTGCAGGTACGAAAAAGGGGGTGGGGTACGCGAGTGTGGCCTGCGTCTCAAGCTCCCCCCCCCCCCCCCCCCCCCCCCCATACCACAATTCCCCCCTATACCTTCAGTAGGCGGACCATGCACTTCTTGAACGTTCCGCGAGTGTAGCCTGCGTCTCAAGCCCCCCCCACCTACCCTCACCACAGCTCGCCCCTCTCCACCAACCTCCCCTTCCCCCCTTCCTCCCCATCTTCAACCTCAACCCCCCACCCCCCCGCTCCCCCAGTACCTGCAGTAGGCGGAAGGCAGGCATCTTCTTTAGCCGGTCCAAGAGTGTAAGCCGCGTCTCAAAGCTCCCCCCCAGCTCCGCCCCACCCACACCCTGTACTCCCCCACCCCTCCACATACCTGCAGTAGGCGGAGCATGCATCTTCTTTAGAAGTCCCGCGAGTGTAGCCTGCGTCTCAAGCCTGGCAGCCGGAGAGCCTTGGTACATTAGAGTCTTGAATATATCCACATGGCCCACCCAGCGATGTATCTCATGAGACCAATGGGCCACCAGGGTGGATGGGCAGAGCACCAGGCAGGGGCGGGGGAGGTCTTCACTCGATCCTGAGAAATACAGTATGAATCGAGCATGATCTAGTTGTCAATGATGTATGCATGTATGTAGTTGTCTGTATGTAGCTGTCTGTATGTAGTGCATCTCATGAGACCAGTGGGCCACCAGGGTGTATGGGCAGAGCACCAGGCAGGGGCGGGGGAGGTCTTAACCCAATCCTGAGAAATACAGTATGAATCGAGCATGATCTAGTTGTCAATGACTCAAATGCATGTATGTAGTTGTCTGTATGTAGCTGTCTGTATGTAGTGCATCTCATGAGACCAGTGGGCCACCAGGGTGTATGGGCAGAGCACCAGGCAGGGGCGGGGGAGGTCTTCACCCAATCCGGAGGAATACCGTATGAATCGAGTATGCTTTAGTTGTCAATGACTCAAATGCATGTATGTAGTTGTCTGTATATAGCTGTATGTATGTAGTGCATCTCATGAGACCAGTGGACCACCAGGGTGTATGGGCACAGTACCAGGCAGGGGCTGGGGAGGTCTTCACTCGATTCGGATGAATGCATTATGAATGGAGCATGATTTAGTTGACAATGACTCAAATGTATGTAGTTGTGTGTACGTAGCTGATGAGACCAGTAGGCTACCAGGGTTAATGGGCAGAGCACCAGGCAAGGGCAGGAGGGCCTCACCCAATGATGTGGAATGCATTATGAATAGAGCATGCTTTAGTTGTCAATGACTCAAATGCATGTGTGTAGTTGTATGTATGTAGCTGTATGTATGTAGCTGTATGTATGTAGCTGTATGTAAGTAGGTTGAATCTCGTGAGACTAGAGGGCCACCAGGGTGTATGAGCAGAGCACCAGGCAGGGGCGGGGGAGGTCTTCACTCGATCCGGAGGAATGCATTATGAATGGAGCATGATTTAGTTTTCAATGGCTCAAATGCATGTGTGTAGTTGTATGTATGTAGCTGTATGTATGTTGGTTGGATCTCGTGTGACCAGAGGGCCACCAGGGTGGATGGGCAGAGTACCAGACAGGGGCGGGGGAGGTTTAAACTTGATCACGTGGAATGCATTATGAATGGAGCATGCATGTGTTGAAGGGTGTGTGCGTGTGTTGGTCTGTGTTGGTGTGTGTGTGGCGGTGGACCCCTGGGCTGTAACAATACACCTGTCTGGTACTGCTGAGAGCACTCTAGTGCGACAGCGAACATTGTAGCGGTGTGTGTGTGTTAAGGTGTGTGTTGAAGTGTGTGTGCGTGTGTTGGTTTGTGTTGGTGTGTGTGTGTGGCAGTGGACCCCTGGGCTGTAACAACACACCTGTCTGGTACTGCTGAGAGCACTCTAGTGCGACAGCGGACATTGTAGCGGTGTGTGTGTGTTAAGGTGTGTGTTGATATATGTGTGTTTGTTGGTTTGTGTTGGTGTGTGTGTGGCGGTGGACCCCTGGGCTGTAACAACAATCATACCGGAGGACTGGTACTGCTGAGAGCACTCTAGTGCGACTGCGGACATTATGGCCGTGGCTTGGAGGGTCTTGCCGAGACCCATATCGTCAGCTAGAACACCATGTAGACCGAAGCGGCGCAGGAAGGCAAGCCAGTTGATGCCCTCCTGCAAAATGGTTGTGTGGTGTGTGGTGAGAAGGATGTGCGTGTGGTGTGCGTGTTGTGTGTGGCGTGGTGAGAAGGATGCGTGTGTGTGGTGAGAAGGATGTGTGTGTGGTGTGGTGAGAAGGTTGTTGTGTGGGTGTGGTGAGAAGGATTGTGTGTGTGTGGTGAGAAGGTGTTTGTGTGGTGTGGTAAGACGGAGTGTGGGTGTGTGTTGTGAGACGGAGGGTTTGTGGTTGGGTGTTTGTAAGAAGGATGGTTGTGTGGTTGGGTGAGAAGGAGGTAAGTGGCTCTCCCCTGCGTGGTAAGAAGGATGTGTGGGATTGTGGTGAGAAGGATGTGCTGGGTGTGTGGTGAGAGGATGTGCGTTGTTTGTGGTGTGGTGGAGAAGGATGTGGTGTGTGGTGGAAGGATTGTTGTGTGGTGTGGTGAGAGGGGGTAAGGTAAGTGGCTGTGGTAAGAAGGAGTTTGTGGGTGGGGTCGAGGAGGACGGTAAGTGGTTGTAAAGAAAGGATGATGTGGGTGTTGGGTGGTGAGAAGGATGTGTGTGTGTGGTGAAAGAGATGTTTGTGTGTGTGGTGAAAGGAATTGTGGTGTGTGTGGTGAGAAGGATGTTGTTGTGGGTGTGGTAAGAAGGAGTGTGTGTGTTGTGTGGTGAGAAGGATGTTGTGTGGTGTGGTAAGAAGAGGTTGTGTGGTCTGTGGGAGAAAAGGAGAGGGAAGGGGCGAGTGGGTAAGAAAGGATGTGTGTGTGTGGTGAGAAGGATGTGTGTGTGTGGTGAGAAGGATGTGCGTGTGGTGTGGTGAGAAGGATGTGTGTGTGTGGTGAGAAGGATGTTTGTGTGGTGTGGTGAGAGGGAGGTAAGTGGCGTGGTATGAAGGATGCTTGTGTGGTGTGGTGAGAAGGAGGTAAGTGGCGTGGTAAGAAGGATGTGTGTGTGTGGTGAGAAGGATGTGTGTGTGTGGTGAGAAGGATGTTTGTGTGGTGTGGTGAGAAGGATGTGTGTGGTGTGGTGAGAAGGATGTTTGTGTGGTGTGGTGAGAAGGAGGTAAGTGGCGTGGTAAGAAGGATGTGTGTTTGTTGTGTTGTGGTGAGAAGGAGGTAAGTGCGCGTGGGTAAGAAGGATGGTGTGTTGGGGTGAGAAGGATGTGTGTGTGGTGTGGTGAGAAGGATGTTTGTGTGGTGTGTTGAGAAGGAGTGGTGTGTGGTTGAGAAGGATGTTTGTGTGGTGAGAAGGATGTGTGGTGTTGAGAGGATTGTGTTGAGAGGAGGTGTGTGGTGGTGAGGAAGATTGTTGTGTGGTGTGGTGAGAAGGCTGTGGTGTGTGGGCGTAGAAGGATGTTGTGTGTGGGTGTGGTGGAGAAGGAGGTTAGTGGTGTGGTGAGAAGGATGTGTGTGTGGTGTGGTGAGAAGGGTTGTTGTGGTGTGGTGAGTATGGAATGTTGTGTGTATGGTGTGTGTGGTGAGAGAAGGTGTTGTGTGGTGTGGTGGAGAAGGATGTGTGTGTGGTTGTGGTGAGAGGGTTGTTTGTGTGGTGTGGTGAGAAGGATGTGTGTGTGGAGAGAAGGAGGCGAGAGGTGCGGTAAGAAGGATGTGTGTATTGTGTGTGTGTTGTGAGTGGTGTGTGGTGAGAAGGATGTGTGTGTGTGATGTGTTTGTTGTGATGTGTGTGGTTATGAGGATGTGTGTGTTATGCATGTGGTGTGGTGCCCCCCTCCCCCCCCCCCCCAGCAATGCATTAAATATAGGCAGCAAGGCATTTAAATATAACTTCAGTGAGGATGTGTAGAGCAAGGTAAGGTAAGGTGTATGAGGAACATTGAAAACATCTGCAGGGGGGGGGAGTGAGAGGCACCTGGGGCTCGAGTGTTTTTAAATCTGAAAGTGGGTTTTCCCTAGCTTCATGGTTTTAGGCCTCCTCCAGGGACAGTGTTTTAGTGCTTTTGTATATAGCTTTTGTAGCTTTTTGTAGCTTTAAGGGCAAAAACAAACATTTTGTAACTTTTTTTATAGCGATAATTTTGCTGGAACGGGGTCGAAACTAGCGATCGTTATGTATAGCGGGGGAAGAAAAAACTGGGGAAGTGAGGACCACCTGGTGCTTCTTGTTTTTGGAAGAGCCCCCTCTCTCAACCAGAACTATTATTTTCAGCTACGAGCAGTAGCTTCTAGGCAGCTCCCCTGACAGGCTACTCTGCCAAAGCTAAGGCAACTTAGGTAACTTGAAGCTGACAGAATCTGCTGTCCAAAACTGCTGAAATCTTTGGACTTAGCCCAGTGGCTGGCTAAGGGAGCTCCCAGTTTACCCCATAGTCTGTTTGTCCCCGCGCGAGCCCCCAGTTTACCCCATAGTCCGTTTGTCTGGCCATCTTACCGTCTGACCGCAATATCCACCACCACCGTATCCACCACCACCACCACTGCACACCCACCTGCCGGTATGGCCTCAATGACATCGGCAACATGATGGGGAGCACATAATCCTCCACGCGCCACCACCACCACCATATCCACCACGACCAGCATATCCACCACCACTGCACACCCACCTGCTGGTAGGGCCTCAATGAAACGGGCAACATGACGGGGAGCACGTAGTCCTCCACGCACCGGTTGTCAAGCAGTTGTAGAAGGAAAGCGGTGTCTCGTAAGACTGTCGCTTCCTGCTCACCGTCTAAGCCGGGGGGGTTAGGAAGACCCTGTGCAAGGAGTCAAGGTTTTACTCATTAGACTTCAGGCTTCAGATTTAATGTTTAGGGCTTTAGGTTTTAGAGTGAGATTGGGGCTGGGGTTGGGGAGGGGTGTTTTCAGGTGGGGGTGGGGGTGAGAGTGGCGGTGTCTTGTAGGACTGTTTATTGTTCAACGCCTAAGCCGGGGAATAGGAAGACCCAGTGCAAGGAGTCCAGTTTCAGGTTGTAGGTTTTAGAGTAAGGTCCGGGCTGGGGTTGCTAAGGGCTGTGTTCATTTGAGGTTGTGGGTTGCGGTGTCATATATGAACGTAGCCTCCTGCTCAGCGTCTAAGCCGGGGGGGGTAGGAAGACCATGTGCAAGGAGACCAGGTTTTAGTCATCAGGTTTCAGGTTATAGGTTTTATGGTGAGGTTGGGGCTGGGGTTAGGAAGGGGTATTAACACGTGGGGGTGAGAGAGGCGGTGTCTTGTAGGACTGTCGATTCCTGTCACGTCTATAAGCCGGGGGTGGGGTGGGGGTGGGTGGGGTGGGGGTAGGTAAGAAAGGACCCTGTGCAAGGAGTCCAGGTTTGAGGCAACAAGGGGTTTCGGTTGTAGGTTTTATGGTGAGGTTGGGGTAGGGTTGGGAAGGGTTGTTTTACACGCGGGGGGGGGGGGGGGGGGGGGTGAGCGTGGCGGTGTCTTGTAGGAACTGCGATTAAGCTCACCGTCTAGCCGGGGGGGGGGGGGGGGGGGGGGGAGGGGGGGGGTAGGAAGACCATGTGCAAGGAGTCAGGTTTCAAATTCATCAGTTGGGGTGGGGTTGGGGTAGGGGTGGGGTGGGGTGGGGCTGGGTTGGGGCCTGGGTGGGAGATTGGGGTGGGTAGGGGGGGGGGGGGTGGGGTAGGGTAGGTGGGTGGGGTGGGGGTGGAGGTGGGGTGGGGTGGGTAGGGGGGTGGGTGGGGTGGGGTGGGGGGTAGGGGGGGGGGTGGGTGGGGTGGCGTCAGGGTATGGGGGGGGTGGGGTGGGTGGGTCGGGGTGGGGTGGGTGGGGGGTACGGGGGAGTGGGTAGAGGTGGGGTGGGGGGGTAGAAGGGGGGTGGCCGGGTGGGGTGGGGTGGGATGGGGCTGGGAGGGGGTGGGTTGGGGTGGGGTGCGGTAGGTGGGTGCGGGTGGGGTGGGGTGGGGACGGGGTGGGTGGGTTGTAGGGTGGGGCAGGGGGGGTGGGGTGGGTGGGTGGGGGAGGGTCGGGTGGGGTTGGGGGGGTTGGGGGCGGGTGGGGGGGTTGGGGTGGGTTGGGGTGGGTGGGGTGGGTCGGGGGGGTGAGGTGGGGTGGGGTGGGGTGGGGTGGGTGGGGTGGGGGGGGGTGGGGTGGGTAGGGGGGGTGGGGGGGGGGGGGGGGGTCGGGTTGGGTTGGGTTGGGGTGGGTTGGGGTTGGGGTTGGGGTGGGGTGGGGTGGGGCGGGGTGGGGTGAGGGGGAGGGGGGGGGGGGGGGGGGCGGGGTGCGGGCGGGGGTGGGGGGGTGGGGTGGGGTGGGGTAGGGTGGGAGTGGGGTCGGGGGTGGGGTGGGGGTGGGGTGGGATGGGAGGGGGTGGGGTGGGTGGAGGGGGAGGGGGGGGGGGGGGGGGGGTGGGATGGGGTGGGGTGGGGTGGGATGGGGGGGATGGGGTGGGGTGGTCGGGTGGGGGGGGGTGGGGTTGGGGGCAAAAGGTGGGGTGGGTGGGGTGGGTAGAGGTGGGTGGGGTGGGGTGGGTAGGGGTGGGGTGGGGGGGGGGGGGTGGGGGGGGGTAGGGGTGGGGTGGCGGGTGGGGGTGGGTCGGGGGGGTGGGGGGGGGGGTGGGGGGGTGGGGTGGGTGGGGTGGGGTGGGGTGGGGGGTGGGTTGGGGGTTGGGGTGGGCTCGGGGGGGCGTTGGGGTGGGAGGTCGGGTCGGGTAGGGTTGGGTTGGGTTGGTTGGGGGCGGGGGTGGGGTGGGGGGTGGGTTGGGGTGGGTTGGTGTGGGTAGGGGGGGCGTGAGGTGGGTGGGGTGGGGGGGGTAGGAGGTCGGGGTGGGGGGGGTGGGGTGGGGTGGGGTGGGGTGGGTAGGGGTGGGGTGGGGTGGGGTGGGTAGGGGTGGGGGGGGTGGGTTGGGTTGGGGGGGGTCGGGTGGGTGGGGTTGGGTTGGGGGGGGTTGGGGTCGGGTGGGTCGGGGTGGGTGGGTTGGGGTGGGGGTCGGGTTGGGTGGGTTGGGTTGGGGGGGGGTGGGGGGGGGTTGGGTCGGGGGGTGGGTTTGGGTGGGTTTGGGGTGGGTGGGGTGAGGTGGGGTGGGGTGGGGTGGGGCGGGGTGGGGTTGGTGGTGTGGGGGGGATGGGGGGTAGGGTGGGGGGGGTGGGTAGGGGGGGGGTGGGGGTGGGGTGGGGTGGGAGGGGGTGGGGGTGGGGGATGGGATGGGGGGGGTGGGGGGGGGGTGGGAGGGGGTGTGGGTGTTTGGGAGGGGAGGGATGGGTGGGGGGGGTGGGGTGTAGGGGTGGGCGTGGGGGGGGGTTGGGGTGGGGGGGTAGAGGTTTGGGGTGGATGGGGTGGGGTGGGAGGAGGGGGGGGGGTGGGGTGGGGGTGGGGGTGGGATGGGATGGGATGGGTGGGGTGGGGTGGGTTGGGAGGGGTTGGTGGGGCGGGGGTGGGTGGGGGTGGGATGGGGTGGGGGGTGGATGGGGGGGGGGGGGCGAGGTGGGGGGGGGAGGGGGTGGGGGGGGGGGTGGGGGGGGGATGGGGTGGGGTGGGGTGGGGTGGTGGTGGGGGGGTGGGGTTTTAGGAGGGGTTGGGTTGGGTTGGGTTGGGTGGGGTGGGATGGGGGGGGGTGGGATGGGGTGGGGTGGGGTGGGATGGGGTGGGATGGGGTGGGGGTGGGGTGGGATGGGAGGGGGGGGGGTGGGTGCGGGTGGGGGGGTGGGATGGGGTGTTTTGTGGTGGGGGGTGTGGTTGTGGTGTGGTGTGGTGGGATGGGGTGGGGTGGGGTGGGGGGGTCGGGTGGGGTGGGGTGGGATGGGATGGGGTTGTGGTGGGGTGGGTCGGTGGTGTGGTGGGGTGGGGGTGGGGTTGTGGTGGGTTGTGGTGGGGTGTATATGTGTATATGTGTGTGTTTGAGGCAATACAGGAAGCATCACTGTAAATAGTTGAAATGTATTAGTATTTGATCAGAGATGCTGGTGCCATGTTTGGTCTTCCTGGGGTGAGGTGGACATTCCTCAACTTTCTTCAACTTTCCTCAAATCAAGAAGAAAAAAGGTGTAAAAGACGTGAATCATGTCAAAAACATTCCAGAGCTTTTTCACCCCCTTCCTTATATATTTTTCCTTCCCTCCCTGCTCTCACCTTTTTCTCTTGTCTGATGAAAGTTCCTCAGACAAAACCCTAACCCACAATAAATAACATTTCCCATGTGTTTGTGTGTGGGTGGGGGGTGTGGGGTGGGGTGGGTGGGGGGGAGGGCATCACATGTGCAAGTGGGCAGAAGGCCATCAGGGATCCAAAAAGAAGGTGATGTGTGTGATGGTTGGTGTGTGTGTTGTTGAGGGGGGGGGGAGGGGGGGGGCGGGGGGGGCATCACACATGTGCAATATGGCAGGAAGTGCCATCAGGGATCCAAAGCAAGGTGTGTGAAGGTGTGTGTGTGTGTGGTGAGGGGGGGGGGGGGGGGGGGGGGGGGGGGGGGGGGGGGGGGGGGGGGGGGGGGGCATCACACCTGTGCAAGTGGCAGAAGTGCCATCAGGGATCCAAAGCAGGGTTGTGAAGGTGGGTGCGGTGCTTGTGTGTGAAGGTGTGTGTGTTGTGGTGCGTGGGGGGGGGGGGGGGGGGGGGGGGTGGTATCACACCTGTGCAAGTGGCCAGAAGTGCCACCAGGGATTCCAAAGCATGGTTTGTGGGAAGGCTGGTGCGTGAGTGTGTGTCGGGGAAGGTGTTGTGTGCGTCGATTGTGTGTGGAAGGTGTGTGTGTGTGTTGAGGGGGGGGGCGGGGGGGGGGGGGGGGGGCGGGGGGGGGGCGTATCACACTGTGCAAGTGGCAGAAGTGCCACCAGGGATCCTCCAAAGCATGGTGTGTGAAGGTGTGTGCGTGCTTGTGTGTGAAGGTGTGTGTGTTGAGGGGGGAGGGGGGGGGGGGGGGGGGGGGGGGGCGGTTCGGGGGGGGGCTTTATCCACCCGGTGCAAGTGGCAGAAGTGCCACCAGGGATCCAAAGCATGTGGTGGCTTGACTCCTCACTGGCGCGCTGGAGTCACTCATACGTTTCAAGAGGGGCACCACCAACAGAACGGCGTATGCAACCAGCTTGGAGCCTAGCTGGGAGACAAGCTGCAGATTGAGCGGAATGTAATGAAGAGGGATTATTATGTGTGTGCTTGCCTGTGTGTGTGTGTGTGTGTGTAAGTGTACTTGTGTAACCAGTTTGGGGTCATATACACCAGCTTGGAGCACAGTATATGTGTGTTGTGTTGTGGTGTGGAACCAAACAGAAACAGCGTATGCAACCAGCTTGGCAGCCTTAGCTGGGACCTGCCAGAGGAAGCGAAAAGGATTATGTATGTAAGTGTGTAAGTGGGTGGAGTAAGTGTGGTGGGTAACCAACAGAACGGTATGCACCAGGCTTTGAGCCTAGAATGGGACCTGCAGAGTAAGCGGAAAGTATGGATTATGTTAGTGTTGTAAGTGTGTGAGTAGGCTTGTGGTGGCGCTGACACCTAACCAAGAACAGCGGTATGCAACCAGCTGGGAGCCAGCTGGGGACCTGCAGAGTAAGCGAAAAGGTATGTATGTTAGTGTGTAAGTGTGTGAGTAAGTGTGTGTGGGTAACCAACAGAACAGCGTATGCAACCAGCTTGGAGCCTAGCTGGGAGACAAGCTGCAGAGTAAGCGGAAAGGTATGTATGTTAGTGTGTTAAGGCGTGGTGATGTAAAGTGTGTGTGGTAACCAACAGAGACAGCGTATGCAACCAGCTTGGAGCCTAGGTTGGTGGGACACCTGCAGAGTAAGCGAAAAGGTTATGTATTGTAAGTGTTGTAAGTGTGTGTGAGTAGGTGTGTGTGGGTAACCAACAGAACAGCGTATGCAACCAGCTTGGAGCCTAGCTGGGACCTGCAGAGTAAGCGAAAAGGTATGTATGTTAGTGTGTAAGTGTGTGAGTAGGTGTGTGTGGGTAACCAACAGAACAGCGTATGCAACCAGCTTGGAGCCTAGCTGGGAGACAAGCTGCAGAGTAAGCGAAAAGGTATGTATGTTAGTGTGTAAGTGTGTGAGTAAGTGTGTGTGGGTAACCAACAGAACAGCGTATGCAACCAGCTTGGAGCCTAGCTGGGAGACAAGCTGCAGAGTAAGCGGAAAGGTATGTATGTTAGTGTGTAAGTGTGTGAGTAAGTGTGTGTGGGTAACCAACAGAACAGCGTATGCAACCAGCTTGGAGCCTAGCTGGGAGACAGCTGCAGAGTAAGCGGGAAAGGTATGTATGTTAGTGTGTAAGTGTTGAGTAAGTGTGTGTGGGTAACCCAACAGAACAGCGTATGCAACCAGCTTGGAGCCTAGCTGGGACCTGCAGAGTAAGCGGAAAGGTATGTATGTTAGTGTGTAAGTGTGTGAGTAGGTGTGTGTGGGTAACCAACAGAACAGCGTATGCAACCAGCTTGGAGCCTAGCTGGGACCTGCAGAGTAAGCGAAAAGGTATGTATGTAAGTGTGTAAGTGTGTGAGTAGGTGTGTGTGGGTAACCAACAGAACAGCGTATGCAACCAGCTTGGAGCCTAGCTGGGAGACAAGCTGCAGAGTAAGCGGAAAGGTATGTATGTTAGTGTGTAAGTGTGTGAGTAAGTGTGTGTGGGTAACCAACAGAACAGCGTATGCAACCAGCTTGGAGCCTAGCTGGGAGACAAGCTGCAGAGTAAGCGGAAAGGTATGTATGTTAGTGTGTGTGTGTTAGTGTGTGTGTGTGTATGTGTGTGTGTGTGTGTGTATGGGAGTGTGTGTGTTAGTGTGTGTGTGTGTCAGTGTAAGTGTGTCTGTGTATGTGTGTGTATGTAAGGAAGTGTGCGTGTATGTGTGTGTGTGTATGGAAGTGTGTGTGTGTTAGTGTGTATGTGTAAGTGTGTGTAAGTGTGTGTATGTGTGTGTGTAAGTGTGTGTTTATGCGTGTGCAAATGTTTCTGTGTAAGTGTGTGTGTGTACGTGTGTGTGTATGTTTGTGTGTCTGTGTGTGTCTGTGTGTGTTTGTGTGTGTGTGTTTGTATGTGAGTGTGTAAGTGTGTGTGCGTTAGTGTGTGTGTGTAAGTGTGTGTCAGTGTGTGTTGGTGTGTGTTAGTGTGTCTGTATATGTGTATGCGTACAGAAGTGTGTGTGTGTGTATAAGTGTGTGTGTAAGTGTGTGTGAGTAAATGTGTGTGTGACTGCAGGTGTGTAAGTGTGCTTGCGTACCCAGTTTGGGGCCCTCAATTCAATCCAAACTCCATCAACTACCAGCCCTCCAACTAAATCACACACACCAGCAACACAACTAACCAACAGACACCTGCACCACCACCACCACCCACCCACCCACACTCACCACCACCACCACCACCCCCTACGCACCTGAACCACCACCACCACCACCCCACACGCACCGCACCTGAACCACCACTACCCCCCACGCACCTGAACCACCACTACCCCACACGCACCGCACCTGAACCACCACCACCACCACCCCGCACGCACTTGAACCACCACCAGCACCCCCCACGCACCTGAACCACCACCTCCACGGCCCCCAGCCTCGTGCTATCATCCCTACTGCCAAGCTGGCGTCGGTACCAACAGGCGCAGCAGGGGCGGCATCGACTCCTCCAGCCATCACCACCACCCCATACGCACCTAAAACAACAACACCACCAACCCACAAGCACCATGCGAATCTGAACCACCACCAGCACCCCCCACACACCTGAACCACCACCTCCACGGCCCCCAGCCTCGTGCTATCATCCCTACTGCCAAGCTGGGGTACCAACAGGCGCAGCAGGGGCGGCATCGACTCCTCCAGCCATCACTACCACCCCATACGCACCTAAAAACAACAACACCACCAACCCACAAGCACCATGCGAATCTGAACCACCACCAGCACCCCCCACACACCTGAACCACCACCTCCACGGCCCCCAGCCTCGTGCTATCATCCCTACTGCCAAGCTGGGGTACCAACAGGCGCAGCAGGGGCGGCATCAACTCCTCCAGCCAAGAGTTTGCGAGAGCGCCAAGACAGCTGGCGACAGCTGAGCGTACTGCTGCATTCACGTGGCGGCTGCAGGTACAGATGAGAGGCAGGGTGTCTGCCAGGCTGGGCACCAGCTGCGGCACGACACTAGGTCCCACTATCTTGAGAACCTGAGGTCAGGTGGTGTGGGGGCGCGGTGTAGTGGGGGGGTAAGATGGTGTGGGTGTGTGGTGTGGTGTGGGTTGGGATGGGTTTGGGATGGTGTGGGTTGTGGTGTGTGGTGTGGGGGTATGGGGTTGGGTTGGGGTCGGGAGATGGTTGGGGTTGTGTGGGGTGGTGTGGGTTGGGATGGGTTTGGATGGTGAGGGGGGTGTGGTGTGTGGTGTGTGGGTCATGGGGTTGGGTTGGGTTGGGATGTTGTTGGGTGTGTGTGGGTTGGTGTGGGGGGGTGTGGTGGTGTGGTGTGGGGTTGGGGTTGGGGGTGTGGGGTATTTTTAGTTATGGTAGTGGCACCAGCTGAGGCACGACACTAGGTCCCACTATCTTAAGCATCTGAGGTCAGGTGGTGTGGGTGTGGGGTGTGGGGTTCTTGATGGGCTGATGGGTTGATGTGTTACAAGGGTGGTGGGCTGACGGATACATGCAATACTCAGTTGAATGGCTGATAGCCTGATTTGCTGATGGATGGATGGATGGAGTAGGGTAGGGGGGGTAGGGGTATGTGGTGTGTGTGTTGCAAGGGTGGTGGGCTGATGGATACATGTAGCACTCAGTTGAATGGCTGATAGCCTGATTTGCTGATGGATGGATGGAGTGGGGTAGGGGGGTAGGGGTACGTGGTAACTGTGTGTGTTGCAAGGGTGGTGGGCTGATGGATACATGTAGTACTCAGTTGAATGGCTGATAGCCTGATTTGCTGATGGACGGATGGATCCACGCATACGTACCTAATGAAAAAGTAAATGATCAATGTAGCACGAACTCAGGGCCCCTGTTAGTCGGTAAAACGATTGTTTGGGGTTCAGTTCATCAGTGCTTTTTCTCTTTAAGCCCCTCCTATCACGATTGGGCAAGTCCCTTAAGCCTATTTGGCCTACCCCTGGACTGTAACATACATTGGTGCTATTTGGTGCTGCACTGTTAGCTCTTCTCGCTGCAAGGGGGATCAACAGAGGCAGAACAGTACACTAAATAAAACAAGACAACAAAAAAAGACAGCAGAACTCGACTTAACTCAACAACTCAGTACCCCCCCACGACAAGACAGAACAGGCAGAGCGCAACACACACACCTAGAGGGCGTTGACAGCTGCCTCAGCCAAGCCCAGGTCGGTTGCCATAGTGGGGTTTGTGGCCACATCCCCCAACGCCACTGCTAATGCCGCCACTGCCTTTGACGACAGGCCCCAGAGGGAGGGAAGCTGGGTTGATGGGGTTTTAGGCTAATGGGTTGATGTGTTGCATGGCTGATGGGCTGACAGACACGTGCAGTACTCAGTTTAATGGCTGATAGTCTGATTTGCTGATGGACAGATGGATCCATGCATACAAACCTATAATTAAATGATACCTGGACTGTAACATACATGCATACCTGGAGGGCGTTGACTGCTGCCTGAGCCAAGCCCAGGTCAGTTGCCATAGTGGGGTTCGTGGCGGCATCCCCCAACGCCGCTGCTAATGCCGCCACTGGCTTTGAGGACAGGTCCCAGAGGGACGGAAGCTGGGACCAGAGGGTTGTCCCAAAGAGAACAGCACACGCTCGCAGTGTGGCCTCTGCCCCCAGCCGGCTGATGCGGGCGGCCTGGGAGGCAGCGTCGTCGGCAGCGGAGATGACGGAGGCCAGGGCACCGGCAGTGCCACTGGATCCACGCGGACCTGTAGGGTGCGTCAGTGTGTGTGTGTGTGTGTAAGGGTTGGGGGGTGGTGGTAGGGTGGTGGTGGTGGTGGTGGTGGGTGGTGGGGGGGGGGTGCGTGGGGGGGGGTGAGTGTATGTATGTGTATTTGTGTGTGTATGTGTGAGTGGGGTGTGAGTGTGTGTGTGTGGGTGGGTGGGTGGGTAGGTGGGTGGATGCGAGGCAGTGTAGCCTCTGCCCCCAGCCGGCTAATGCGTGCAGCCTGGGAGGCAGCGTCGTCAGCAGCAAAGATGACGGAGGCCAGAGTACCAGCAGTGCCACTGGATCCACACAGACCTGAAGGGTGTGTCAGTGTGTGTGTGTTGTGTGTGGGTGGGGGTTTTGTGTGTGTAAGAGTTGGGTGGTGGTGGTAGGGTGGTGGTGGTGGTGTGGGGGGGTGAGTTTATGTATGTGTGTATTTGTGTGTGTATGTGTGAGGAGGTGTGTGTGGGGTGGGTGGGTAGGTGGGTGGATGCGAGGCAGTGTAGCCTCTGCCCCCAGCCGGCTCATGGGTGCGGCCTGGAAGGCAGCGTCGTCAGCAGCAAAGATGACGGAGGCCAGGGCACTGGCAGTGCCACTGGATCCACACGAACCTGAAGGGTGCGTCAGTGTGTGTGTGGAGGGGTGCGTGTGTGAGGGTTGAGGGGTGGTGGTAGGGTGGTGGTGGTGGTGGTGTGTGGTGGGGAGTGTATGAATGTGTGTATTTGTGTGTGTATGTGTGCGTGTGCGAGTGAGCATGTGTGAGTGGGTGTGTGTGTGGTGGGTGGGTGGGTGGGTAGGTGGGTGGACGCGAGGTGGTGTAGCCTCTGCCCCCAGCCGGCTGATGCGTGCGGCATGGAAGGCAGCATCTTCCGCAGCGGAGATATGTGTGTGTGTATGTGTGTGTATGTGTGTGTATGTGTGTGTATGTGTATGTGTGTGTATGTGTGGGAGGTGTGTATATGTGTGTGTATGTGTGGGAGGTGTGTATATGTGTGTGTGTATGTGTGGGTATGTGTGGGAGGTGTGTATATGTGTGTGTGTATGTGTGTGTATGTGTGGGAGGTGTGTATATGTGTGTGTGTGTATGTGTGGGAGGTGTGTATATGTGTGTGTGTATGTGTGTGTATGTGTGGGAGGTGTGTATATGTGTGTGTGTGCAGGGGAGTTCCATCGCTCCTCTAACTGAGACGCTGTGCAGGCAACAGACTCAAGCGCAGGAGCAGCAGCTGGGTCTATGAACTAGGTGGGGTGATGGGTACAGCAAGGTAAAATAGTAATGGGTGTGTGCATGAAATCTTACCAGCCATGGCGTGGGAGTTCCATGGCTCTTCCAATTGAGACGCTGAGGAGGCAACAGACTCAAGCGCAGGAGCAGGACCTGGGGGGGTCTATGGACTAGGTGGGGGTGATGCTTGTGCAGCTGTGCATATGGACGAGATTGGGTGATGGTGCAGCAGGGTGATAGGGAATGGGTGTGTGCATGCAATCTTACCAGCCATGACGAGGGAGTTCCATGGCTCTTCTAATTGAGACGCTGAGGAGGCAACAGACTCAAGCACAGGAGCAGGACCTGGGTCTATGATAATGGTAATGATTACGCCTGGTGGGGCGTGGTGTTAAGGGAGCCCGTCGTACGCGGGTGGGGAGCGGTCTCCTACTTCAACTGGACAAGCTACCATCGCGTTAGACGACGACCTGCAAGGCCAAGAGCGACCGAAGGGGGAGTCGAACCCCCGACTCTTCATTCTTTAGCGATCTGGTCTACCACTAGACCATTGTAAATCACACCTGGGTCTAGGAACCTGGTGGGGGTGATGCGTGTGCAGCTGTGTATATGGACGGGATTGGGTGATGGTGCAGCAGGGTGATAGGGAAATGGGCGTGTGTATGCAGTCTTACCAGCCATGGCGTGGGAGTTCAATCGCTCTTCTAATTGAGACGCTGCGGAGGCAACAGACTCAAGCGCAGCTGCGGCAGCTGGATCTATAGACGAGGTGGGGGTGATGAGACTCCCCAGTGGGCAAGCTGCGGATGGGGTGGCGGCTGGGTCGCCCCACGCCATGGCGCATACGTTGCGTAGGAGTTTGTCGTTTGGGGAGGGCGTGCGGGCACAACACAAGCGCAACAGCTCTGCCAAGGCCGCGCCCCCACAAACATTCCTAAACCAGTGGGTAAGGGGTCAAACAAGAACAGCCCTCGTCCCCGTAAGTCAAGAAGCAGAAGGAGAGAGAGCCCGAGACCCCACCCGATGAGGAGAGAAAGGAGAGACCCGCGAGAGAGAAGCGAGAGACGCGAGAGAGAGAGACCCGGAGGGGCAGACCCAGGAGAGAGAGAGACAGAGGGGGGAGCCGGAGAGCCGACCGAACCCCCGAGGAAGGAGAGAGCGACTTACATAAACTCAGCAAATACTCTGACGCAGACACAGACAGAACGCACCACAGCAATGCCTACACATGTAATTTTATAACAGGAAGCATGAGGGTTTTCGAGGCCCCCCCACAAACCTTGAAAACAAAACTAGGAACAGTACAGCACAGTACAACCCAGACAGGTGGAAGGAAATACAGTACAACTCAGTACAACCCAGATAGCTAGAAGGAAATTAGAGAGAAAAACAGTACAACACAGACAGGTGGAAGGATATACAGTACAACCACAGTAACCCAAACAGACCCCCCAGGACGGAAGGCACACATACCAGACAACTCAGTAAACACCAGGACCACGCCGTAGAAGGAAACCCATACCGAGAAGAAGCAACCCCCCACGTTATGAAACGGAAAGGTAGAAGACGGCCCGGCACACCCCAACACAGTAAACACGACCCAGGCCCTAGAACGGCGCCCCACCCAACAGGGCACCAAGCACAACACAGACAGGCTAGAAGGAAATCACCCCCCCGAGAGACAGACCCACAACGGCCGCCCCCCTGCAATAAAGACCCCCAACCATGTACGAAGACAAAACAGTACACCCAACCACCAGTACAACCAAGACAGGGGAGAAGGCCCCACCAAACAGTACAGCACACGCAACAGGTCGAAGGAAAACAGTACACTCCCACAGGCCACAAAACCACAGGCAGTTAGCAAGGGGACCAAAACCAGTTATACACACCAGACCGGTAGAACGGAACCATATCCCCACACCAACCACAGCACCACAACACCCGGCAGTTATACGGGAAAAAGTACAAACACAAGACAGTTGAGGGAACCACCGTACACCCACGGTAGCCGGCCATCATCACCACCCCCGCCACCCAGGCCACGCCTCCTGCACACGCCTTAACGGGACAAACCGCTCCCACACCCCCCCACCCCCGCTCAGCCTGCCACCCTACGACATGCCCCCATACCAGGTCAATCCGCCAGAACCTCTCCAAATAAGGATAAAAGAAAAAAGAAAAGGGAAGAAGAGCAAGGGACTCCGTCCCACACCCCACCAACACGCTCAATCCCCCACCCCCCAACCGCCCGCCTCCCCCGCCCGCCGCACACCGCTCCCCCCCCGCACCCGCCGGGGGACCAGCACCCACCCCAACCAACACACCCCCGCGCACCCCCCCCGCCCCGGCCACCCCCCCCAACCCTCACACCCACCACCACCCCGCCAGACTCCCCCCCACCCCGCCCACGCCCGAACCCCCACCCAACCCCCGCCCCCTCCCCCCGACACCCCCCAACCCCCCCCCCCCCCCCGGTACCATCGCCCCCCCTCAGGCCTGACTAGACCCCCCCCATGCATACAGCGTCCAATCCCAGACAGAATCATCTAAATAAGATCCAACACCACAAAATAAATTCAATCCGTCCTGCGCCCACAGGTCACCATCCGTCAGACTGACCTAGAGCATACGCGTCAATCCACGACACGAATCATACTCAAAATCAGATCACGCCAAATCAAAATTCACATCAGTCCTGGCATGCGCCCCCCCCCCCCCCCCCCCCCCCCCCCCCCCCCCCACCCCGCCGTACCCATCGCCCAGAAGGACCTAGAAGCAGCAGGTAACATCCAGGACAGAAGCACGCCAGAAAACCCGAGAGAAAAGCAAACCAAGGAAGTCAAGAAGCGCAAGGACGCACCCCCCCCCCTAATATCCCCCACAGACCCCCCCCCCCCCCCCAGTCCCCCCATCCCCCCCCCCACCCCCCCCCGCCCCTCCATCCCCACGGTTCCCCTCTCCCCCCCCCCCCCCCCCCCTTCCCCGGTACACGCCGTCAGAAGGACCTAGATGCCATCCAGGTCCATCCGACCAGCCTCCCATTCTAAAATAACACCACCCGACACACAAATAAACTTCCCAATCCAGTCCCCCCAGCGACCCATCCCCCTCCCACCCCCCAACCACCCCCCCCACCCCCACCCCCCCCCCAGCAACACCAAACACCTCCCCACTCAAAACCCACCAAACCAGCGCGAACCGTCCCCCCCCGCCCCCCCCCCCCCCGCCCCCCTCCCCAGGTACCATCCGTTCAGACGACTCCTAGACATGCATACAGGTCAACTCCAGACAGAACTCCATCTCCCACACAAATAAGGCCATCACACGCACAAACACAACTCAAGCAGTCCTCGGAGGTACCATTTTCAGACTGCCTAGAATGATCACAAGGTCAATCCAGACAGAATCAGCTAACCATAAGATCCACGCCCCCCAAACAACCCCCATACCCAATTCATCAGCTTCCCAGGAGGTACCATCGTCAGACTGACTAGACATGCCCATACACCCGGTGCACATCCAGACAGAATCATTTAAAATAAGATCCAACGCAACCAAATACAATTCAAATCAGTCCTGGACCCCGGGGGTACCATGTTCAGACCCCTCCGCCCACCTAGAATGAATACATCAACTCAGACAGAATCATCTAAATAGATCCACGCACAAAATGTAACTTCAATCAGTCCCTGGAAGTTCCATCGTCAGCATGACCTAAGACCTGCATACAGGTCAACCCTGCCAGACAGACCCCCATAACTTCAACACATAAGCATCCACGCACAAATAAATTCAATCAGTCCGGCCCCCACACGGGTCCATAGCCTAAGACTGACCCTAGACCATGGCATTAACGGACACCCCACACCAGCCAGCACGCCCCATCCCCACCCCACCCCCCTCTAAAAATAACCGATACCACGGACAAATAATGCAATCGCCTCCCTGCGACCCCCCCCCCCCCCCCCCCCCCCCCCCCCCGGTACCATCGTCAGACTGACCTAGAATGCATACAGGTCAATCCAGACAGAATCATCTAAAATAAGATCCACGCACAAATAAAATCAATCCAGTCCTGCGCGGTATCCACATCGCTAAGAAGGAAGAACGAAAGGACAGGACACACGGCCGACGGGAAAGAACCAGAACAAGAACGAAGGGAAAAAGAAGAGAAAAGAACCAAACACCAGAGAGAAAAGGAACCGACACGAGAAGGGACCGCCCCGGCCAAACACACCAACCCCAGCGCGCATCCCATCGCCACCCCCACACCCAACCAGACACAGCAACCCCTCCCTCACCCCTCCACGCCACCCTCACACGCCCACCCACCGGTACCACCCCCCCCCCCCCCCGGTACCCAGTGCTCAGACCATGACCTAGCAATCGCATACACACCAGGTCAATACCAGACCAGAATCATTAAAACTACCCCGCCCACTCCCCAAGCCCACCAACCCCCACCGATACCCCAATCCCACCACACCCTCCCCGTCACACATCCGGCCCCCCCCCCCCCGGTTACCATCGTCGACTGACCCTAAAATGGCGTAACAGCCCCCCGGTCAATTCCAGACGAATCATCGAACCAATAAGCATCCAAGCACCAAAGATAAAATTAATCAGTCCCCTCGCGACCACCCCCACCCCCCCCGCCCCCCCCCCCCCCACCCGGTCCACCCCCACCCCCCCCACCCCCCCGCGCCCTAACACCCCCTAGCCCCGTCACCGCCATGACTAGACATGCCATACAGGTCCATCAGACAGAATAATCTAAACACTAAGCCCATCCACAGCCCCCCACCCACACCACAATATAAACAACACCATTCCCAATCAGTACTGGACCGCGTACCCCCGCATCCACCACCCCCTTCCACCCACCCCCCCCCCCCCCCACCCCCCCACCCCCCCCCCCGGCTACCATGTCCAGCCACCTGACCACCAAAGAATGCAACACCACAGGTCAATCAAGACAGGAATCATCTAAAATAAGAATTTTTTTTACCACGCACAAATAAATTCAATCAGTCCCCCGTGCCGAACCCCCCCCCCCGGCTCCCCCACCACCCAGCCCCCCCCACCCCCCCCCCCGTCCCCCCCCCCCCCGCCCCCCCCCCCCACCCCTCCCCCCCCCCCACCCCCCCCCCCCCCCTCCCCCCCCCCCCCCCCGGTCACCATCGTAGACTGACCTAGAATGCATACAGGTCAATCCAGACAGAATCATTTAAAAAAAAAGATCCACACCAACGCACCCACCCAAACTAAAATTCCAACTAGCACACTGGAACCCCCCCCCCCCCCACCCCCCACCCACCCCCCCGGCCCCACCCCCCCCCCCCCCCCCACGGATACCATGTCAGACTTATGACCTCAGAATGCCATTACAGGCTCAATCCAGACCCAACCAGAATAATCTAAAATAAGACTCACAAGCACAAATAAAATTCATCCAGTCTGGACCCGCCGTACCACCCATCGTCAGACTGGACCTAGAACTGCATCCCTAAAGGTCAATCCAGACAGAATCATCTAAAATAAGATCCACGCACAAATAAATTCAATCAGTCCTGGAGGTACCATCGTCCAGACTGCCACTACGCCATGCATAAAGGGTCCAATCCAGACAGGAAGAATCTAACAATCAAGATCCACGCACCCCAATAAAATTCAATCAGTCATGGAAGAGCACACCCAGGGGGACAACAAACCCCACGCCCGGCCACCCCCCCCCCACCCCCCCCCCCCACCCCGGTCCCCCCCCCCCCCCCTCCCCCACACCAACCCACCCACCCCTCGTACATCGTCGACTGACAGAATGCATACAGGTCAGATCCAGACAGACAGAAGACATCATCTCCCCAAATAAGATCCAAGCACACACACCCCAAATCAATCAGCAATGGCAGACCCCCCAGGTACCATCGTCGACTGACCTAGAATGCCCCCATACGGTCAATCCAGACAGAATCATCTAAAATAAGATCCACGCACACAATAAATTCAATCCAGTCATGGATCCCCCCCCCCACCCCCCCCCCCCCCCCCACTGCCCCCTACCATCGTACCCCCCCAGACACATGACCCACCCACTACGAACCTGCCTCATACCAGGTCCAAATCAGGACAGAATCATTTAAAATAAATCCACGCACAACTAAATTCAATTCATTCCTGCGACCCCCCCCCCCCCCCCACGGCGTACCAACCCTCATCAGGACTGACCCTGGAATTGTAACAGGTAAATCCAAATATAATAATCTAACACATAGAATCCATCGCCAACATAAAATTAAGTCGTCCTGGAACCCCGACCCCCAACCCCCCCCCCCACCCCCCGTAGGGGAGGGAGAGCCTACCCCTCGCACACGACCCACCCCCAACAGAAAAACTAGAACTGCGCGCGTACTATCATAAGAACTGACATGGCTCTTGAGGTGAGGGTCTTTTTCGCACACTCGTTCATCAGAGGTTGGATGATTTGGTTCAAATTTGGGAGGCACCCCGCCCCCTTCCCCCCAAACGCCCCACAACAGTTTGACCGATGCGAGTGAGTGGATGGCAGAGCGGCGGATGCTGAGAGGAGTTGACGGTGGAGGTACATCGCCGAAAACCCAACCAAACCACCCACCCGACCCACACCACACCCGACCGGTACTGCCGAAGGTATGTGAGTGGGAGGTGGAGAGGTGGGGATGAGGGAGTGTGTGTGTGGGGGGGGGGGGGGGGGGGAGGGGGGAGGGGTGGGGGGGGATGAGGGGTCTGGATTTCATGGTTGGGATGGTGGTGGAGAGGGGTGGGTGAGGGAGGGGTGCATGGAGGATGGGTGCATGGGGGGGGGGGGGGGGAGGAGGGATATAAGGGGTACAGGTGGAGAGACATGAGGGGGGGGGGGGGGGGGGGGGGGGGGGGATATAAGGGGTACAGGTGGAGAGACATGATGGGGATGGGGTTGGATGGTTAGGTTCAACTTGGGAGGCGGTTGTCCGATGCGAGTGATGGCAGCCGCGGATGCTGAGAGGACGTTGAGGTGGAGGTACTGCTCGAAGGTGTGTGTGTGGGAGGGTGGAGAGGTGGGGATGAGGGAGGGATGCGGGAGGGGTCTGGGTTTTGGGGTTGGGGGGGGGTTGGGGTTGGGGGGGGGGGGGGGTGCATGAGGGGTCTGGGTCTTGAGGTGGGGTGTGTGGGGGTGGGGTGGGGTGGAGAGGGGTGGATGAGGGAGGGTGCATGTAAGATGGGTGCATGGTGGGGTGGGGGTAGGTGAGGTGGGGGGAAATAAGGAGGCAGGGATGGAGAGCCATGAGGGGGATGGGGTTGGATGGTTTGGTTCAACTTGGGGGCAGTTGTCCGATGCGAGTTATGGCAGCGGGGGATACTGGGGCGACGTTTGAGGTGAAGGTACTGCGCGAAGGCCAGCGTGTCGGGGGGGTGGGGAGGAGGGCATGATGGGGGTGGGGGTGGGGGTGGGGGCATGGGGTGGGGTGTAGTGGGAAATAAAAAGGTCTGTGAGTGGGAGGGTGGAGAGGGGTGGATGAAGGGGGTGGGGTGGGTGGGGGTGGGGTGGGGTGGGGTGGGGGGGGGCATGGGGGTGGGGGTGGGTGGGGAGATACAAAGGGTATGTGAGAGGGAGGGTGCAGAAGGGGGCATGAGCGAGGGG
Source organism: Chlamydomonas sp. ICE-L (assembly GCA_013435795.1). Classification (NCBI taxonomy): domain Eukaryota; kingdom Viridiplantae; phylum Chlorophyta; class Chlorophyceae; order Chlamydomonadales; family Chlamydomonadaceae; genus Chlamydomonas; species Chlamydomonas sp. ICE-L. Next base: position 142,588,926 of record JACBWV010000610.1, read on the forward strand.
TGCATGAAGGCTTGGCGCATGGGGTGGGGTGGGGTGGGGAGATACAAAGGTCTGCGGGTGGGAGGGTGGAGAGGGGGCATGAGTGAGGGGGGCATGGACGGCTGGGTGCATGGGGGAGGAGGGGGTGGGGTGGGGTGGGGCATGAAGGGGGCGGGGTGGGGAGATACTAAGGTCTGCGGGTGGGAGGGTGTAGAGGGGGCATGAGCGAGGGGGGCATGAAGGCTGGGTGCATGGGGGAGGAGGGGGGGGGGGGGGGGGGGATTGAGGGATGGGTGCATGGGGGAAGGGGGAGGGGGGCATGAGGAATGAGAGAGGGGGAAAAGGGAAGGGGGAGGGGGGGGGGGGGGGGGGGGCATGTTGTATGGTATAGTTTAGTTATCATATATGTTCTTTATACATGGGAGCCCGAGGACACACACCTGCAGCCCACCAGCAGCTGATTGCAGCCCCATCTTGGCAGCAGGGGACAAAGCCCCTTCACCCAAGTTGGCAGGTACGGCAGTGCACAGTGCCAGAGCCTGGTCAGCCGTGAGCTGTTCAACAGGGATGCCTCCTGGAGTGTGCAGCAACAGGCCATCCTGCACAGGGAGGGTGACGAGGGGTGGGGGGGAGGGGGGGGAGGGGGGGGGGGAGGGGGCAGCGGGAGGAGGGGGGGGGCAGGGGGGGGGGGGGGAGGCGGAGGCGGAGGAGGAGGGGGGGGGGGGACATCAGATTGGGCGATAACTATTATTGGCAAGGACACTATCGTGAATTATATATTGTTCATCCTCGGTGTGCATTACAGGTTATACACATGTATTACGGGTATTACTCTGGGCATCGATTAACAAGTTGGGCACGTTGGCTCACAAACACCCCCTCGCACGCTTCGTAACGCTTTAGAAGCCATCTTCATCATCGTAATCGGGCGGGTGTGGTCGCAGGTGCATTTTTTTGCCGAATCGCCTTCCAAAGTTTGTGTTTTTCAGACCAATTAACTAAAAACGGAAACCTGGCAATCATTTTGAGTTTCTTCCCGACGCTGTGCAACAAGCTGTGCATGATGGCTCATCAGCCGCACCCATAGCAGCGATCCACACAGCGTGGTAAATGCCGCAGCTTCATTGAAACACTTAATGTCAGGGGCGAGGTCCAGGCTGGGCTTCTTCTTCCGGCGAGCTAACAGGTTGAGTATAGAAACTTGATCTCAGCAATAGTTTGGAGACAGGGTGCTTCCAAGTGCGTGCTTTTGCGCACTGACGCGCTGCCTTTTGGATCCCCACTGCGCGTTTCGCGCAGTTTTTGCAACCCCCTGTGGGCGCAGCAAGCAATTTGTGCGTTTTTGGGACTACAAAGCGCTTTTGTTCTTCAAGAACACTTAAGCGCTGGCCAATTTGGTCGATGGAAGCACCCTGGCTCACAGGTCATGGTAGAGAAACTTGATCCCAGCGATATATCGGAGAATGAGTTATCTAGCGCTGCTTCAGAGGAGGAGGACGAAGTAGTTGAGACGAAAGAGATTTCCGAAGATTACTGGAATCGAATTCCTTGTATTACCGGTAATGCACGGCCACCCAGGGCAAGCATTTGTTTCTTCTTCTATGGCTGTAAAAAGTGTAAAGAATATAACTAGGGTTGGGAAGTAAACGCATATTTTCATTATTATAAGCCGTTTAAACGTGTACATATAAACTAATAAAAACGTACATAAAAATTTGGCACTTCTTGAGAAAATACTTTTACATGGGCTTAAAGGTATTGCCGCGTAGCTAATTTCATTGGCATCACACATCAAGTTTCAGAAAAATAATCTGACAAGTTTAGGTTGTCCAAATCTCAGAAAATAAATTAAGACCAGAAAGCGCGTCGACCAAGAAGCGCGGTGTCAATCTAAGGGAGCCATTAAATGCCAGTTGGTCTATTATATAACATTTTTAATGTATAATAATATAAGTTCATAACGGTATTGCAATATTGCCCATGCTCACATTGCACGAGGCTTGCACCATCAACCCTTCAAGCCCACGTAGGAGCACAGCTTGTGGAATGGAAGGCTAGGTGACGCTCGGATATGTGTGCCATCCTGGCTATCTAGATCAACCTTTAGGCCCAATGTCTATAAAACAATGCATGTGAATGGTGAGTTTTATTGCATATTGTGATAGAGGAGGTCAAAAGCTTTCCAATGACATATCTAAATCAAAAATATAATGAAAACCAAGAAAGTGAAGTGCCGGGACATGTGCTGTACTTCTCGAAGTACAGACTAGACGTTTTCATACGACGTATATACGGTCGATTTGAGAAAAAACTATACAGCGTATTTATACGTATGAACGTATAAACGTATATTATACGTTTATATGCCGACCCAACCCTAAACATAACACAAGGTGTGGATGTGTACTACAACCTGATTCGAAGTATGCCGGGAGATATTGATAACGCCTGGTTAGGCGTGGTAAAAAGGGAACTTGTCGTACGCGGGTAGAGAGCGGTCTTCTACCTCAACTGGACAAGCTACCATCGCGGTTGACAACGACCTGCAACGTTTAGGGAGACCGTAGGGGGAATCGAACCCCCGACACTACATCCTAAAAGCGACTTGGTGTCCCACTACACCAATTGATTCGCTGAAAGGGGCTCATGCCGGGAGATATTGAGTTGCAAAGAAGGTGGGTGGAAGCGCTAACACCCCATGAACGTGTGCAATGTGGATTTTTAGGCGCATTTTTTGTTACTTCTGTATTTTGTGAGCATGCTTGTTTAGTTCATTTTTGCAATGTTGAAACTTGGTACCCGTGAATTGTAGCAAACAAGTCCTATGTAGCAAGCGGCGCGGGAAATTGGCGGGGTGTGTTGGCAAAGGAACAACAGGTGGCAACTGATTGGAGCTGACCGAAGCCAGTTAGTTGTGAGACAGTTGGCTGACGTGTCAGGCTTTAATTTTTCGGTCGGTCAGACGTTCGGACAAACGGCAATGGGGTGAATCTTGGGACTCCCGCCCCCCAGGAGGGGGGGCTCGGCCAAAACCCCAAACTTTACTCCATTTTCTTGAATAGTCATGCCCATCTGTGCTCTCATGAAAAACTGACTGGTGTAAATAAGTTATATGATTGTTATATGGTACATATTCGACGTTTACATTAACACAATTGAGTTTTTCGAAAAGTTTTACTTTTAGCAGAGTGAGAATTGAACCCACGACGTCGAGAAAGTGTATGCCCCTATGGTACAGCCCCTTCCGTGGTCTAACTATAGTTATCGTAGCTAACACGGCAACGCACCTATATTCCAGCACCAATCAGAGCAAAAGCTCCCCTCCTCATTTGGCCGTAGAACAGTACTGCCTCCACATAAGGCTCAGCCGAGTTTGGCATGTTGGGGTGGCAGGGGCTGGGTGCTAGGAGGAAGCCCAGCCCACTGAATGATAATACCACATTTACATCACAACACGGCAGCGCACCTTCATGCAAGCTCCAATCAGAGCAAAAGCCTCCCTCCTCATTTGGCCGTAGTACGGTACTGCCTCCACATAAGGCTCAGCCGAGTTTGGCATGTTGGGGTGGCAGGGGCTGGGGGCTAGGAGGAATGCCTGCAGTTTATGAATCACGTCGCTTGGGGGTAGGTCCTCTGGTGGTATGGCGACGACAGCAGCTGGGTTGGTAGGTGGCACAGAGGCCTCTGGGGGGCTGACGACTGAGGTAGATGGGTTGGTGGAAGGCACACCGGCTTCTGGGGGTAAGGCGACGTTTGCAGCTGGGTTGGTAGGAGGTAGTGCTGCCATGGCCTCGCCCATCCAGTACCATATGACGAGTCCGGCATGGGAGCGTGAGTAGGCGGAGGAGAGAGAGAGCGCGTTGAGCATTTCTTGAGCTGCGAAGCCGCAGTCCTGTGGTGAGGAGGGGTTGGGGTGGGTGAGGGGGGGGGGGGGGGGGGGGGGGGGGGGGGGGGAAGCGCATTGAGCATTTCCTGAGCGGCAAAGCCGTTGTCCTGTGGTGAGGAAGGGGTGATGATGGGTGGGTGGGTGTAAGAGTGGAAGAGTGGAAGGGGGGGAAAAGGCTGAGGTGAGGGAGGGGTGAAGGGGTGAAGGGGGGGGAGGGGGGGGGGGGTACTAAAGAGTGGAAGAGTAGAAGGGGAGAAGGGTGGAGGTGGGTGAGGGGAGAAGGGAGGGAAGACGGAGCACGTTGAGCATTTCCTGAGTGGCGAAGCCCAGGGACCTGTGGTGAGAAGGAGGGGGGGGGGGGGGGGGGGGGGGGGGGGGGGGGGGGTAGGGTAAAGAGTGGAAGAGTACAAGGGGAGAAGGGGTGAGGTGGGTGAGGGGTGAGGGGTGAAGGGGGGGGAGACGTAGCACGTTGAGCATTTCCTGGGCGGCGAAGCCATTGTCCTGTGGTGAGGAAGGGGTGATGAGGGGTGTGTGGGTGTAAAGAGTGGAAGAGTGGAAGGGGAGAAAGGCTGAGGTGGGTGAAGTGAGTGAGGTGAGTGAGGTGAGTGAGGGGTGAAGGGGAGGGGAGGGGGGGGGGGGGGGGGGGGGGGGAGCGCGTTTACCATTTCCTGAGAGGACAAGCCCTTGCCCAGAAGTTGAACAATTCCCCTTGAGCCCCCCCCATGACCTGGGCATACTTTCAACCCCTGTTTCACAAGTCAGTACCGACGCCCACCACCTTAGGAATACCTTTAACCCGTGTTGAACAATTCCCCTTGAGCCCCCACCACCACCTGGGCATACTTTCAACCCCTGTTTCACAAGTCAGTACCGACCACCACCACCTTAGGAATACCTCTAACCCGTGTTGAACAATTCCCCTTGAGCCCCCACCACCACCTGGGGCATACTTTCATCCCTTCTTCCTGTCTTATTGAACAATTCATCACCCTTCTCTCACCTTGCTGTGGATGCGATAACACAACCTTCCCAGTGCTACAGCAGTGAGCAACCTCATCCGTGTAGCACTGCCTTCCCCTTGAGCCCCCACCACCACCTCTGTGCGGGTCCTAGGGGTGGGGGGAGGGGCGCTGGGCACAGCCCCCCCTGCACTGCCCTTCTGGCGCTTGGTAGAAGAGGTTTTAGAAGTTACTTGGCTTGCTATGTCTGCTGCATGGGCTGCCTCTGCAGCTGCCGCCCAGGGCATGACTGTCCCCCCACCACCTTGAAGCACGGAGATGAGCAGGCTTGAGTCCAGAGGCTTGCCTGTGGGGGTGGGGGTGGGTGAGTGGGGGTGGGGGGGAATTATTTCAGAAGCTTATTTCCGGGCAGTGAGTCCAGAGGCTTGCCTGTGGGGGTGGGGGTGGGTGAGTGGGGGTGGGGGGAATTATCTCAGAAGCTTATTTCCGGGCAGTGAGTCCAGAGGCTTGTCTGTGGGGGTGGGGGTGGGTTAGTGGGGGTGGGTGCAAGGGGGTGGGGGGGAATTATTTCCAAAAGCTTATTACTGGGCAGTGAGTCCAGAGGCTTGCCTGTGGGTTGTTTTTTTGTAAGAAAGAGCTTTTAATATTGTATAACTTATCATACAAATTGCATCATACGATATTGTACATAAATGGGGACTTTGGACTAGTCAAACTTCCAGCATCATATGATACCATATTACCGTTTCCTATACATATATAGCACAGAAACACAAAACCTACTTGTCTTGGTCGGACAAATGGGTAACCCTGGGGGCTCCTGCACCTTGAGGGCTCAGCCAATAAGTTAGCAGGTGTGCTACATACAGAACCTTAAAGAAAACCCTACTTGTCACACAGAGGGACAAATGGGTAACCCAGGGGGCTCCTGCCCCTTGAAGGCTCAGCCAATAAGTGAGCAGTGTGTGCTACATACAGAACCTTAAAGAAAACCCTACTTGTCACACAGAGGGACAAATGGGTAACCCAGGGGGCTCCCTGCCCCTTGAAGGCTCAGCCAATAAGTGAGCAGTTGTGCTACATACAGAACCTTAAAGAAAAACCCTACTTGTCACACAGAGGGACAAATGGGTAACCCAGGGGGCTCCTGCCCCTTGAAGGCTCAGCCAATAAGTGAGCAGTTGTGCTACATACAGGAACCTTAAAGAAAACCCTACTTGTCACACAGAGGGACAAATGGGTAACCCAGGGGGCTCCTGCCCCTTGAAGGCTCAGCCAATAAGTGAGCAGTTGTGCTACATACAGAACCTTAAAGAAAACCCTACTTGTCACACAGAGGGACAAATGGGTAACCCAGGGGGCTCCTGCCCCTTGAAGGCTCAGCCAATAAGTGAGCAGTTGTGCTACATACAGAACCTTAAAGAAAACCCTACTTGTCACACAGAGGGACAAATGGGTAACCCAGGGGGCTCCTGCCCCTTGAAGCCAATAAGTTAGCAGTTGTGCTACATACAGAACCTTAAAGAAAACCCTACTTGTAACACAGACGGACAAATGGGTGACCCTTGGGGCTCCTGCCCCTTGAAGGCCCAGCCAATAAGTTAGCAGGTGTGCAACATATAGCTAGGGCTCAGCTAGGTTATATAATATTAGTGAATAAATAATATTATATAATATTAGTCGGACGAGCCGTCTCACCAGAATTTCAAATGTAGTTGAAAAACTTATATTATTGTGACACTATAATAATATTAGTTAATATTAGTTTTTCAAACACTAGTATTAGTTGCAGTTCCCTACATATAGTACCTTAAAGAAAACCCTACTTGCCTGTGGGGGTGGCTGCCAGCTGGATAAGAGCACCCAGCAGGTGAGGGGGGCTGGAGGGACCGGTGAGGGTGAAAGCAGCTCCTGCTGCTGATGCTGATGCTGCTGCTGATGCCCCGGTTGCTGATGCCCCTGGGGGTTGGTCCAAGGGTGTGGGTTCTGGTGCTGAGATGGCACAGGGCCCTGAGACAGCCGCCGCTATGATTTCGGGAGGGCAGCATTGGAGCAATAGGTTCCAGCCTCGTTGTGCAGCTTGCGCCACACGCTCGTCAGCCTCCACCAGCAACACCTGCAGCAGTCAAAAGCGGTGAGTGTGAGAGTGAGTGTGAGTGAGTGGGGGTGTGGGGTGGGGGGTGGGGGGTGGGGGTGTGTGTTAGTGGGTGCATGTGAGTGCTTGCCAGCTCCATCAGCAACACCTGCAGCAGTCAGAAGCGGTGAGTGTGAGAGTGAGTGTGAGTGAGTGGGGGGGTGGGGTGGGGGATGGGGGGGGGAGTGTTAGTGGGTGCATGTGAGTGCTTGCCAACCTCCACCAGCAACACCTGCAGCAGTCAGAAGCGGTGAGTGTGAGAGTGAGTGTGAGTGAGTGGGGGTGTGGGGTGGGGTGTGTGTGGGGGGAGTGTTAGTGGGTGCATGTGAGTGCTTGCCAGCCTCCACCAGCAACACCTGCAGCAGTCAGAAGCGGTGAGTGTGAGTGTGAGTGTGAGAGTGAGTGAGTGGGGGGGGTGGGGTGGGGGGTGGGGGGGGGTAGTGTTAGTGGGTGCATGTGAGTGCTTGCCAGCCTCCACCAGCAACACCTGCAGCAGTCAGAAGCGGTGAGTGTGAGTGTGAGTGTGAGAGTGAGTGTGCGTGGGGTGTGGGGGGTCAGTGTGTGTGTGTGAGTGTGACTGTGAGTGTGGGTGTGAGAGTGTGAGTGCTCGCCAGCCTTCACCAGCAAAACCTGCAGCAGTCAGAAGCGGTGCGTGTGAGTGTGACTGACTGGGGGGGGGGGGGGGGGGGGGGGAGGGAGGGAAGGGAGTGCATGTGAGTGATTGCCAGCATTAATACCTGCAGCAGGCAATAGCGGTTAGTGTGAGTGTGCGTGTGAGTGTGGTTGTGAGTGGTTGTGGTTGTGAGTGTGATTAAGTGGTTTTGGTGTGAGTGTGGCTGTGAGTGAGTGAGCGGTTGTAAGTGAGCGAGTGGATGCGAGTGTGATTAAGTGGTTTTGGTGTGAGTGTGGGTGTGAGTGGTTGTGGTTGTGGTTGTGATTAAGTATTTTTTGTGTGAGTGTGGGTGTGAGTGAGTGAGCGGTTGTGAGTGTGGTAGTGAGTGTGAGTGATATTGAGTGGTTGTGAGTGTGAGTGTGGGTGTGAGTGAGTGGTAGTGAGCCTGGTTGTGAGTGTGAGTAAGTGAGTGAGTGGTTGTGAGTGTGAGTGTGAGTGAGTGGTAGTGAGTGTGCTTGTGGTTGTGAGTGTGATTGAGTGGTTGTGCGTGTGAGTGGTGGTAGTGTTGTGAGTGTGAGTAAGTGAGTGAGTGGTGTGAGGTGAGTTGAGGGAGTTGTTGTGAGTGTGAGGGATGTGAGTGAGTAAAGAGTGAGTGGACGCTGAGGTGAGTGAGTGAGTGATTGAGTGCGGAGGAGGAGTGACGGGAGTGATGTGAGTGAAGAGTGAGTAGTGAGTCGTGAGTGTGGTTGTTGTGAGTGTGGTTGTGGTTGGGTTGTGAGTGTGGTTGTGAGATGAGAGTGAGTGAGTGGTTGTGAGTGGAGTGTGAGTGAGTGGTGTGAGTGTGAGTGAGGTGCTGGAGTGAGTGAGTGAGGAGTGAGTAAGTGAAGGGAGTGAGTGATGTTGAGTGAGCAGTGAACGGAGGTGATAGTGAGTGAGTGAGTAGTGGAGGTGAGTTGAGTGAAGTGAGTGTGTAGGTGAGTGATGTGAGTGAGTGGTTGTGAGTGCGGTGTGGTTGTGAGTGTGGTGGGAGTGTGTGAGTGAGTGGTAGTGGTTGTGGTTGTGGTTGTGAGTGAGTGGTTGTGAGTGAGAGTGAGTGAGTGAGTGAGTGAGTGAGTGAGTGAGTGAGTGAGTGAGTGAGTGAGTAGTGAGTGAGTGAGTGAGTGAGTGAGTGAGTGAGTGAGTGAGTGAGTGAGTGAGTGAGTGAGTGAGTGAGTGAGTGAGTGAGTGAGTGAGTGAGTGAGTGGTTGTGAGTGTGGTTGTGGTTGTGAGTGTGGTTGTGAGTGTGGTTGTGAGTGTGAGTGAGTGGTAGTGGTTGTGGTTGTGAGTGTGAGTGAGTGAGTGAGTGAGTGAGTGAGTGAGTGAGTGAGTGAGTGAGTGAGTGAGTGGTTGTGAGTGTGGTTGTGAGTGTGAGTGTGGTTGTGAGTGAGTGGTAGTGGTTGTGAGTGTGAGTAAGTGAGTGAGTGGTTTTGAGTGTGAGTGTGGTTGTGGTTGTGAGTGTGGTTGTGGTTGTGGTTGTGAATGTGAGTAAGTGAGTGAGTGGTTGTGAGTGTGAGTGTGGTTGTGGTTGTGAGTGTGGTTGTGAGTGTGAGTGAGTGGTAGTGGTTGTGGTTGTGAGTGTGAGTAAGTGAGTGAGTCGTTATGAGTGTGAGTTTGAGTGAGTTGTTGTAAGTGTGAGTGAGTGAGTGAGTGAGTGAGTGAGTGAGTGAGTGAGTGAGTGAGTGAGTGAGTGCGTGAGTGGTTGTGAGTGAGTGGTTGTGGTTGTGAGTGTGAGTGAGTGGTTGTTGTTGTGAGTGGAGGTGTGGGTGTGAGTGAGTGGTTGTGGTTGTGAGTGGAGGAGTGTGAGTGAGTGAGTGAGTGAGTGGTTGTGGTTGTGAATTTGAGTGTGGGTGAGTGGTTGTGAGTGGAGGTGTGGGTGTGAGTGAGTGAGTGAGTGGTTGTGGTTGTGAGTGTGGTTGTGAGTATGTGGTTGTGGTTGTGAGTGGAGGTGTGAGTGAGTGGGTGAGTGGTTGTGAGTGTGATAGTGAGTGTGAGTGTGATTGAGTGGTTGTGGTTGTGAGTGTAGGTGTGGTTGTAAGTGAGTGTGTGGTTGTGAGTGTGATTGTGAGTGTGATTGAGTGGTTGTGGTTGTGAGTGTAGGTGTGGGTGTGAGTGAGTGATTGTGAGTGTGATTGTGAGTGTGAGTGTGAGTGTGATTGAGTGGTTTTGGTTGTGAGTGTAGGTGTGGGTGCGAGTGAGTAAGTGGTTGTGACTGTGAGTGTGAGTGAGTGGTTCTGGTTGTGAGTGTAGGTGTCTGCGCGAGTGAGTGAGTGAGTGGTTGTGAGTGTGAGTGTTACATACCAAAAACAGTTTGGTTTTTAGGCTGCTCATGGAATCTTCTAGGCAGCTTCCTTTCTCTGTCCTTTGTCCCAAACCATGCTAGCTAGCATAATGTAATGATAACGCCTGGTGGGGCGTGGTAATAAGGGAACCGGTCATATGCGGGTAGGGAGCAGTCTTCTACCTCAACTGAACAAGCTGCCATCGCGGTTGACAACGACCTGCAACGCCAAGAGCGACCGAGGGGGGAATCGAACCCCCGACTCATCATCCTCGGAGTGATTTGGTCTACCACTAGACCAATGTATATCACTGAAAGGGGCTGCAAGCTAGCATAGCTAAATGACACGACATGCATTCCAATGCAGCTGCAATCTTTGGATTTGACCCCGTGGGTGTCTATTGGAGCAGGCGGGAAGCTGCCGTGAGTAGCCCCAAAAATAAAAAGTGTGTGAGTGTTACAAGCAGATGCACAGGCCTCACGTGAATTGCTGACCACCTACATTAAAAACTCCCAGGAATCTACAAGTCCAGATAAACGGTTTTTCACTCATTCATTCAGTCAATCAGTCAATCAAACACCCATTCATTCATGTATTTATTCACACACACTCATCCATCCATCCATCCTTGTTTGTTTTGGTTAAACAAACTCTCATCACGAACCTCCCACGAATCTACAAGCACAACTACTAATTTGCTCATTCTTCCATCCCCCATACTTCCATTCATATTTGTGCCAACAATCACATGAGTGTTTCCCCCCTGTTTTGCAAAACAAACTCTCATCACCAACCTCCCACGGATCTACAAGCACAACTACTCAGTCATTCATATATTCACTCTTCCACCCAACCATCTACTAATCCATCCATCTATCCAACCATCTACTAATCCATCCATCGAGAAAAAACAGAGAAGAAGAAAGCAAGTGCGAGAAAAAAAAGCGAAGAAGAAAGAACAGAGAGACAAAAAGCGAAGAAGAAGCAAGATCAGAAAAAAAGAGAAGAGAAAGAAAAGAGAGAAAAAAAACGAGATAGAAGAAAGACAGAAGGCAAGACAGTAGAGTCAGACAGACGCGGAAGAAGAAACAAAAACCACAAGACAAAAAAATGACCAGTCACATCAGAAGAAATAACAAAAAAAGCAACAAATCCATCCACAATCCACCATCCATCCATCCATCCATCCATCATTCCATCCATCCTTCCATCCATCCATCCATCCTTCCATCCATCCATCTTTCCATCTTTCCATCCATCCATCTATCTATCCATCCATCCATCTATCTATCCATCCATCCATTTATCCATCCATCTATATATCCATCCATCCATCCATCTATTACTCTTCAAGTCATAGTCACCTGGAAGAGAAGACGCAGGCCCACCGGCAGAAGGGGCAGGACCCACTGGGTGGCTTCGGAGCCCAGATCCAGGCTGGCGGTTAGCAGGCGCTCGATGCATGTTGCAGCCGACATACGCACAGTACTCAAACTATGCCTGGGAAAAAGGAGGAGGGGGAAGCTGGTAAGCAGCTAGCTT